>NJRP01000088.1:129257-167225 GCA_003063835.1 Aphaenogaster floridana | reverse complement strand
CACACACAACGCGCTATCGTTGCGCGTATCATACCACGATACCAGCCTGCATACGACCAACGTGACTAACGATACGTATTGCGTCGCTAATGAATAATTAATTTTTGTTACAGCTAACAATGTCAGCAGTAAACTTGTAATATTCGAGGCAACGTAAGGGACGAGAGAGGAGAGGAGAGAAGAGGAAGAGATAGATGACAGAGAAATGGCGTCCACCAGTGGGCACAAGAGAAACGGCTCCAGCTCGAGCATGTTTGCGCACAAACGCACCGAATCGGGGGGTGGTTTCGTCGGTTACAAGCGACCTGAGAGCGGTCACAAACGTGCCGAGAGTATATCCAGTGCCTTCGGCCACAAACGATCCGAGAGTGGCCACAAGAGGAATGAGAGCAGCGGCGGTTTCGGTCACAAGAGGTCCGAGTCCGGCAGCAATTATCACGCCGGGCACCGGCGTAACGAAAGTATGTACGCGATGACGGGCCTCTACGCGGAAAGTGCCGGCACTGGTACCGACGATAATGCGGATCCGCTGCAGGCTACCGCCGGTAGACTGACCCACGACACCGTCATAAGGTGTCACAGTAGAAATCCGAGTTCTGGCCTTGTGGATCATAGGTAAGCGGGATACGGCTTTGTCCGTAGATTTCAAAACAACGATGATTGCGCCGATCGAGAAGACCCGGCAATTCATTCGAACCCTCCTTCAACCCTCACATTTTTTACGATTATCGATACGTTTTTGCCTTTTATTTGTAGAGAGCACGAGGCTTCTCTTTTTCTCTTTCTTCCTATACATCGTGCCTCGATTCTCCTTCGCTCATCAAATGACTCGCTCAACGTTATCGTTTTCACTGTAATTATTCACAAATGGTCTTTACGTTTCTTTACGTCTACTCGTTAAGGAAAAAGTGTTTCTCTCCCGTGAGTCTGTCGTTTCGAATCGATTATTTTTGAAGATATATTTTTGTGTTTGCCTCGATGAAGCCTCGCTGAAATGGCATGGTCACAAATGTGACAAAATCGCGACTATGGGAATGCGAAAGACAGCTAGAAGTAGAAAGTGAGAGCACGTGATGACCATGACACATTTTGCCGTGCGTCAAGTAGATTTAGCTCGCTTCACCTTTTTTGTTATTATCTCAGCGTACTTTTCGTTCGCTTTGCAGTGAATTTCATCGAAGAAAGCTTCAAAAATTTTGTTCCAACAGGTATGATGAAAATGTACACGCCCCGTGTTCGCTGTAATGGCTCTTGCAGACCAGCGCGATTTAGTCGCGCGCGACGCGCGATATCCAATGAACGTACCGCCTTTCCGCTCATCTTTGTACGCTCATTGGATATCGCGCGTCGCGCGCGACTAAATCGCGCTGGTCTGCAAGAGCCATAAGTAGTTAATGAACAACGGCGTAGCGCGTTCGGCATATTTACATTTTCAACACATAAAACGAAAAAGACTACAAGCGGGATTACTTTTGGCACTTTGTATAATTTTGGAGAGGATTACACTCTAATCGCTTTATTTTGGCACAGATAATCTAACTTTGCGCCATCAGTTAGCATCGCAATCGATATTTATACGCACCGCGCCATACAGCACAACGTATTCATGCTTCGTTTTTCTTGTTTCTATTATTTTTCAGAGATTTTATCATCAAATGTCACAGCAGGAATCCCAGTGCCTCTATGGTGGACAGGTAAAATTGATATCACTGTTATTCACTGTTATTATACCTATGTATATTTGTTGTAATTATGTCGTTATCTATTCTTACTATACCTACACGCGGCATACTTGTTTCGAAGAAATTGCAATTATATATAATATTAAACAAAAAGAAAGCTGTATTCTTTTTTTTTTTTTTCAGTGCGATCAGTACGATATATCGTCGTTTGCATGGATCGCATTATAATCTTCCTCTCATTCATCGCGCGTGTCGCGTGATTCAGTTTTTCTTTCCGAACTCAATCTTTATCTCTCGTAATTACTCATTGTTCTTGTTTTGTTTTTACTTTGACACGCTCAGTCGTTCATTGTTTGATCTCCTTGAGTATTCAGGGCGGAGAAGGAGAGGGCGCAAACTCCGCCGTTTAATCCGGATTCCAAGGACTGTGGGATTCTGAGTTGTAGGCCGGCCTTCATTCAAAGATTCGCTGGAATAAAGGTACGCCATTTAAATACCTAGCACAGTCATTCGGATATACGCTATGTGTATATCTCTTTGAAAATGTTTTGTTTCTACATGTATATATTTCTTTTATGTACGTATATATACGTACATAAAAGAAATATATATATATATATATATATATATTAATATCGCTTAAGGGTAACGTATTACCGTACGAACCAATCTCGGAGCGATATATGAAAGCACTCTCACATTAAGCGGTGAGTAAACGGTGTATATGGTCGTACAAAGCAGGTTTTGTGTGATTCATCGCGTGCGTTTGAAAGGATATACCTACAATCCATCCTGTTAAAAACTATACGAGAGACTCGACTGTAGATTATTGATACATTAGTATTTCGCGCAAATATATTGCTCACGCATCACTTGATTTAGACGCGGAATGGAGATGGGATTATAGATGTTGCAACAGTTACGTTTAAAATTTCTACATACGCGCAAAATGTTATTACGAAAATGTACATGTACATACATACGTGAGAATGCAAATTCTACAGAATAGATTACGCCGTGTCTTAAAATATAACTACCTATTTACCGCGAATATATTCTTTTATGCAATTTTTAAATATTGCAACGTATAAATAATTCAAATTAAATTAAACCTATTCGTGTCGTATATGCACGTGATGATTTCAGGTGTTCGTATTTCTCCTGTCGTTTCTTGTTACGTTGCAACAAGCGCTTAGCTCAGGCTACATCAATTCTGTGATAACAACCATAGAGAAGAGGTTTGAGATCCCGTCCAGCCTTTCGGGCCTCATTGCGAGCTCTTACGAGATCGGCAATGTTATCACTGTCATTTTTGTCAGTTATCTCGGCAGTCGCAGACACATACCCGTGTGGATAGCGATAGGTATAATCTTTGTTTTATTTAAAAACTAATCTTTCGTTTTTCACGTGCGGTTTTCATGCTACACACACCCATGCGCGCACTCATGTGGCCAGATGTTCATTTTATTGGATCATATATCTTACGATTTAGGTGCAGTGATAATGGGACTGGGATCGATGATCTTTATGGTGCCACATTTCACAGCAGAACCCAACTTGACGACAACTGCGAATCATTCCAGTTCGGATAATATCTGCCGCGGAGTATCCTTACGCGAGCAAGATATGGGTTTGGGTAAGTATCTACCGTTTCAGCCGCTTTTGCGAAATTTGCTTCCATTTTATTATATAAGAGAAGCGGTTGAAAAAGAGCAAAGTTAAAGTTAAAGTTTTCGTCAACTTGAAAATTTGTCTACAGGTCGGCTTTCATCAGGGTTATCCTCACCTCCTTTAGCACCACACAACAATTTAAGAGGTGACAATTGTATACAGGGATCTCCGTCTACAGCCGGACCTGTCATGTTATTCGTACTTGCTCAGTTACTATTAGGATGCGGGGGCTCTCCTTTATTTACTCTTGGTACTACTTATATAGACGATCACGTGAGACCAGAAAGTGCGTCTTTATATATTGGTAAGTATTTTATATAACATGTGCGTGGAAAGTGCCTATTCCGCGCGTTTCTTTTCAAGAAACGCGCGTAATGGGCCACTTTCCACGCACGTGTAATATAAAATAGTGTGTGTAACACGTGCGAGTTGACAATTGTAAACTCGTGCGGGTGATCGCATTCGCCTTCTCCGCGCTCGTGTCCAATTGTCAACTTCCCGCACTTGTTACACAAATAACTATTGTTCGCGTTACGTTAGATGCCATAAAACTGTATGGACAAATAGTGCAGTCAAGATTTTTATTTCATTTCCTCAGGTTGTATGTATAGTATGGCAGCCTTTGGACCAGTTTTAGGTTTTCTTCTTGGAGCGTATCTTTTGTCCTTTCATATGGACTCGTTTTCTGGGACTATCATAAGTATCGGTAAGAAAAATGTTTTTCGATATTTTCATTTTATATTTGTCTTTTTTTAAATTGTTGCTTGAATTCATATAAATTCACATAAATTGGAACAGATCCTGGAGATCACAGGTGGGTCGGTATGTGGTGGGGCGGATTCCTACTTTGTGGGCTGCTTCTCATTTTAGTAGCGATACCCTTCTTCAGTTTTCCTAAAACTCTACAACGTGAAAAAGAAAAGATACGAATTATAGAAAAGAATAAACCAATAACACAGAAAGAAAAGGAGCAATCGAAAGAACCTAAAAAAGAAACGATCGATGATAGCGGTTATGGCAAAGATGTTAAAGGTAAATTTTTCTGTTATCTCAATATTTAAAAAATAGCGTATTGTTAAATCTGTAGTAATGTGATTAGGAGATGAGAATTACGGGATTTTTAATCCTATTTTTCTTACAACAGATATTCCTCGAAGTATGTGGAGGCTCGTTTGCAATCCAGTTTACGTTGTAACATGTTTGGGAGCATGCATGGAGTTGGTAATTGTGTCTGGTTTTGTGGTATTTCTGCCAAAGTATCTCGAAACGCAATTCAGCCTGGGGAAAAGTCAAGCCAGCATCTTTACTGGCTCTGTGGCTATACCAGGCGCCTGTATCGGAATTTTCTTTGGCGGATGTATGCTCAAACGTTTAGAATTAAGGCCGAAGGGTGCAGTGCAATTTGTTCTCGTCTCAAATATAATTTGTCTGGTGTGTTACGGTCTGTTATTCTTCCTCGGCTGCGAGAATGTAAAAATGGCTGGGACCACTATTCCATATTTTAACAGTAGTACGAAGGGTCCTGAACCCTTTCAAGTAAATCTCACTGCCGCATGCAACTTTGGTTGTGAATGCCGAATGACGGATGTCGAGCCGGTTTGCGGAAATAATGGTCTGACTTATTTTAGTCCGTGTCATGCAGGTTGCACTGCCTTCAGTTCCAAATCGAATTTTACAAATTGCGCATGTAAGTCTTGTCCGATCGATACGATATTCTCGACATTATCTTTTAAGAGAAAGTGTATCGAAACTTTTTACGTTCTAGGTATACATGGCAATTTAACTATGCTACCACCGGCTGCTCCGGAATTTGCAGAAGTGACCGTTGTACCAGTAGCAACCGCAGGTCCTTGTACTTCACCATGTAGAACTATATTTCCATTTCTAATTCTTTTGTTCTTTATGACATTTATTGTCGCTGTGACTCAAATGCCTTTGCTCATGATAGTATTACGGTAAGTAATCATTTTTATGCCACACATTCATTATATGTGCATTAAATTAACTGTTATAAATAGGTCCGTTTCCGAAGAAGAAAGATCTTTTGCTTTGGGTATGCAATTTGTAATCTTTCGGCTATTTGGTTATATACCAGCACCAATACTGTTTGGTAATTTGATTGACTCCACATGTTTGCTATGGAAGAGCACCTGTGGAGAAAAGGGAGGTCGATGTTTACTCTATGACATTGAACAATTTAGATACAGGTTATTTTCTTTAACATATAGTATGTTTAAAATGTTTATTTTCTCTTTTATGCGATTAATTTTGTTGCGTGACTATTTTAGATACGTTGGCCTATGTGCTGGAATAAAAATTTTAGCTTTGGCATTATTTTTAATTGATTGGTGGCTCGTAAGAAGGAGAAGACAAATGGAAGATCAACCGCCATCTTTCACTGTTAACGAGTTTGTAGGGTCAATTATCAGTCTAGATAAATGTAAGTAAATAGAATAATTATATTTATATTTTAACTACTGATGCAACGATAATGCATACTGTCGTATGTACCTCGTAGTGTTCGAAGAGAAGCCGCATCAGAACTTAGGAGATGGTGATGCGACTCTGCCAAGTTCCGAGATTGCAACGCCATCCTCTATTTCGTCGCCTACAGAACCTACCAAGTCAACGAATCTCGAGGAAACAGGGTCTTCGAATCAAACGCAAGATTCAATGGAGACAAATCGCTCAAAAAATATGGAAGTTGAAGTTTCCGATACGAGGCAAGCGCCACTTGCCTTACAAGAGCCAGACGTCGAGATCAAACTTTCAAGTGGTATGACAGAAAATCATAACCGCAACGTTTAATGTTTATTTTATATTAGAAACTGTAGAAATAAATATATCAAATTGGTGATATATAAATTTGTGACAAATTATATATACTTGCTAATGGATTTTACCTGAATAATACAGACTCACATATCCACATATTGTACATACATCGTTTGTCTCTTTTATGTTACAAAAAAAGAAAATGCATTAAACATCAATAGGAAAAAATAATAGTTTTCTACGATATTAAACATGCTGAAGAATGTAAAATTTTTCATGAATTTGATTACATTCTTTCTCTATTCTTATGTATAATACATTGTGGTCGTACGTGTACATACATACATAACTGTTATTTATTATTCAAAATAACTTGTCACAAATTTAATTATCTGAATTGGTTACTTCTAGGAAATATCACTAGAACGTAAATTTTTACAGCAATCATATATATGTCAATAAGTAGATACGTAACGCATAAATGTAGTTCATTTCAGACGTACAACCTGAGATTGTATTACTCATGGCACATTTAGATTTATACTGTTACTATGTATATCGTTAATGAAAATAGATATATGCAAGAAAGAGTATGCAACGCGGATAAATTTCTATCGTCCGAATGTCAAATCACGGTAAAGTAAGCCTTGCGCTATTGCAAGAAAAGGCCAACGTAACGACGAAATTGTAAATATGAAAATTCCTGCCTTAAGAAATACAAGACTAGACAAATGTATATTTAAAAATATAACCTATAAGTATCAGAATTAACAATCTATATAATATCACTAGTACAGAGCAAAAGTTACGATTTATTTTATAACTAAAAGAGATAGGTTTCGCGAAACAAATAGTCAATTTAGTGTAGTAAGATGTCTGTAAATGACGAAGATTAATGTAACGAATTGTGAGTAATCTCTATCGTTGAACAACGCATTGATTCGTATTTTATATTTTTTTCTGTAGGTAGACGCAACCGTAAAATTGCGCATCGGTAAGTCGCAAATGATCTCTTATCTCCTTTCATATTCTTCATTTTCGATTTAGTCAACTATTCCATAATCTTTCAATAGAATCTTAGAAAGTAATATTTCAGGAAACATAGAAATCACTATATATATATATATATATCTATGTATATATATATATATATATATATATAGATAGATAGATACAAACGATGCTTCCAAGCAACGAAATGATGCTCTTATTTGCACGCAGTGGCTCGGTAAATCAATCAGATAATTAATATTATTGTCTTGTTTCAAACAAATTATGGCTTTGTGTAAACAGCTCGCTCTATATAAAGAGTCTATTTGCTTTGTACCTGAAAGCCTATTGAAAAATCAATTTCGATGTAAAAAGAAATATAGAATTACTCAGGAATGAAATTCTGTAGAGAGTAGGGATGTTAAACTTTAATTTAACTCGAAATAAAAAATTTAGAAATATATACTATTATCAAATGAGATTATATCATAGAGGAAAGCGTAAGCTTTGTTTTATCGCACTTATATTCATATTCGGTGAAACGTTTGAGAAAGTACTGATATTGTGAGCCATAAATAAACTGTATTATAGAAACAATTTATATACAATATTGCTTTTCGCGCATACGTTCGCTGGTCAATTGGGATACTTATCTGTAGCGAGTTGCTTCAATGATGAGGGCACTAAATAGATTTGTATATGCTTCTAGAGGAATAGTCTTATTGTTAGTTTCACTGAGTCACAGTTTCATCATTCTCCTCGTTTGGCTCGTCATTGTCAATTTCTTAAATTGTAATACACATTACGCTATATTTTAGAGGGATATTTCGAGATTAATGTAAACTTCGTCAAAGTCGACCGTTCGCACCAGTTTTGAGATGAGCGGTGTGATCTCTCCGTAACATATATTAACATATTAACTAAATAATTATGTATACCTACTTTGTGATATAAACTTCTTCCGAACGGTAACCTTTGAAGAAGACCATAGGGAATAATAACAAGTGCTGTGAATAGAGGGAAAATACATACGTTAAATCAAATTGAATTCAATTTACATGCCGATAGGAAGAGATGCGGATTAACGTCGGATTTTGTTCCAAGATCCGACTGTACTGTAGATAATTAATGATTTATATTGAGAAAATCTCTTTGAAAGAGAAACGCGTGTGGTTACATCATAACGTAATATTGTTTGCGAGGTTGCCATGATAAAGCGATATTTCTAACTTTAACGCGTATTGACGAAATGAGGTAAGGGAGATGAATGGCGCGTAATCAATTTCAAAAGATTTATCGATACGCATGCAATCTATAATTTATGCGTAGCTCACATTTATGAACTTTCAACGATGTTACTTAAATACTTTTGTAAGAATTTTTCCCCTATACACGTGTCTTCTTTTTAGTAGATAATGACGCGACGTTAACAATGCCTACGATTATTGAATTTTTAGCTGCCTTTTTTCGATTTTTCTATTATTCTTTTATTTAGTCTCACGATTAACATTAGTTTTACAACTATCGTATTTCATTGCTGTAATTATTACTATCATTACCACTATATTGCTATCATCGATACGACGAATATAATTATTATTATCATCACCATTCCGCCACTATTGCTACGATACTGGGTTACGATAATTTTCGCTCTAATAGAGTACTAAATTTTTAATTTTACAAAAACGCTTTGTCCGATTCGATCCTATTTTCGTTTACAATCAATATTATGTATTATTATGTAACATTCCAGAGCTACAGTAAGTAAAACAAACTGTTTTACACACAAAAGATATGTCTACGCGCGTGTGTGCGTTGCGTATACGTATGCGTGTGCGTATGCGTGTGCATATGTATGTTTGTAGCAAACTAACGAATGAGCGAGAATCTGCAAAGGAAAATGATGAGGGAGAACGGGATGGAGCGATCGAATATTCATGTATTAGAAATCGTAATACATATATTTAAATGAAAAACTGTTATGTACATATATATGATCATTATAATAATATAAACTGCTTATAGACGTAATGTATTTTTTGTAGGGACCATAAAATGTAAGCGGAATATATAATGTTATATACGAGTATTAACGTGAGTGATAAAACAAATAACTGAATATTGATAACTGATTTTGTCACATTTGTGAAAGCAATATGCGATCGATCGGAACAATATGCGCGAGCTGGAAATAGTGAAAAATAAAAAAAGGGAAAGATCGCGAGAGTAAATGTATCATTTATGTGTTTCTGTTTGATGACTCATACTCCTTGATAATTGTAATGATTATTAAGTGAAATAATGTGGCTTTCGTTAAACAATAAAGCGATAAAGACATACGACGCAAAATATTAGGTAATAAATATAAATGATGCGCGAAAAAAACATAAAAAATTTAAATCTATATAATTTTTTCTACTTTAGAACATATACGGATCGAAATATCTCGAGTCGAGATACGCCTTAAAAATAAAAAGATAAAAAATAATTAATTCTCTCGCAGAGAGATTATTCATCCAAAAAACAAATATAATTTTTCGATATATTAAGTAGCGGTAACTGCCTGTACTGCTAAAAAAGAGAGAGGGGGACTTTAATACGAAGATGTTTGAATTGTAATCGCGAGAGCTTGGATGGCATTGCGAACCAAAAATAATCGATTAATAAATTGTAATTCATTTTTGTATTGTAATCTTCAGAACAATTCTCAGGATTCATATTAAAAACTTGATCGGCGTTGTATTTATCAGCAAGACTTTCAGTTTTTTATAAATTTTGTTTCCTTGTAAAGAAAATTGCTATCTTATTTTCAAGATATTTTCAAGAAATTGAAATTGTATAAACGGAAAAATTGTCTGGTACACGAAATACGATAAGAACCGATAACACAGGCCGACGTCAATTTTGATCCTCAGATCTCAATAGTCGTTTCCGAAGGATTTTGGCGTGCTGAAACCGAATCCGTTGTCCGAATGGTTCTATCACGTCAGGTTTCAGAGATATCTATACCTAAATGTGCCAAAAAGGCCATTTTTCGGCTTTTTTAGGTTGAAATAATTATAAAACGGTACGTGTTAGGTCCATTTTTTCGACGGATTCGAATTCTGCAGGAAAAAATCTATAGAAACCATACGTTATACCTTGAAGATTGATAAATGAATACTATCTCCAGGATGCTTCAATCCGCGCGCGAGTTGCTGCTCCGCTACGGTTTACTGCGAGCCACTACGAATGACTCAAGGCATCCTAACCACTCTTAGCTGAACCTAGATATAAAGGATGAAAAATACTTATAAAGAAACGTATCAAATGTATGTGAAAAATTAGTAAATTTTTCAAAGTAATCTTTACTTTGCACAATTTAGAAATATTTCAAGAAGCCTCCGTAATGCTTAGAAAAGCTGTTGACTTTGTTAAATGATGTCACTTCAGTCTGCCTTAGGGCAATGAATTCAAGATTTCACGCTGAAGAAATGCCTCAAGTCATTCATAGCGGGGCAGCAATTCACCCGCGGATCGAAGCGTCCTGGAGGTAGTATTCTTTTATCAATCTTCAAGATATAAATAACGTATGGTTTCTATAGATTTTTTCCTGCAGAATTCGAATCCGCCGAAAAATGGACCTAACATGTACCGTTTTATAGTTATTTCAACCTAAAAAAGCCGAAAAATGGCCTTTTTAGCACATTTAAGTACAGATATCTCAGAAACCTGACGTGATAGAGCCATTTGGGCAACGGATTCTGCTTCAGCACGCCAAAATCCTTCGGAAACGACTATTAAGATTTGAGAATAAATAAAAAAAGTCGAAATTTGTCGGCCTGTGTAATCGGTCGATTGCGAAGAAAATTGCGACTCTTACAGTCAAGCTTCCGTTTCGACTCGAGAAAATAGGAATAATAATCATGGTCGAAATCGCCTTTAACTTGACTCATACGAGCCTAATTTTTTTTAAGTAAGGCACAAACAAACAATGTATTTACAATGAATAAATGTTTTGAAAAACTGTTAATTCTGAGTCTGATTGATTTGGATCTTTCGTTCTTGGAAATTAATACGTATGATTATAATTTTTAGCGACATATTTTACAGGAAGAGATTTTAATGACAATAGTCGTACGTAACTAACTCGCGCGTTTTCAAAGTATATATTGCATCATAGATAATGTACTACAATTTTACATTGTTTTGCAAACCTGCTCTCTCTCTCTCTCTCTCTCTCAATATGTAATTATTATTGATTACACGGCAATAATGGTATTCCCTGTTCCGTGTCACGCGCGGCGACATCGTTCGAGCTTCGCGCGCTTCCATAGTTCTCGATCGGACCGTCGAATCGCGAGCGAAGCGCCGAACGGAGCACCGTCTCTGCCATTTCCGCCATTTCCTAAACGCGTCTCTCGCGATCTGTCCGTCCGTCTCGACAGTCAGTTGTTCACGGGCTTCTCTAGCGTGCGGACGTACGCGAGTGGCGAGTGTTTGGCGTGTTTCCTGTCGCCTACGGAGTCGCGTTTTCGCTAACGAACGCCCTACCGTAGCTTCCATATTCAATGTGTATGGCGATTCAGGTGAGTGCTCGCGAAGAAAGACTCGTCGCGTCGCGTCGGAGGCCGCGTGGAGGCCGACGCGAGAAACGACGCGCCCGCGTGTGCGGACGAAAAGTCGATCGCAGCGTGTGCGGTTCCGCCGCCGCGGTCTGTATCGGGGACGTACGCGCCCCGCTCGCTCGTCGCTACGCGCGTTTGTGTGCGTGCGCTTCATGGACGTGCGCGGCGCGGCGCGGCGCGGCGCGGCCGACGAACTCTGGCGTCTCGTCTCCGCCGCGGCGCCTCGCCGCACCGCACCGCACCGCACCGCGCCGCACCGCGCCGTCATTACCATCGAGTCATTACGTTCTCGGCGCGTGGCGCGTGGCGCGAGGCGCGAGTGGGTGATGATGGCTTTCCGATGAGATGATACGAGGGCCATTGGTATTCCCATTTCCCATAGCTGCTCCGATCGCGCCCCGAGCGACGCGACGCGACGCGACGCGACGCCTCCTTTCCTTCGCGGAAAGGACAAGCCTTGCGATTTCCGCCACTCACTCTTTTGAAATGTTCAATCAGATGCCTTGGCGATCGTGATCGCACGAATATAACGCGTGCTTCCGATCGACGAATTATAGCCGCGACACGTCGGATAAAAAGTGCGATAAAATCATGTGTTTGGAAGGAGAATCGTATTAAAACGTGTGGCGCAACAGCAAAGTTTACACTCGAGCACGCCACATTGTTGCTCAGTGCTCACGCCTTCGACATAACGATGCCGCCAGGCGCCAAGTGACGTCAGTGAAAGCTCGTTCGCCCATCGAGCTAGCTCACGATCGTTGGATTTTTCTTCGCGTCATCCGAATCGCCAAGTTAACCCGCTTGATCGTATTAAGCGGCTAACCGGTGACTCACCGCGCAACAATGTTGGGGAATATTTCGCAACCACGTTTGTTCTTGACCACGACCTATCTCGAGGGGACCTATCTCAAGGCTTCGAGTACATCGCGAGCGTCCATAATTCTCTCCAACCAACTTTCACGATCTCGGAGTATTTTATGTTTACGTAGAAACGTGTGTGTGTGTGTGTGTGTGTGTGTCAAATCGGTTTATGCCATTTCACGCTACATTTTACGCTTACGAACGCGATTAAAATGAGGACTGCCGTATATAGATAAATAGCTTCAGACAATGTCGAACGAATTTGAAAGTCATTATCGGAATGGAGAACCAACGCTTATCGGAATCTTGGAGCCATCGTATCGATACCTACGCTTTCTTTTTGTTGCTATGCTTTATTTCTACATAAAATCTCGATTGGTTTGGTAGCTTGATTTATCGCTCTCATAATTGGAGTAAAAGATTGGCGGTTAGTGGATCACTTGGAACGCTTATCCCTTATCGTTCGATAAATTTGATCCGCTACTTTTTCGTCCGATTACCTCGTACCGACTGGATTTCTCGGAAAAACGGAAAAATGGGTTGACGTCATCCGACGGAACGGCGAGGCGATGCGACGCGACGCGACGCGACGCGGCCCATCCCGTCCCGAAGCCCGAAGCGAAGCGAAAAGCCGAACGCGTCTACAGCGAAACAACGAGCACGCGCGTGCATGCCGTGACCGAACGAACGGCCGCCGATTATCGTTCGTAAACTTTAGCCATGTTTTATTTCTGCGTTTCGTGTCAACCGGTCCGATAGGTGCGAGCGAATCGCACACATAATCGTCGGCGTCTTATCGACTGCGTGAACGAGGGTGTCTTCGATCGCGTTCGACCAAAGGGATTGTAACGGACGAACGTTCTACTCGCGTTTAAAGACAAAACGAATCGTTAATCAATTTTCTCCGCACCGATATACTTGGTGTAGTATATTTAGCGATAATGAAAAGGAAAATGTTAAAATATGGTACGATCTCTTCGCTAGCAAAACCCTATGTTACTTTTGTGTCACGATTATTATATACATTGGCGGGCTAGATCTGTTAACGTCGGATAACGAAAGAATTTCATCAATTTTATTTCCTTCCGTTATAAACGTATAAACTTTTAAATTATTTATACTAGTATTTTCGGGAACTTGATAAATTTTATTATATTCCTACTCATACTCGTAGAAGCAGCATATTTTTCCACGAGGGATTATATTTTATTTTATATGGACACTTAAAATTTAGTAATAGCTTATGTATATTAGCGTACATTTATTTTTTTTTAAATATATTTGTTCCACCCACATACACACATACATACACACATGCGCGCATATTTAAATGTACTGCTTCAATAATATATCTATTTCTTGCTTTATTTTTTTTTCTTTTCGTTACTGGCTTATGCATTTAACTTTTACCTCACAAGTATCCGTTGGAGTGTATATATATAATAACATATTTGCATCGCAAAAGAATTTCTCCATAGAGATAAGTAACCTCGACACGAGCCGTTTGCATTTATCAGTGATGTAATCTTTCGTCCAGACACAGGTTGGGACGTGTTTTGGAAAGGTCGAAACATTAACGCGGGTAGTTTGCGTATATTGTGCGGTAGATCGCATAAATATATATCACTCTGTCATCTAGAATATTGTTGCTGTCGCAGATTCAGAGAACCCCCGGCTCAGCTTTTCCGAATAAAAAGCCTCGTTATCTCTCTCAGTCATCTCGTCTTACGTGACCACGTGCGCATCTAATTTGCATGGCTCATCGAATTACGCGCTATCGCGTTTCAACTGTGTAGTACATATTAAATTAGACCGTAACTTGTAAAATCGTTATAAATTGCTTACGTCAAACACGGATACAAGTCTGATACGATTGATCTAGATGTCGAACAATTTTATCGAGAATCATTTCTGCTTTAAAACGATACTTTTCGGTGGAGCTCCGATTACTCCGATTTTTATTCGATCGAGGTGTCCTTCGAGTCGAAGCGAGTTCCGGAAAGCCGGCGTTCGATCAGTCGCATCGACGAGTGTTTTCCAAATGCTCTTCTTTATCATTCCTCAATGTCCATTGTTCGTCGTTGTCATCGATATTCGCGTGTGTATTATCACGCAAACGCATAATTTAATGCGTTTTAATTTCATATTCAAATATTAAATTTTCCCTCGTCTTTTATTTCCAACATAATTTTGACGCATCTTTGTCGATCGACTCAATTATCGGCAAGTTTCCGAACGTTTGAATCTAACTGGAATTCCCGCGACACAACTACCCATATCCGCAAATGTATAACTACTGCCTTCGCGATAACTCCGATAGTCGCAATTTTTGTCGAATGAAACGGCTCCACAATCTCCATTCAATTTGAAAAAATATTCTTGAAAATTATGCACGAATAGAATATATGAACATTATAGTTGAAAAAAAGAAAAAAAGAACGGCAGCAGCGACGTCTACGATTCTAGCGTAAAATCGAATCTAGCGTTCGTTTCCTGTTATGTAAATTACATTACGTTATATAATAGTGAATACTCTGGACAGGAAGCTAGGAGTGGCAGGAGTGGTATATTGCGCGTGACATAATTGCGAAAATATCATCTAATGCAATTAGCTTTACGTGATATCTTCCGTCTCATACGCGCTATTAGCGCGTATCTTTTTACACACATCGTATGCTGACCGTTTGTAAAAGCTATACGCGTAAAGAAATTTATTCGCAGAATTGAGAGAAACAATTGAAGAATGACCCGTTTCAAGAATCTTTCGATCAAGTATATCAGCGCGATTAAGAATTTTTTCGCAGTTAGCACTAGAGCCGTTGGTTGGGAATATAGGTCGGAAGGTTCAATAATGTTTTGCTTCGTCCGAACGAATCGGATACCAGGAGCACGCGCGGAGTCAAACAATACTCTGTAATTCGACGACGAAGGAGCGGCATTAGTAGCTCTTTTCTGTCGGTGTCACCTTTTCAGAAGCCTCCGACCACCCTCCACACGCTTCGTACAGCCCGTGACCAAGGCGTTTCCCGCAAGATTATTCCGAGACGTTCCTCTTTCTTCCCGCCGCCGCGCCGCGCCGCGCCGACGCCGTCGCTCCACGTGTTGGGTAGAATTACTATCTCGACTAGACCGGTTGCAAGCGCGACGTGTGCCTCGAGCCTCGAGCCTCGAGGCGAAGGACGACGGCGCGGCGCGGCGGGGCGCAGGGCCGTAGCACGCACAGAGAAGCCAATGTCGCGAACGTAACGGAACCTGACTTTTTCGTTCCAGGCAAATCAACAGCGAGAAATCTATTCCTTCGTCTCTCGCGAGTTTAATATCGATCTATTTGTCGCCTCTTTGCGCGCTTCCAATAATCCTTCCAGATGGAAAAGAGATTTGTCTCGTATCCTCGGGAAAAAATTTTCACATATAAACATGTATGAACATATATAATTATATATGAAATTTGTCCATACATGTTTATATCACATGTGCGCCGAAAATGGTCCATTACGCGCGTGTTTTCTGTGCGGAAAGTAACCAATTGCACACAGAGGAATTTTCCACTCGAAACCGTGCCAATATCTCCTTTCTGCACGGCCTCATTACTTTCTGCACGGCCTCATTACTTTCTGCACGGTCTCATTACTTTCTGCACGGGTTTTCTGCACGACATCTCTCGCACGACGCTTGTAATGGGCCACTTTCCGGCGAACTTGTAATATAAAATATTGTGTGCATCATGTGCGGATTGACAATTGCCACTCGCGCGGGTGATCGCACTCGCCTTCGGCTCGTGCGTCCACTCCGCGCTCGTGTGCAATTGTCAACTTTCCGCACTTGATACACAAATAACTATTTCCTACTCTTGTATAATCTCTATCATATATGATTATATATGGGCAATTATTTTTTTCATTACCTCAAACTTTACTTTTCTTTTTAAAAAACATTACGGAAATTATCCTTTTAATTATTTTTAAATTCTTTTTATTATTATTTTTCTTATATATATACGAATAGAGATTATACACACAAGAGAAGGAAAACATGTATGGACAAATTTCATATATAATTATATATGTTTATATATGAAAATTTTTTCCCGCACTGAAAAAAAAATTCTTGGTAAACTTGTGAGATGCATTTAGTAATATTTTTTTTAAATATTTGATTATTATTACCGATTATAATAATAATAACAAAACATTTTGTAATAATTATAAACATTTTAAAAGAACAAATTTTGCGTTTAGTTGAGCCAACTAAATTATGTAGTACTTATTATCAAAAAGTTTAGTGATATAATTAACGAACAGTTTGATAATTAGTACAAAATTATCTCAAAAAGACTTATCTGATTGGATTATTGACAGTTACTAAATTATTTAGTAAGCAATTTGATTATTTAGTAAGTATTACTAAATAATCACATCATTCTTTACGAAAGCTATATCCGTGAGTTACCTTGTACTGAATACTGCCGCTAGGCGGCCCGCGGGACTGCGACTCTCTCGTAAGCAAGATCTAGCAACGCCCGAAATAAAAGGCCGCGCGGCGCGAGCCTCATCAGCCACTGTCAGGCACTATCATGTATTAGAATTTTTGATTCCGTCATAGGGAACGGATTGTGTGGAGAGTCATCGAACTACTGCGAGCACCTCCGCCAGCAGAACAAAAAATAAGTTCTATGAATTAAGAAAATATAATATCATAGCTTGGATTTGCAATGGCACCTAAAATATAATCAGATTTTAATTGGAAAAAACGTGGATTTTTCTCTCAGTGTATTAACAAACAATTTGTTTATATTTACCAACTCATTTTGTTATAATTATTAGACGTAGTTTGATAATATTTTCTAAATCATTTGACAATTACTAATAAACTATCAGTTTATACTTACCTCATCGTTTGGTTACATTTATCATTACTTAGTAATAATTATCAAACTTTGCCAATATTAATCAAATCATATCGAGTATTGCTAGTATTATTTGTTAACATTTACCAAATTATTTCGTCATAATCACCTATACGTTTAGTTGAAACTATTTCACCAAGATGCTTGGTAATATTAACCAAGTCTGGATTATTATAACCAAGCCTTTTTTTCAGTGCGGGTCGTTTACGTGCGCGTCCTTAAACGCGGATATTCGAAAGGCCGAGACGCATTCGAAGAGTCATGTTTTATCTTGAATGAACGCGCGCGGGTTCCAAGTGCTCTCGCACCGATGCGATGGTTCGTTGCTCTTTTTTAACGCGGCAGAAGAGGAACGTTCATCTTTGTTGGTTTGCTGATCGAGCGTTCCTTCTCCCAACAGCTGTCCGCGCAGATTGCACGCGCCCACTCGCGAATTTTGCGTCCAGAAACGAAAAATCGCATTATCGAAGGGGATCGAAAGGATAGGATTCGGAAACGCGGCGAAACACCTTTTTTCGCAAGATTCGTCAGAAAATTTGCGACGCCCCGCGTACTTGTAAACCGATACGTATGGATGAGCCCATCTCTGCCGTTGTATTGGAATCAATGTATGTAACATTGTGTTTTAAGCTTGGAGCGTAGACGATAAGGGCGATAAGGAGCTTCTTACTCAGCGCGGGTTAAATTGCCCTCGGCACACGAACGCGCGTCTCCTCCACGGACGCGATTGCCCTCTTACCTCGCTCTTCTCTTGCCGTCACCGTCACCGTCGCAAGCGCAAGTCGCAACATGAGACAAGAGACAAAACACACGGAGCGGAGCAAAACAAAGAACGTCGCCGAACGTCGAAAATAGAGTATAGACCACCATCGTCGCGTATCTTTTATTACAATACAATATATACTGTATGTAAGGTGTACCAAGCGCGATCGAACGTGCTTCCGTAAGATCCGAGATCACCTCGCCTCGCGTGCAGATTTTGCTGCTTTAAATCACTTTCGAGAAAATTAATATCGCGAACACGCGAGGATTCGGGCAAATTAGGGGTAGGAAAGCTGCCGAGATTACAATTGACAACGATTGATTGTTGATTGACAAAACGTCGTAATTAGATGTCGACGTCGAAACGTACCTACCGATCTTTCCTGCCATCTACATATGTAAATATGTGCTAATAAATGAGTCGGTAGCGCACGTTTCTAGGTTCTAGGTTCGCGTCGATTCAAGCAAGTCGCATTCGCGAGTTTACGCTATTCTAGGATTCGCCGCCGCGTGCTCGTCGTCAGGTGTAACGATCGAACGAAATTTTCGCTTTCGATTCAGTCGTAAGGTCGTAACTGACTTGATGCAAGGAAGAGAAAGTCTCGTAATCTCAATTTATAAACGAGAAGAGACGCTTACGGGGTTGGCGTTTGTTTTTAAAATCGAGCCTCTCGCGCGTGTAACGTAATGCGATATAAAAATGTAAAACTTGGGGATGGTTTCCAACTGCAACGTGCAAACGCACGGCAGACGAGGCTGCGTCGCGCGAATGACGTCTGTCGGTCGTCCGCTTAAAAATAGTATCTCGCGGGGGGGATGTCGGAGAGTTTTCAAGCGGATCGAATATCCCGTCCCGAGCCGGTTTCCAAAGGACGACGAATGTTATATCCCCGCTATACTGCGCTATACTCGTATAGCCGCAGCAGGAGCGTCGCTCGATGGAGAGAAGAAAAAAGATATTCGAGACGCCAGACGAGACGCTAGGGTGGACGACCGATGTCACTGACCTTGGATAACGATCGCCAATGTCTACGGGGGCCAGCCCCGGCCAGCTGGAATTTTAGAGGGGAGCTACGCAAATCTCTCGGTGGCCCCACATCCATCATGTGAAAAAAGAGCGCACCGTCCTCTTACCTCTTACCTCTTAATCTCTCGACCTCCATTTTCTCATTGCGTTACTGAATTTTAAATTTACGCACGCTTTATCGCTCGTATGAAAATGAGATCGCGTGCGCGCGCTTCGCTTTTTCATATTTAATATTTCAACAGTAAAAAAATGAGCAATATATGTTGTATATGTTGTCAAGCATTTTCGGTTATACGTTACTCATTTGCAATAGAGTATCATTCCGTATCGTTGACAGTGGCGATTCTTAGTCCGAGGTGGTTTCTTATCATCCTTTGCCCGGTAACCTACTGACCTACTTGAAATATCGATTTTAACGTACACCTGAGACCGCTCGTGTAGCGACCGCTTTCATTCGCCGCGCCGCACCTTTCGCCACGAGTAAAATCGCGTCTCTCCTTAAACCAGAAACAGTTATTTCGCAAATACCATGCTACGAATGCCGATTGGATCAAATCTGTATTAAATCAAATGTGCACATTTTTCTTCCTTTGTAACAACATGGAATTTCACGATAGTAGGCTCTCGACGAAGCCGCTTTATTCTGCAAATTATCAGTGCTATCAGCGTGGACTCTAATAGCTTCTCCGTGCATCTCCGTATTTCTAAATTATACAGAAAATTCACGACTACTATAATTATACCTCATACTATATTATACGATTATTTCGAATACGGGGTAAGTATTCGAAACGAGAGATATCGTCGCGTCGGTACAAAGATACTTGGTTAAACGATATATATACTTTTTATAAAGCTCCAGCGCTCGCACGCGTCATTTATTCTTGGATCGTTTTTAACAGAAATGGTCGTTTTAGAACGATGGAAAAGATAATATCGGACAATTCGATAGACGAAAATTTAGCCGATGGCAGCGCCGTTATGAACGTTGCCTAATACGCCCGGTTCGTCGCCCTACGGCTCGTTCAACCCCGCTGTGCGCTTCATCGTCGTCTGCAAAAGTCGGTGGTGGCGTCTGGCCGCTGGCGAAGGCAGGAACCTCGAGAACGAAGAAACGGCAAACAGGAGCGGCGGGGGGTGACTGGTGACGTATATGTACGTGTACTCGAGTACAATAGGCGATACATTACATCGCGCTACGTCCTACGTTCGACTTTTATACCTTTTCGCGCTACTGTTGCATCTCGTGGTAAGGAAGGATTAAAGCGCGCGTGGGTTAGGGCGCCCATTTTTCAGGTCGGAGCGTATCCCGTTCGTTAGATTTATATTCGTACGTGCGTCTCCTACGCGAGTGACATCACCGACCGACGTCACAACGCCTCCTCCTGGCTGTTGTATCCGCCGGGTATCGATTCCGACGTGACGTCACCGCTTTATTCGCAAAATATTTTTTCGACCCTGCATCTATCCCACAATTTAACCAAGAAAGTATCGTATCGTTGTTTTACTTGAGGTTTAAGGGCAAACGCACGCGTCGCCGCCGCGTCGTGGCGAATTACCCCTAATGTGTTGAACGAGTTCTCCCTCCCCCCCCCTTCTGTCTCTGTCTCGTGCATTTAATAATTCCCGTCGTGTTTCTCAGAAAACGTTTCGTGCTCGAAGGACGCGCGTGGTCTCGAGCGGTACCAGGACATAATCTCGCGGTGTATATAGATCGACGAGGATGTTGACAGTGTTGACGCGTGTCGAGGGAACTCGTCGAATTCCGTGGGACGCTTCTTCTTCGTATTCTCATCGATCCGCGATTCTCCGAAACGGATCGTATCGAGTTGCATCCGAGTGGCGACAAGTCGCGCGTGTCCAGTGACATATGTACGCTACTGAAACGACCTAGTAATTTATCCGGCTCGACGGCTTTCGACGTCACACGAGCGATCTTGTTTTCTCTTGATCGCGTAGCGAGAATGACCGTGAAAGTCGATCGGTCGGCGGCCGTTCCATACTCGAGCAGGACGACGATAAATGCATCGTGATAATGTACAAGCGCGCTAAATAATGAAAAAATGGCCCTTGAGAGAATGGATCGATCATGGATCGGTAGCGAGCTATCGGGCTTGCGCGTGGTAGCGTGGCAAGAGGATCCATGCAACCTTATGCAATCCCGTGCAATAGCGCGCAACCGTCGCGTCGGACGGTGCTTTCTGATCCGTTTCGCTCCTCGCTGTCATGACGTCGCGCGCGCGCGCGCGCGCGCGACCATCATCGTGTCATTTTATTAATTAACCGTTAATTGACACGATTGCGGCGATTGCAGAAATGAAGCACGCATCGTCGCGGTCAATTAACGATTACCGATTTATTCATTCTCCTCCTCGTAGATTAGCGACTTGAAAATTCGAGATGCTTACGTGCCATTTGGCACGCGATCATCGATCGATATCGAAGTTGGTTGATCCGACGGCGGCGCCAGTCGCGAAGCGCCACCGCCGCCACCGCGACTGGCGACAATCCCGAGACCTTGAAAATCGGATGGAGCGAGGGCGAGCGCAGCCGGCAGCCGTGCCAGATTTCAACGCTAGTTGGACGTACGCGAAACGTGGTATTTACGTGGTAATCTCGATGCGACACAAAAGGCAAAATATTACTGTCGCGCGGTGCGGCGGCGCGGAATTGCGTGCGTGCGGAATGCGTATGTAGTAGGCGCGCGCGTGGAGGGGAATCTGATCAGAAGAGTGCTCGCTCGATGAAGAGAAGGGTGGAAGCTGTCTCGATCTCGAGTCTCGACGCCGTGCTATTTTGATCGTCACGCTGTGGCTGGCCCAGATTCGACACGACCGCCGCGCCACGCCGCGACTAGCGTACGATACGATATCACGTAGGATAGCCGCGCGCGTTCGCTGGGCCTCAGTCCTCACGCGGCACACACCGTTACTTCACTTCGCGATCTTGTTCGTGGCGAAACGCTGCCAGCTGCGCGACTGCGAGTCAAACCGAGGCTTCTCCGTAAAGCTACTTGCGACAAATTTAATTTTTCGATCGCCAAACGATCGCGAATCCAAGTTTAAGGTAACGCGCGCTTCATGGACAGAGTTCGCGATTACAAAACTTGAATCTTTGACGATATGGACGATACGGAAGAGTACGATCTCGCATCCTGAGTCGTAAACTTGAAGTGGTTCGCGAAAGTGCACGCGTGCGCGACATTAAGATGTGACTTTCTGGTGGTGGTGCGGTGATTTCGTCACGTTGCTACCTATCGTTCTGACAACGCGTGACAATACACCAATTGTTTTACGCTTAAATCTTAATTATCTTGGAACGCTTCCGTGACCTCGGACTCGCAGACTTGGTCTGAAATGAAATGACCGTAAGGTAAAGTTGTTCGCTTCGCGAACGTTAAATGTTGGGTCTGGCTTTCGTCGGAATAAACGGAATAATGTATATTTTAAAATAAATATCATTAAATACACTCTCACACTTGTCGCAGCTGCTTCTTTACAAAGCAGTGAAAATTCAATATTCATCATTTCCTTTTTTTTTTCTATTTTTTTCGCTATATAGATTTGAAACAAATCACGAAAATCTGTTTATATAACATGTGCGTGGAAAGTGCCCATTCCGCGCGTTTCTTTTCAAGAAACGCACGCAATGGGCCACTTTCCACGCACGTGTAATATAAAATAGTGTGTGTAACACGTGCGAGTTGACAATTGTAAACTCGTGCGGGTGATCGCATTCGCCTTCTCCGCGCTCGTGTCCAATTGTCAACTTCCCGCACTTGTTACACAAATAACTATTTCTGGCATGTTCTTTCACGCGTGCAAGGAGATATCACTTTCTCGATAGCGAAAGAATTTTTTCTTAGTCCAGCGGTCAGGGAAAATTTTATTTCCGTCGCGGTTGACGCAAATTTTTTTCTTTCGGAGAAACCATTATCATTATCGGTGTTTGAAAGTTGGGGAATAAACGCGACATCATAGCGCGGCTGTCGAAAGCGACGATACGCTAATAGAATGAAGGCTGATGATAGAATCGCCGAGTTTTCGCATGCTTTTGAAATAAATATAGTTGTACGGTAGACGTGGTGAGTAACGCTGCTTTACTCGGATGAAAATTGGCACGGTAGTAGCGGCGTTGCACGAGACGCAGCTGTTTTTCGACGAAAGAAGAATCGGCGTAATATCGATATATTTGTCAATTCCCGCGTGGAGACTTCCTAAATAATAATAATAATAATAGAAAATTGTATTCGATTCCCAAGTATACTTTTGAAAATCCTTGCGCGTCGACATTTTCGTCTGGTAAACTTATTCGTTTGTGCGATGCTTTCTCGGTAGCAGCAACCGGTAGAAACGATAATCACAGTTTTATATTTGACTTTCGTCGAGCCGATTCATGATTTTCGTTTTCCTCACGACAAAGAGAGATCACGCGCGAGTCATAAATTCGTCGATATCGTTGGCGACAATTATGCAACGTATTGCAGCGTTGCAGAGCACTATTCTTTCGAGACGTAAATTGATATTCGCTATTGATACATCTTCCCATTGTCATTTTATCGACGTCGGTTACATTTTAATTCTTCGTGGAATTTACAACGCCACAAAATTGTCTTGTATTTAGCAGAGATTATAGAAGGAAAAAATGTCGAAATTTTCCTAAGATATAGAAACATTTAGTAGAGGCACAGATATACTCGTATTCTTACGTCTCTCAACCGGATATATCCATCCTGACTCCTGACCCACGATTTCTCTCATCTCGTCTCGTCTCATCTCGTCTCGTCTCATCTCGCGTACGCGTATACATATACATATATCTATGTACACTTGTATTTATACCTGTGTATAGCCCATCTGCGAATGTCACACTTGTTTGACGTTCAAGCAGATAATATTAAAAGATAAAAATACTCTACGTCTTTATTTTCTCCCACGGAAACCTCCGTTATACGTTCTATCGATAGAGGTGGAGCAAACCTTGGATTTTTGTCGCCTTGTTCTTTGCGCGTCGCACGTCGCTTCGGTTTGCGGTCTGTGTTCACGACGTAACTACACGCAAATAGAATTTTGTTTACTATCATGAGAACCAACGCGTCGTCGATGTTGCGACAGTCTCTGGCGATTCCGATGACGAATACGAACATGAATCGATTCGTCGATCGTGCCAATTTTCCTATACAACATTGAGTCTCTTGGTCACGTTGCAGCGATCTTGCATTTGCAAAATCTTACAAATCTAGCGTAAGAGACTCTGCTGTAGAGACTTTGCCGAGAATTAACTAATTGTAAAATGTAAAACTTTAACGAGAGATTTAATTTGGATACAACTTGCTAGGCAAACAGTTTTATCCAAGTCATAAAATATAAAGAGAAAAATATCAGATTTACTTTAGTTTCCAAGATATTTGACTCCATCGATTATATTAATTGGACATGTTGTAGAAACGAACTGGTCGGTTTGTTTTCTTAGCGCGTATATCGCCATCGCGGCGACATCGCGTGTTCATACAACACGGTGACGATTGCACACTGTTTATAAAAGCACGCGACCATCTTCCGCATATATCCAATTCAGATAAATTCCGTCGACAGTATCTCGATATACATATTTTTTAACCAATCGAATAAAGCGCGGCCTTACATATTCTTCGTCAATAAGCTACGATTCTTACGTTATTTATTTTATCACATTCTTTTACCCCGCAGTTTCTTTATCCTTTCTAATATATTTCTGTTCTTATAAAGGGTGAGTCAAAAGTATGTTTTCAAATTTCGCGAGCGCAGTCCCGGATAAAATACAAGAAAGATTGTTCATATGAACATTTGGTAAAAAAATGCCTTGTTGTCGAAATAATTGACACAAATCACTAGTATCAAATAATGGCTTCTCCCGACATCTTCGACGTGCAGCAGGTGCATTGCAATGCATTTCACCATACGTGAGATGAATATCACTCAATTCGTCAAATGTAAACATTCTGTACACTATCACAGTAAATCAACGAATCAATACTACTACTGCTCGGTTGTTGAACTGCCTCAATTGACTTAATTGTAAGTATCCTGGTCTCTTACTGTACAGAAGTACAGAGGCCTACCTAACAACCCCCTTCCCCTTTCTTTCAGTGGGTCATAACAGCGTTTGTTGCTAAACAAACACTATTCCAGAATCAAATAACAACATTGTGGAGAGAAAGAAACTGATCTGATCAGTGGCGGATCCTGACGTCGGATCCTGACGGGGGCAAAATTATTGCGCGCATATGCGCTTTATGGAACGCAGCCTATATGATTATTAATAGGGATGGCAGGCGACTAACTGGATTTCATTATTATTATCAAAATTTTTTAAACGGATGTAGCAAAATTGATTTCTTTTAATTTGGAAGGGGGGTTTTTAACTCCCCCCCCCCCCCCCCCAGGATCCGCCACTGGATCTGATAGGTGGCCATTATTTGAATTCTATTGTGTCCATTATTTCGATAACGAAGCATTTTCGGCGTAATGTTCAAAGGAACATTTATTCATAACATTTATATCAAGGAACATGCTCACGAAATTTGAAAACATACTTTTGACTCACTGTATATAGAGAGAATTGTATGCTCAAATAAGATAAAATACTATGACTATTAGTTGATTTGTGTAAACGAATGCACGTATACGTTTGGTTTTCAATTTTTTAAAATCCAAATGTGATTAATAGAGATATATGTGGGCCGTTTAGAGGAATTCTCGGAAGGTTGTTAATGTTGCGCAAAGTTGAGAGATACATCATCTGTATAAATCGAGTTTCTACACGTTCTAACGTTGTCCTAACGTTAATTTTTTTTTGCGTGCACAGTCCCTTTACGCGCCGTCGACCAATTTTTCACTAATCGAGCCATCAGATGCCTGGTTCCATCTCGGTAATTTCGTAATCGAATGTTGTATCACGTACGGTACGCATATTGGAGTAACTCTTTTGATCTCGGAATCCAAATCGGAAATTTCCGAGTAGCCACACGCATATATGTATATTCAACGGCATCATGTTAAAGAAATAGAATAGAGTCGGAACGGTCGACGCGCGACGCCATCGCGATGGATTCGGCCTTGGCGGCGTTTCACAAAGTGTACAACCCGCGCCTCTCACTCGAGCTTCTCCTCACCTGCCAATTTCGGTTATTCTGGTGCATACGCCTGGATGTCGTTCGGTCATACTCTTTCCTGTCAATCAGTAGCGCTCGCGTACGTCGCATATCCGACGTAACGTCAGCGTTACGCAAAAGGGAGCTTTCGCAAATCGGTCTCGGTCTCGGCGAAAGATCGAGAGGTCAACTACGCGCGCTGTCGAATGCGATACGCAAGCTTGGCATAGACCAACTAGAAATTGCGACCTAAAATGTTACCGCATAACAATAGCATCTTCTTATTTAAAAATAATCCCTGAAGGTACCTTCCGCCGCGACCTATGCACGCACGAATCAATCTATCTCAATCGCGTATCAATTCGTCAATTTTAGTCAAAGCGAAATTACTTGAATTCTATAAGAATGAATTATATAAGAAATAGTATTATACCACTTTGATGAATATCTTATTACGTGAATATATACTATCGAGAGATGGAAAGGAAGAGTAGAGCGAGTAGCAACGTTGCGTGGAGCAACACGCTCGAGAATTGGCATCAGGCGCAACTTTGCTACTAGCGCGTGACCGTCCCGCGCGAAAATTCGCTATTGTTAAATAGCGTGCGATGAAAATGATCGCTCCAAAATTATCATTTTATTGTGTAACCGCAATTGAGAAACACGTGGTCATATCATCTTTGACTCTGTGTTGCAGTTTCCTGGTGAGTGCATCCTCACATACATGGAGTTTCAGTTGGATAGCGCAGAATACTGCCAGGCTCAACACAAATAGAGAGACACGCCCATATACTCCCTGACAATTATTAGATATCGTTAAAGCAAAGAGAGGAAAGCTAGAACATCTTGGAGGAAGAAGGGAGACAGAGAAGGATATTTAAGTAGTAGAGAATTATCACCGGGGAAGCCAGAAAAATCATCAACTAGTCATCACGCAAGACATAGAAGAATTTAATAGAAATTATTAATTTACCTTAGTAGATGCAAGCATCGTAGATACTGAGGGCGCCTGTCACAGGAGCACCCAGTGCCAAATAGGTAAGCGTAGCACACCCAAGAAAAATCTTGAAAAGGCTCACTTCTATATAAACTAATTTTACCTATACTTTATTATTATATACCTTATTATTACAATTATACTGATTTCAGGTAATCTTCCGTGAATTATAGTCAAAAAGTCTCAAGTGGGAAGAATAAAGCGCATATCAACACCGCCTAATGTAACGTAGCCCTTACTTTTTCGGCGAAGTTCGCACCCCGACGACCCTTCCTAAAATCTACATGTAAACCCACGGTTCTGTCCTCTGTAAAAAAATAAAATATTCTATTAGTTAAATGAAAAACAACTTTATAAGACTGACATTTAATGGGCTAAGTTGTCAAATCCAGCCTTTGTCGCTTCGTATAGTGTGGCACACGTACGAGATTCTAAGAGACAAGTTGTACAAGATCTTTAAGAGTTAAAAACAATAAGAGGAGATAGATATATAACCATCTCTGTGGTTAAGAAGGAAATGAGCAACATGAGGGTGAAGGATATCAGACCGGCGCCCGCCGAGATTGAATACAAAAACATGAAGTTCCTCATTACTGATCGGCCCAATGATCAAACCATCCATACCTTTATTCAAGTCAGTATACGAACTAAACTGTCCGCCGAGACATTGCTAAATGTCTTTATTTTTATCGCTGTTTAATGTAAATTGCATTATTATGTTTCTTTAATAGGAACTGAAAAAGCACAATGTAAAGGAGGTGGTAAGAGTCTGCGAACCAACGTACAAAGTAGAGGAACTCAAATCAGAAGGGATCAATGTGATAGATTTGGTATTCGACGATGGTACATTTCCACCGAACGAGGTAAAGATTTTACCTTTACACTATTGCTACATATAAAAGTAGGAAAACTCGAGCGCGAATAAATATTTGTATCCTCTTCTCTCATTATTCATATCGTATCATATCTTCTAGGTGGTGGATGAATGGTTTGAATTGCTGAAGAATCGATTCCGAGAATCACCTGACGCATGTGTGGCGGTACATTGTGTCGCAGGTCTTGGTAGAGCACCGGTCTTGGTTGCGATAGCTCTCATTGAACTTGGGCTCAAGTTCGAAGATGCTGTTGCCCTTATCAGAGAGTAAGTCATCTTGCATTCCGTAATCTTCGATTGCTCAAACAATGGAATGCTCAAACTATGAAATGGAAATTTCAAGAAAAAATTTCCTCTCTTTGTTTTAGAAAAAGACGAGGCGCCATAAATGCGAAGCAGTTGACTTTTCTTGAAAAGTATCGTCCTAAGTCTCGATTGAAGCTCAAGAACGGACAAAAAAATTCTTGCTGCATCCAATAGATCAAAGAACTTTTAGAAAAGGAGAAGAGAGAAGATGGAAAAAAAAAGTCACTAATTCATACTGATTGGTATAAATGTGTAGAATTTTGCGCCTGACAACAAGTGGCATATTGTAGCAAATCTGTTCTGAATGGTCTATCACTGGAAATGCAACGGTGATAAGTATCAACCAACTTTGAGGCATATTTTATATTACCTAATTTTTTATGTTCCGAGATGAACCGTCAACGGGAGAATTCGCTTCGAAATCGTTGCTATTTCCTTTTATGAAAATGAACCATGTTATTTTTGATACTCGATCAATATTGACCATGGAAGAACAAGAGTTGAGTCTTGAAATGGTAAAAACAATTGACTATATTATTGCCATTTAGCCTTACTGATTTCTAAAGCATGACGCGAGAGTTATCCGTACATGTTCACACTCGTACATTATGTAATATATACTTATCTCTTTTGATACGAGACCAAAATTCTTTATAAACAATTGTAGTAAATGAAAGAAATATGATTTGTCTTAGAAAAATGAAAAATGTAGGAGAATTATATATAATTGTAATGAATGTAACACATCCAGTACATTATCGATTTGTTATCATTTCATTGAGATAGATAAATTATGTTGTGTTTGTGATTTATATACAAAAAGAGAATATTTATAATTTGCAAATATGATTTCGGTAATGCTACACATTGAAGGATTGCAAATTAAATTTCAAGATGGGACAAGATGTGTAAAAGTATTTTAATCAAAATTAATATATCTATATATAATTACATTTCTTTTTAAAGAAAATATATCAAAGCGATCTGTTTTGAATGTCGAATGTGATGCTACTTTTTACTCCATATACATTCTTCGCAGCACACGATCGAAATAAAACAAAGATACGTGAATTTTTTTTTCCAAAGAATGGCTTTCAGACAGCTGTTCTCGGTACAACGGATCAGTCGCAACTCTGCAAAGTATGAAATTCCGAGATGCTAAACATTAAAATTATTTCTACGATGAATCAAGACATAATAAAAGATTATTAATTTTACGATAAAGGAGTACGTATATATATACGCATGTTAAACACACATCACACTTATGAAACATGACATTGCAATATACTAAACTGTTATCTTCTTTTTCTTTTTTTTTTTCATTATTAGGTATATACGGAATTCTGTTAATTACTAGCTAATTAATTTGAACTAATAAAACAGAATAATTTATGTTTAGAGATTACACATTTTGATACTTGGCGCAAATGTTTGACAGATAAAACATGAATTGTAGCATTAGAGCTATAAAGTATTTCAAATTAAATTTGAAATTTTTAATTTGAAGAACAAAAGAGAAGAACACGTTGCGTTGCATTTCCAATGGCATGCCGAACCGCTGATGGATGTTTTTAACTCTTATTGGACTTGGAATCTGCGTTAACTTGAATGATGGATAATGAGAAACTAATGTGAAGCAAATCACTCCAGAGCTGTATATCACGTATTACCGTAGCTCAATGACAATTTCATCAAAATCTTTGCATATCTAACTTTTAGTCAAAGTAGATTTTTCAATCTGATACAAGCATATTATGTAAAGTCATCATCGTCTTCTATTTTGGTAAAATTGTCAGTGATGCTGTGTACGCCACACTAAACTGTGTTCAAAGGATAGAAAAATTCACTCGTAAAATAATAACGAATATAATACTTAGAACATTTCACGCGTGTCTGCTGATTTCATGTGAATGTACATTATTTTGTATTCGTATGCCGTCTGCTTCTGATTGTCCTGCTCAACAATGGGTGCGTTCCGGAAATGAAACTATTGCACAATGGTTACACTGCAATCAAGTCTGGTTGCTGTGTTATTGCTACATTCAACCAAACAAATTTAATTGCTACGAGACATCCGAGAGAAAGAGACCCGCACTGTTATGTTCCAGAACGTAACAATGATTACGTATCGTTACATGTTAATGGTATATTGGCAATTTACCTCTTACAACAAGCGGTAACTAAACATGGTCGACACAATCGATTGGTAATCGGTTACTTACTCAGCTACCAAGTCACAACTTTAATTATTCGTACAATTCTTTAACAAGTGACAATGGGGTACATTCACTACAATCGCAGACTCGAATCGAAATTAAAATCTGGTACATCTCCTTTTTTGTAATATTAAAAAAAACTGCAATATTTTTTACCAGAGGATGGGACGAGGGACATTCGGATATATATATAAAAGCAAATGATCCAACCTTAGATGCAAAAGTACTATTACTTTTATCCGTTTAATTCTAGTTCAATTATGGTAATAATTAAAGCAATGTAACACGTTTTTTTAATGCAGTCCTTTTCGAATGAAATCCATGCCGATATTCGTGACGAAAAATAGATATTATCTTAAAAGTTACCAGTGTATAATTTTCGTCGTTTTTTTTTTTAATTACTCTTGCGCGTCGATTCACTTTTTCAAGATATATAATTAAATCGTTAAATAATTATAAATATGAAATATTTTTTCTTGTATCTGTGATATAATTTTCTCTAAGTGCATAAAAAAAGTATAGACTAAGAAGCGGAAGGATTGTGGTTGTTGAAACTGTGATGCTAACGAAAATTATGCACGTTGCTGTTTTATTTGAAATTAAATTGTTCAATTACAATATAACATGTAAAAATTGGTCTATTGTGCAATAATGCTTACTTAACGATACATGCAAAGTGTTGAATATTTTATTTCTCGAAGAAATGAATCGAACCGCTACAAAAATCAATATTACACTTAAAAAAACAAATGCAATTGTAATTAAAATTATCTTTTTTTTACATAGCTACTTGTGGATCTAAATAATACAATAATTTCATATATTGATAAAGATCTCTTGTGTTTAATCAAATGTCTAATGTGAATATTTCAAGAAAGAACAATTTAGATAGCAAAGAGATCCTCTATTTTGAACCAACATAATAAAATAAGAACTACAAAATCTCTCCCTACAAATTGATTAAACAAGAAATAAAAGTAACGAGTTAGCGCAATTTAAACAAAGATTACTATTTAATTTTTATCAATATAATTTCCTGTCATTACACAATTACTATTTTTAATTAAATTAAACAAGAAATTGTGTTACATTGTAAACATCAATAATGAAATAAAAACGAATGGAAGTTGTTTTGTGAAAAAAGAAACGTTTTATAATTATTCTTATACATCTCCCTGATGTGTACTGTACAAATAAATTTTTTAACTTTATTCCCCTCTCCAGAGAAATGTGTCTTTCACGTACAAACAGTTCTTTACAATATATATTAAAATATATTGTAGAAGATATTTTCGAAAGAGCATAATATTGTACAGACGTTTATATATAGAAACTGTCTGCACTCTCGTACTCTATCCTTCATTTTTGTCAAGTTTAGTTTTCTTTAACACATCACTGAAACATATCATCATATCCTGGAGGGGGTAAATGGTCGTCGTCAGGTCTACGACGGTGTGGTCTCGATGGATTCAGCTCGGGTGGACCGAAAGGATCGAATCTTGCACCGGGTGGTATCGCACCTCTACAATAACGTTTAAATTAATTCTTAAATTAGAAGATCGATCCTCTCATATATCGCTCATTTGCTACGATAATGACATAACTCAAAAAATTGTCATGTTTGAATTGTTTGCAAGAAAAGAACTTTGGATCTTTGGAGTTCTTACTACTGGTAAAACGACATAACCGAGCTTCTAAAACTGAAAGGAGAAAAGAGAATTTTGTATCAAGAGTGTCACAAGTCAAAAAGGGTTATTTTTAAGGGTTCATTTTTATAGTAGGTGAGAATTCAATCACACTGAATAAAAAGCTAATGATACTTTTATGACTTTTATTCCTCTGCAATCGGTTATTACACCAAAATTGCATTTAAAAATGATATTTTAATGATTCAAAAGATTCAAATTCATTTTCTGAAAAAAAAAAAAAACCTTGTTTTTTGAGTCGGTCTGTTTATGTCGTTACAAACGAGCGATATGTACACCAGTATATTACTACAGTAGAACAGATATAAGGTAGTCATACGGCGGCAATAATCCAGGTACTCCTAAGCCACCCCGTGAACTGGGCCACCCCAAGCCACCCCCAAATGGACGGCGCCTCGTGTCAAATAGATCGAATATCATACCACTGCCTTCTCCAAATGGATCAAGATCTCTAACTCCAACTCTCGCAGGATCATGTTCAGGTCTACCGATGGAAGTAAATAATTTTAAACCACAATACACTGAATCATTATAAAATGGAACGATACAGAAAAATTAAATAATAATCGATTGAAAGATGTTACAAATTACATTGACATTTAATGCAAAGACATCTTGCATATTATAAATAAGGTATAATGAAATTGTATAGAGCAACAGGTCTTTGCAGATATACATCATTATTGTATATAATGGAAAATAATAATCGCATCGACTTCTCTATAAATGCAGCGGTCCAAATTCTTTTTACTTAAGAAATTTGTAATTTTAAAAGCGTAAATATTAATATAAAAAAATCATATAGATATATTGATTAAATCGATGTCAAATTACCGATTCGAAGGCTGATGACTAGGTCCTACTCTCAATGGATGGTGATCATTAGGTGCTGGTACCTCATTTGTTTTGGAGGACTGTCTATTCTTTACGGTTGTTTGAGTCGCCGCTTCGTTAGAGCACGTCGGGCTTATAAAATCTTTTTGTATATAACGCAAAATTGTTTGATAGGATGGTATTACAACCTCTAAAGGTCCATGTAACGCAGATACAGTTCCCTCGATAGGGAACTGAATATTAAAAACAGAATTATCGTGATGCCTCTATAAGAACAATATTGAATAATGATATTTTATGGCATTTCAGGCAATCACTGTTACTTTAACAGGTAACTTTGAAATTTGATTACTATCATGTACGTTACCATCAAGTTCAATAGTAGATCCATATCTGATTTGACTCCGAGAAGTACATGTAACTTTCCATCTCGTACATAACGTAACGCATAATTGGGTCGCAAATTCCATTCTGTGGGAAGCAATTCCGATCCTTTCTCTGATGCATTAAACACTGTCTAAAAAATTACAAATTTAAATGTCGTTTTTTAAGTAATTACGACATATGACGCATTATTCATATCCGAAATTCTCTTTAAACGCATAATGAACGTCTATGCTTGTAATATATGAATATCTAATACGTTCGATAACGCTTTTGAAAGTATATTTCATTCAAACCCAAGTAAATAACATCTAGAATGAATTGTAATTATAAAAGTATTTTACAAGAATTTTATATAGGTTAGAATTTTGAAACATCGGAAAAATTACAAAAATATGTTTTTAATGTAAGAACAATAAAAATATAAAAATTTTCGATATTATCGCAGGATTTGACGCGAGGTGAAGCGGAGTGACGGGAGATGTCGAAAAATAACTATCTTGTCGTCAAAACTTACTTCGTCTCCGATGCCAATGCATCTAAATCCAGACTTTGTCAAATACCAGTGTACAAATAAAATTATCACGTCTTCTTTTTTATGGATATAATCGTGATAGAGTTTTTCAAAGAGCTCGAAACCGAACACGCTATTTACATCGACCATCCTGATCAATCCTGTTGGTCACTGGCCATGACAGATTAGCTTGCAAGTTTCTCAAGCGCACGCCATTATACTTGTGTGTGTGTGTGTGTGTATGTGTGTGTGAATACCATCGATTTCCATGCATGCGCCATGCGTTTGTCGCATGTTTGGTACCAAGTTTGGTAACCTCTCGTCTGCGGCCTGCTGGCCCTCGATTCTTGAATTCATTTGCAGGAGAAACGTATGCGCAAATTCTGTTTTTACAGAAAATCTACAAGTTGATTGGCTAAAAGTCATACAATAGCCAATCAACTTGCAACTTTTCTGTACGAGCTGAATTTGCGCATACGTTTCTCTCGCGAACGACTTCAAGAATCGAGCCCGCTGCTCTGCGCTCATTAGCAATATCGGCATCTGTTGGCAATAGTGACCTTTGTTTTTTTTAATGGACTCATATGATTTTCTTTATATAATATAATTTCTCTAGTTATTTGCTATATAAAAGTATTAAGGTAAAGCTATCAAAAAATCAATAGTTTACGAGATATTTTATAATTTTTATTCTGGCATATAATTTATAAATTTTATTTTGACATGAAATATAAAATATCTTGTAAACTGTTCGTTTTTTGATAATCGTACCTTTTATGTATGTATGTATACTTACAATCAATTTTACATATAATAGATGACTATAGTAAACTAATTTTTTGTTCTCTTTAAAATATCTATATCAAAACATTGGTTTGATGGGGCATTCTTTTATAACCTATATACATACATATATATATATATATATATATGTAGGAAAGTCTTAATTCCCGCTTGGGTTGTGACCGTGTTCGGACGTGTTTCGTCCCGAAAGAATTTTTTGATTTGGCTGATTGAGCTGATGCAATCGGCTGTTTGTGTATAGAAATAGGTATCCCCGTGTAAGGGATGGATTTAGAAGTGTGCCAAAATAACCACAAGAACTTGTTTCGGTTGACGGCACGTTAAATATCCATAAAAAAAAAAAAAAATATATATATATATATATATGTATATTCAAGATTATTCGGAAATCCAACTGTAAATGTTAAAATACTTTACTAAGTCTTACGAGATTTTTCCGATTTTTTCGATTTTTGATGCAATTTTTTCCCTCCAGAGTACTACACATAATTCAATTAATAAACACATAAACAATTAATTTTGATATATCCAATTTTATAACATTACAAAAAAAATACTTTTAATCGATGCGCATATGACACAATTAACACATATCAATGCGTTAATCAATATAATTCAACTGAAATATTAATAATCAGAATCAGCATCAGTGTCCATGTCATATACAGATTCCGATTGATTACTATCAATTTCTTCTTCGCTCTCAGGCTGCAATTTGTCTTTTTGGTCTAAAGCGTATCGCCTCCAAGAAAATCTATAAAATATATAATTTATGAAAATTTTCATATATAACTTTCCGTCTCTAATAAAAGAGTTATACAAGTGTACCTTTTCTTTTTATCAAAACATTCTTCAATGAAAGTATGGGAAATAATTTTCGTATGATCTTTGAATTGTTGGTATTTTGGTGTATTTTTAAAAGCACATATCAAATAAGTGCATTTTTTATTAGTTGTATTTGGATCAGGTATATATCTGGCACCCATACTAAGAGCCTTTCTTCTAATTTCATCTCTTTGTGGATTAACATACCCACTAAGAGAGAATGTTACGTCATTAAACAATTCTTTAAATGGTTTTTTAAGTTTTACAGGAATATTGTTGTTTGCTTTCAAGAGAGCACTTTTTGGTGCTGTCTTGGGCTGTGGCAATCGTTGACAAGTTGTACATAATCGATCTTGTGAGTCTGTACAACATTCAGAGCATTTCTGATTCTTCTTTTCATTGAGTTTTGCATTTGGCAAATCATCCAATTCGACCAAGGAACGTTTCTTAGAATTTGAAGGACCCTGCGTAGTATTTTTTACATTATTCTTATTAGTATCGATGTTTCGCAAAGGTACAACATCTCCAAAAGGAGTTCTCGTTACTTTTTCATTTGATGTATTTTTGGTATTTATGGGACTTTTATTAGATATTTTATCTTTATCTTTTGGACATTGTGATTGCATCTTATCATTTTTCCCAAAAACTTGATCAGCTTCTCCAGCTTCTAATTTTTCCAATAACGGTCTTTTCACAAGTTTTTGTCCTTCTTGATATCTATTAAAATTCTCCATTGAATCTTTTTTTATTTGCTCGCGTAATTCTTTCTTATAATCTGTCTTTGTATTTTCCGTTTTATTAAGGATTTTTTCTTTCATCATCTCCATGGGTGTCTTCACGACATGCGGTTGTTTCAGTTTAAATTTGCCAAATGCATCCAACCCTAAATCAATTGTGGGATCTGATCTTAGAATGACATATGATAATCCAAATAATACTTTTAAATTGGCCGATTGCATGCAAGTAACTTTGATTCGATCAAATTTAATCTTCAAAGTATCTGGATTTAATTCCCTTTTAGTAAATAATTGGACTTGGTCCTTAAACTTGTCGTTTGCAGCTTCATCGTTGGTCATAAATTTGTGGTTTACGATAACTATCCAGTTGTCAGGTTCCGATGATGTAGATCCAGTGACAATCACCACGCAACTCTGATAATTGCCAATATCGACTCCCGTGATGTAAGAAGGTTCAGCGAGCTGAAAGATAACGTGTGCCAGCATTTCTCCCGGTTTGCTACATCGCCATGTAGCTTTCCAATTTTCTGAATTACGTTGAAGAAGATTAGCAGCGGGATACAGTGGGTGTTCCGAAGAACAGCTTATTATCTTTTCGAATTTCACCATCATTTTTACAAATTCCTGTAAATATTTATCCTCTTTAAACGTTCTAAATCTGTCTTCGTACAGATTCTTCTTTTGCTTACATTCTACTAACCGCAGAGAAATTACATACGTACGACTATTGCAAATTCAAGATTGGCAAGATACCGCCAAAACTGTCATAGCGTTTGTACATATTCCACATAACCTACATCACGCGTGTTACATCGACAACCTATAAACATAGTATATATAGACCCATGATGTTATATGATGTTTTCCGTTTTTATTTTAAGACCGTCATACGTAATATCTTAAGATGCTAATACTGCTCTGTGATTGGCTTATGACATCTTAAGACTGTACTTAAGACTAGAGTCCTATAATAAGAGAAGCGACAGCCCCCACTACGCGCTAGCCTTCCCCCACTACCTCTCGGCGGCCGCCATCTTGTAGCCAAAAGAGTCGAGCGGCGGAGCCACAGATGTCTATACCGTGGTCGGAACACGCGGAGTGCGCAGGCTAGGCGATTCAGTAACTCGTTATTCTGTCGTTATGATAGCGACAGCCAATGACAAGGACAATTCAAGAGAAAGGGGCAACTCTCATAGGCTGTCGCTATCATAACGACAGGATAACGAGTTACTGAATCGCCTAGCAGCACGCACATATTGGGTGCGTTCGAAAATATAGTTTTTGGTATTGGGAAAAAAAATTAAATTGGCAGCATTGAAAATTCCCAGTGCTGCGTTTCGTTTCTCCCACTG
>NJRP01000088.1:64070-112986 GCA_003063835.1 Aphaenogaster floridana | reverse complement strand
TTAACGGATGGCAATCCTTTAATATCGCGAGACCAAGAGTGCGGAAGGTGGAACTTCACTTAGGTCTAATGCCGGTTCACAAATCGCGTCCTTCATTTTAATTTAAAGGGTAATTCACACACACGCACACACAGAAAGAGAGAGAGAGAGAGAGAGACACATGAAGAAATCATCGACGCATCTTCTATAGTAATTCGGTATAACAATAGATTATAAAACTCGTTAGTAAATGTAGGTAACGATGATATATATAAATTATTTCGAACACACGCACAAATTCGACGATTGGCAAGATTTATCATTGATCTATGATGGTTTTCACGAATCTATTATCTTGGTTTGAAGAAGATTAGAACGTAGCGATCGATCGCGATGCAATGAAATACATGGAACCATTATTTTCATATTGTCTAGCTGACGCGCAATCGCGCGTTTGCCCTCGCTTTTGCATTGTTCAGCAACGTGCAATAACCTGAGTATTACGCGGATATACACTCGCCCTACTATACTTTACCTGTAATACTCGGCACTGCGTAGAGTTGGAATATTGTCGCCTATCGATCGTCGTTGAGTGAAAATGGAGAGCTATAAATACGATCGATCAAAGTCAAAGTCTTTGACTGCAATTCGCTGCGCGCCAAGATAGAGGTCGTGACTAGAAACGAACGTCTTTTACAGATTACTGCCTTTTGACATTTTTTCCATGTAACGGGCTGTGATCTATGATTCCGTATGCTTTCGTCTTATTATTAAGACCGAGATGACGTACACGTTGCGCGTCGATACACCAAGTAGAAAGTAAAACGTTTCCCCTCTGCCCTCTGCTACCGGCTACCGGCTACCGGCCACCGGGGGGGGGGGGGACCATCCGACGAGATAAGATGCGAAATGAGCTTCCGTGGGAAAGGGGAATTTATTTGACAACTTATTTTAAGAATTTAAACAAGGTCTCTAGATCGCTATCAACGCATATATATAATATATATATATATATATACACATCGCTTTTTGGCCAAAGGGATTTTTTCCGTTTGAGCCAATCGAGAGTCAAAATGATCGTTATGTCTTCATTCGTATCTCGTAGAAACGGGTAACGAGTCCGCAGTCGCGGCATTTTCGCGGTACTGTAATACCACTGTTAAACATCGTAACAACGTAATTGTACAATCAAATTGTGTATATCATTGTATGTATCCAGGTTTCGAATTAATATCGAAGCGTATACGAAGCCGTGTCAAAGCAGGCTCATTTCTGATTGTGAGAGGGGCTCGCTTCTTGTCTCTCATTGTCAGCTTGTCATCGTCAGTCGACCAATGTCGATCGACGCGACACTGACTCAGCTTTGAAAAGTTGATTTCGGAGATCATGGCCCACCCGCACGACTCTCCGTAAGGGTAGCTCTTGCTAACTCGCGCTTGCAGTTTGAGCGTTAAGCAATAAGCACCGGTTCTCGAGTCGCTTTTAATTTCATTTTCGGGTCAGAGTCTGCCGCAGAGTCTGCCGGCTGACGGCTCTGGCGTGCCGAAGGCCACGCTCCGGCTCGTATCGTGTGTGGACGTAATCTCGTAGGGGCGATCTCGTCGTCACGCGATGGTCAGTCGCAATGGTGTTTCCTCTTCATCCCTCGATCGAGCGGTCGGCAACTGCCGCAAGTACACCGCTCATTGTCAGTCCACCATCTTTCGCACAAAGATTGTCGCGTTCCCGACAATGAAACGCGACGGTGTTCCGATATGCGAAATCATTCGAATAGGCGGCGTGTTCGTAGCATTAATGATCGTTTCTCACTTCTACTCCCTCGTCAACTCGTGCGGCATTTCGTGCAAGCGGCATTTCACAAAATCGAGTGCTAATGTATCGTATATCAACGAGATTAATACACTAACTTGGAAAGAAACGTCATTCCGCATCGTCTATTTATGTCCTTCCATCTCGGTGGAAGGAGTCGGTGCACATTTGCACATTTACACATTCACTGTGCGTGATTCATCCTCGAACGAGTTGAAAGTTACGATATATATATTTTTATTAAATGTTTAATTACAAGTTGTGTAATTAAAAGAGTAATTAGATAAAGAATGTTACATCTTCTTTCCTTGCTCGAGATCACTATTAATCGAAGCGAGTCGAGACGCGCGATCAAAAATCGGTAAACGAACGTACTATCTATGATGATTTTTGCCAGTAGCACGAAGAAAGCCATCTCTCTGATATTCGAGACGGAAGAATTGCGTCGGATTCTCGGATTGACGAATATGACCGTACACGTCCCTCACATACGGACGTACGGTTTCGCGTAACGTGTAACGATCCATTCTTGTCGACTCTCCATACATATATAACGACAATTATTTTCTATCGATGTTGTAGGAACAAGCCCAAGACTTTCGCTTTCGATCACTGCTTTTATTCCCTGGATCCTGGAGCGGACAATTTTGCGAGTCAAGACATCGTTTTCGACGCCCTGGGTCGTGATATTTTGGACAATGCGTTTCAGGGTTACAACGCCTGTATATTCGCCTACGGACAAACCGGTACGACACCAATTGTTATTTTGTAACGGTTACTTTAATTTAGGTGTTGTTCGCGATACAATTCAGACTTTTAAGTCCGCGTGTTAACGTGGTTAACGTTAGAAAGGGCGCGATAGTTAATGAGCGGAGCATGAACGGAGCGTAACGCGGCAAATAACGCGATTAATCGGTTCGGTCGTCACCGATACGACCGACGGCTACGGTTGATTTTCTGCGGGGCGAGACATTGACCCACGACGAGGCAGAACGAGACATCGCGGACGACAATAATGCGAGTTCTTTTACTACGATGCGCGCTTATACGACGAATCGTTTATTTAAGTCGAATTGCGTAAGATGCTATCAAATTTCGAAGGAACGTCTCGCTAAACATTTACTTTTATAATAAAACGTAAACGCGTATATGCATATTTGAAGAAACTACCTATATACATATATATATATATATATATATATATATATATATATATATATAATCCGAATAAGAATTTAAAGACTCATTTATTAAATGGACAAATATTAGCAATGAAATAAAGTAGCAATAAAAAATGTGGCAAAGACAATTTAACGTTGTTTCTCGCATGCGTGGCTTACCCTTACAGGCTCCGGGAAGTCTTACACGATGATGGGCAGTGGCGACAACAAAGGGATAATACCACGGTTGTGTGACAATCTCTTTGATATGATAGCGAAGCAGCAAAGTTTCGAGCTCACGTACAAGGTCGAGGTCTCGTACATGGAGATTTACAATGAAAAAGTGCACGATCTTCTAGATCCGAAGCCAAACAAGCAATCACTCAAAGTCAGAGAGCACAATGTCCTGGGGCCCTACGTGGATGGGCTGAGTCAACTGGCGGTTACTTCTTTTCAGGTGAAGTAACCGCCACTTTTTCTCTCAATTCGCTATCAATAATCTCTCTATATCTGTGGATAACCCAGTGAGAAATGACTCATCGAATCGACATCGAATCGACGTCGAAATCATCGAAATTACATAAAATTCAATGTAATTTCGATCATTTCGACGTCGATTCGATGAGCTCAATTTGTCATTTCTCACTGGGAATTTCCGCGAATCCCAACCATATTTATTGACGATTCATATTTATTGACGAAACGTTCAACTCTAGGACATCGACAACCTAATGGCGGAGGGCAACAAGTCGCGAACGGTCGCGGCGACAAATATGAATTCCGAGAGTTCCCGTTCGCATGCCGTATTCTCGGTAATTCTCACGCAGACTCTAACGGACTCGAAGAGCGGAGTCAGCGGAGAAAAGGTCTCGCGGATGAGCTTGGTGGATTTAGCTGGGAGCGAAAGGGCTGTGAAAACTGGAGCGGTGGGTGATAGACTTAAAGAAGGAAGCAATATTAACAAGTAAATATCTTTTTTTAAGCCTCGTAGAAATTGTCTTCTGTTAGCGTGGACATGGAAAACGTGTAATAAGCGTTGATTTACAGGTCTTTAACGACGTTGGGTCTAGTCATTTCAAAGCTGGCGGATCAAAATTCCGGCAGCAACAAGAAGAAAGACAATTTTGTGCCCTACAGAGATTCTGTTCTTACGTGGCTCTTGAAGGTACATTAGCTTTTTCGTTTGACAGGGTGCTTTAAGAGATACGCTCTCATGCCGATTGTCAAATATATCGTTCAACATTTTTAGGATAATCTTGGTGGCAATAGCAAAACTGTCATGGTAGCTACGATATCACCGGCTGCCGACAATTACGAGGAAACGCTATCGACTCTCCGATATGCTGACAGAGCGAAGAGAATAGTCAATCATGCTGTAGTTAACGAGGATCCGAATGCTAGAATCATTCGCGAGCTCAGACAAGAAGTTGAAACCTTAAAGGAAATGTTGTTACATGCCACAGTAAGAGATTCTTCACCATTGCGTTACCTCTTTAATATAGCTACTCGTGTTGCGCGACAACGCTATAACTTGATTTCGATTAGGGATCGATTGTCGGTCAACAACGCACAGACATCACGGAAAAATTATCAGAATCGGAACGACTGATGAAGGAAATGTCACAGACGTGGGAAGAGAAGCTAGTGAAAACCGAGAGATTGCAACACGAGAGGCAGCAGGCTCTAGAAAAAATGGGAATAAGCGTACAAGCGTCTGGTATTCAAGTAGAGAAGAGCAAGTATTACCTGGTTAATTTGAACGATGACCCAAGCTTGAACGAGTTATTGGTTTATTATCTCAAGGTATGCACGCGTCGCTATGCTCATGCGTGTCGCTTGTTGGCCATATCTCTCCATTCGCCTATTCAGTCACCTATTTCTATGTCGCATATCTCTGTGTTTCAGGAAAGGACCCTCGTAGGCGGTCGTTCAGCCAAAAGGGAACAGGATATTCAATTGCACGGCTTGGGTATACTACCGGAACACTGCGTTATCACGATAGAAGAATCAGGCCTATACATGACACCGTTAAATGGTGCTCGATGTTTCGTCAATGGTACGCAAGTTGTAAACAAGACTCTACTACAGCATGGCGATCGAATCGTTTGGGGAAACCATCATTTCTTCAGAGTCAACTGTCCAAGAAGTGCTACAGGTGCGACTCGATTTGATATATGATTGATTTTAAGACAAAATGTACCGATCTTGCGAAGCAATTGGGAGTAACACACATCTCTGTATCGTCTGTATCACTGTTCTGTCTGCAGCAATCAATAGCGAACCGCAAACTCCCGCTCAAAATATCGACTACAACTTTGCCAGAGAAGAGCTCATGCTTAACGAACTTTCGAACGATCCGATCCAGAGAGCTATAGCGAGACTAGAAAAGCAGCACGAGGAAGATAAGCAGGTACACGTTTTGCATCGCTTTAATATACATATAAGCATCGTAATAACACTTTCGTTATTACACTCATGATGCACATGATCTCAAAGGTTGCACTTGAGAAGCAGAGACAAGAGTATGAACGACAGTTTCAACAATTACGCAACATACTATCTCCCTCTACGCCGTATTCGCCTTACGTACCGTACGATCCTTTGAGGGGTAGCCAAAGTGGAAAGCTCCCGGCTTGCACACCAACGACGCAAATGCGCGTTGAGAAGTGGGCTCAGGAGCGAGACGAGATGTTCAAGCGGAGTTTGGGTCAATTGAAGACAGATATCCTAAAGGCTAATGCATTGGTACAAGAGGCTAATGTCCTAGCTGAAGAGATGGGCAAACAGACGAAATTTAGCGTCACCTTACAGATTCCTCCGAATAATCTAAGTCCGAATAGGAAGGTAAAATAATGAAAGAATGTGTACCGTTTCTATGTCACGCCTTTACCACGTTTTAGATAGAATTTTTAAACTTATTAATTTACAAATTTATCTGATTTGTAATTATTATATATAATGTATAATTAGTCATTTATTATACGTATAAGTTTCATGATTTTTTATTGATTCTTATTATTTGCATCTTTATAATTAATATTAATCGTACGTTATGTTCATCCTAATTCTTATTTTTCTTTTTATTATTTTATGTTTTATTCTTTGTTAATTTATGTATTTTTTTTATTTCTTCACACTCTTCGATATGTAGAGTGTATTCTTTCAGCGAGGTGCGTTTGTCAGTGAGCCCGCAATTTTAGTGAAGAGAACGAATATGGGAAGTCAAGTTTGGTCTATGGAAAAGCTAGAAAATAAATTAGTTGATATGCGAGACATGTATGAGGAAAGAAAAGATCCTCACAATTGTCGATTACCTGCGATTAAGGTATATATAATTGTCTTTTTATCTTTCAAATATTTCCTTAATAATTTTCTCTTAAATATTTCCAAGCATGTACGAAATTATTTTCTTACAGGACGAAGTGCCAGGGAAAACACTAGATCCGTTTTACGAATCCCAAGAAAATCACAATCTTATCGGCGTTGCAAATATTTTCTTAGAAGTATTATTCCACGATGTGCGATTAGATTATCACACTCCGATTATTAGTCAGCAAGGAGAAGTCGCTGGTCGACTGCAAGTCGAAATAAGTCGCATATCCGGGCAACTTCCTCAAGATCGGATTTGCGAGGCTGCCTCGGAATCTTCCGCAGACTCAACGTCCTCCGAAGCGGATGATTATTCCGGAGGATCTAGCCATATTACCTGTCGTGTAACGATAAAGCAAGCCACCGGATTACCACTCTCGTTAAGTCATTTTGTGTTTTGTCAATACATGTTTTGGGGTCACCCGGAACCGATAGTGGTTCCGCCTATGGTAAATGCGGAGCTACCCAACTCGAATTGCATCGCTGGACAGAGGGATTCCTTGACATTTAAGTTTGATCTTACAAAAGATTTTACCGTACCCATTACGGAGGAATTTATGGAACATGCCGCTGGTAGGAATTTATTATGTTCTTAAATGTGCTTTTTAACGAGTCGCGATAGAGAGTATCTCTTATGTTATTGTATTATTCACACTTGCCTATCGTATTTTATCTTACTTGTAGAAGGAGCGTTGAGTATAGAAGTATGGGGCCATCGCAGCGCGGGTTTCTCACGAAGTAAACCTGGATGGGAAGTAGAACAACAACAATTGGCGAAAGCTAGATCGCTCGCCGACCGATGGTCCGAATTAACGCGAAAAATTGAATTATGGGTGGAGATACAAGAGCTCAATGAGCAGGGAGAATACTCGCCCGTTGAAGTCGCAGTGAAGCAAGACACATGTACAGGTGAGAATGATTATAATATACTTGTCCCTCGAAAAACATCACACGTTTTAGTTACAATTTATTTTTAAATAATTGCATCTTTTTTTTCTTTTTTTAGGTGGTATTTATCAACTTCGGCAAGGCCAACAACGTCGGATACAAGTTCGAGTGAAACCAGTACAAAATTCCGGAACCTTACCGATCATCTGCCAATCGATATTAAATATAGCTGTTGGAAGTGTATCAGTACGAAACCGATTGCAAATTCCGTTAGATAGTTATCAAGACGAGGATTTGAGTATATTGAGAGACAAGTGGAGCGATGCTCTAATGAGAAGACGACAGTATCTTGATCAACAAATTCAGAAACTCATCAATAAACAAGGTAATTAACGAAATTATCTCAGCGACGAAAAATTTATTAATATTATATTTTTAATTTGTCTACTCTATATATATATAGGTATATATATATTTTTTTTTTTTTTCTTACATCCGTTTGCTTATCTCTATAGACAAAACGGAACAAGACATGGAACGAGAACAAAGTCTTGTGGACCAGTGGGTCAGTCTTACAGAGGAACGGAACGCCGTTCTGGTTCCCGCGGCGGGTTCAGGTATTCCCGGTGCTCCTGCCGACTGGACTCCTCCTGTAGGGATGGAGCCACATATCCCCGTATTATTTCTGGATCTCAATGGTATTGTAAAACATATTTTTAGCATATTATCAATGTACGTTTTGTTTGATTTATTAATGCGTTTACTTTGACGTTAACATTATACAGCCGATGATCTCTCAACGCATCAGTCAGGAGAAGAAGTATCAGTGACGGGATTAAACTCGATCCTACCTAAAGAACATGGAAACAAATTTTATAATCTGCCTATTATCCGTCATTTAGAGAAAGACGTATGTGCCATTGCCGCTTGGGATTCTAGTATACACGACAACGTACATCTCAATAGAGTGACCGATGGTAATTTATTCTTTATGTTTTAACAAGCAAGTAGTGATTTATTTGTAACGTGTATCATACTCGTTTTCAGCGAACGAAAGGGTATTTCTAATCTTGAAGACTACCGTTCGCCTGTCGCATCCAGCACCAATGGACCTTGTGCTGCGTAAAAGATTAGCTTTAAACATATACAAGAGGCAGAGCATCACAGATAGAATTTTCAAGAGAATCGTTCGAACTGATTGTTTGACGCAAACCGGCGTTACCTACGAGGTTGTTTCAAACATACCAAAGGCGAGCGAAGAACTGGAAGATCGCGAGAGTTTGGCGCAGATTGCTGCTAGCGGGGAAGATAATAGTTTATGTGACGGAGAAACTTATATAGGTAAATTATGAAATAAGAATCGCGATTATCTCGAAAAAGTGTATCTTTTAAAAAGAGTATCTTCATATCTTAATCTTTCTTATTATTTCTACAGAAAAATATACTCGCGGTGTATCTGCCGTTGAAAGTATATTAACATTGGACCGATTACGACAAAGTGTCGCTATAAAAGAATTGTTACAAGCACAAGGACAACCATTGATGCGCAAGACTGCTAGTGTTCCAAACTTCTCTCAGGTATACAAGCTCCCTTCAACATCTTGAACAGAAAAATGCTTTTCAGTTAATTTTATATGTATAAGAATGATAATATAATTTGTTTCTATGAATTTTTTTAAATTTTTTTTTATCGTATTAATATTACTCTTTGATTAAAAGCCTTCTATTTCTTCATTACCAAAACGTCGAGAGAGAGAGAGAGAGAGAGAGAGAGAGAGAGAGAGAGAGAGAGAGAGAGAGAAGTTTCTCTATCAAAACTTCATTTGAAATTTCATTTCAACTTAAAAACTGCTTCTTCTTCATTATTTCGCATGCCCTTTTAAATGCATCTTTTGTTTAATGAAATATATCAGATTTCTCAAATAAAAACATTTTCATGAATTTTTACAGATCATGAGATTCGATATGTCAATGGATTCGTTGAATGTTACTCGTTCGGAAAGTGTGACGGATCTCAATATGGAAACTGGTCTTCCGCATCCACGACGTGCATCCACAGGTCATGCAAGAAATGACGAAAACTTTATATCTGCACCTCCAAAGCCATTTGGAATTGGTAAGCATATTCTCTCTATTCAAAATATTAATATGCAAATAACATATAGTTATAAACATATAGGCCCATATTCAGAACGTGCTTCTAAAGATATTAAGCGCGTTTTTTTGTCATTCTATCTTTATCGTTCATTAGACGTAAAACAAGGATAGAATGACAAAAAAGCGCGCTAACATCTTTAGAAGTACGTTCTGAATATGGGCCATATTCTATGATTTCTTAATTTTATGTATATAAGTATATATATATATATATATATATATATATATATATATATATATATATATATACACACAGAGTGTCCCATGACTCGAGGTCCATACATTAAAGGCGTGTTATTAAAGTTATTTAGAGTTGAAATTGTTTAATAAACATATGTCCGTAAATGCTTCCTAACAGAACTACAACCATTGAAAGTTGATGTGAATATTTGAAAAAGGAAAGAAAAAAGACATTTAATTTAACTTGTTTATTTACAAATGTATTGCAAATTCTGTTCAAAATTATCTCCTGCAGATTCAATACAAAGAATTGCCCTGCGTAAAAATAATCTAACAGTTTGCTCCACCATGCCAGGGGAATTTCTTATTAATTAATAACACAATTATTAATAAACATATTAATAGGCAATAAGACAAGAATTAATAAAACAATACCAGACTGACAGAAAATGTTTCAAATATTCACATCAACTTTCAATGGTTGTAGTTCTGTTAGGAAGCATTTACGGACATATGTTTATTAAACAATTTCAACTCTAAATGACTTCAATAACACGCCCTTAATGTATGGACCTCGAGTCATGGGAAACCCTGAATATACACACACTTTTATATATATATATATATATATAATTTTTTATTATTAGACTTATGCTGCTACTGTCAAGTAAAAATATGAAAGGTTTTTTTGTTTTAGTTTGTAAAACGTTATGCTCGTAAAAAAGATTATTTATGAAATCATAGAAAGTAACAAGTTTTATAAGTATTGTGACACACACAAGAGAGTTCCTTTCATTCATGTAGATATACATTAATTCATGTAATCACTCATAATCATTCATAGTAATCCATTTCATATCAAGCATGAGATATATTTTCAAGATATGTTACATTTAATATAATAAGAGAAATGTTTCGAAGAAAAGTGATTTTTGTGAAAATAATCTCTGCTGGATTTAGAAATGGTCTACGCCTGATAGAAAATCGATAGGTTTTTACCAGATTTTATTTTGGATTTCAACTATTTATATGCAAACTCGTCGTATATTGAATGCAATATTTAGTTCGCTTAAGTCACCATTAAATTCTTAAATTAATGGCTTTATTAAATTTAATAGCATCGTGTTTAGGGACTTTAGTCTTTAGATTAAGTTTTTATTTAAGTTAGAGCCACACTTTTTCTCCACCGCCTTAATCTGCTTCATCGAGATTTATTCAATGAAAAATCAACACTTTGTTTCTGAAATGTGGCTTATGCAGTGTTTTCGATATTTCACTTTGGCTATGACGGTCACTTTACATTTCACCCTAGTTTTGATCGTTCCAAGCTCCACTATTACTCTTCATTCGGTATAGAACTTGATGAGATTTTGAATAATAAAAATGCGTTCTATCCATTTCTTTTTAATTGAAATTCATATCATCCATCACTGGTATGTACTCTTTATATGTGTCTACGATTTCTATTTTCTTGGCTGTAGATTGTAAAGTATCAAGTTGTGAACTTTTACAAAACTCATACAAATGAATTGTGTCGAATGATGTATAAAAGATAAATGACACTATGAAAGGGTACTGTTTCCATCATCTATAAGATAATTGACAATCTCGTCATTTGAAAATAGTATTTGGAAATTTTAATTTCATTAGTAGTAATTATATAGTATACTACATTGTCGAATCTTATATTATTATAATTCCAGCTTCTCTTTGTCATATTGTTATATCACCAAGCTATGTTCAACTTGACGATTCAATTTAATGACAATTTTACTGCAAGCGCGTTCCCTACTAATATATGTATCAGAGATCGTATCGAGATCGTATCGTAAATAATTTCATCTATATTCACCTGATAATGAAGAGAGTTGAGCATGGTAAAATCTACTTTCTCAGATTTGCCCTAGTGTTAGCAGCTACATTTAAGTGCGCTCTACCACTTATTACAATAAAATGAAACATAACTAACAAACTTTAAATAACGAACACTACAGTAAAATTAATGAGTGTCGACTAATTAATGTATGCAACTAATCTGTTCCTCTGTTTAACACTACGTCTACTACTTCTACAACTATTTCGGCCCACGCAAGGCTCCATTCTGAACTCAGGTAAAATGGAGTCTTGATTTGATATTTAATTGATGCCACACAGGCAATGACAATTAGTACATATGTCTCGTGAGTGGTTGAGTCTGTCTGTCTTTTTGTTTCAAAGTTTGCCTTAGTACATCAGAGACGTTCGCGATAGTAATGTTCAGAACGGGAATGCGTTTTAACAGTCGGTATATGTTATCTCGTAAGCGTCATTCATACGGTTCAGTTTGGCTCAAACAAAGTTTGAGCGTCACCATGTCGAGGAGACTTAGAAATTGTTAATCTTTTTTAGTTTTAAAACGAATGCGATTTCATTACGTAAACGTTATAATTCAGTATTTCTTTAGTTTGCATGTGAATGCATTTCTTGTGTGCCTAGCATATTAGCAAGTTTGTTCATTGGACCGTTTACACTTTTCTCCTTTATTTTATGTAACTATTTGATATATATTGTTCACGATTAAAACACGTGTAAAACAATACCAGTGACCAATTGTGTGTATGTTGTGTGTGAACCCACGTGTATACGTGTACCACGCTGTCGCTGTCGCGCAGCACACACACGCACATATGTGGACGCACACACAATGCACATATGCGCACATCCCCATGTCGTCGCACCGTTTGTATCTGAATATCATCGCATAGAAATCATTTTCACTTCCATATATCTATTTTCATAATTCGTAATAAGACGTATGATTCTTGAAATCTTGCTTCTTATAAATGTTCCGATCAATTAAGATGATTTCTATAATCCTTGATGATTTGTTAAATGTACACTAACACATATACATTTGTTTGCATTTAACAAATTAATTAAAACGTGTAAAGTAACAAAAAAGATTGAATTGTTGCATTATATACGTGGAAATTGCTGCAATGTTTCAATCTTTATTATATATATTTGTGTGTGAATGTGCCATTGAGCGATACTCTAGGTAGAGTGTAGAGAATTTATTGTAACATATATATGTGTATATAAATATTTTTTATAGTTAATACACGTTAAATGAGGATTATTCTCTCTGTGTTTAAACATAATACGTGTATTAATTCCGTCTAAATATCTAAATTTCTATTATTATGTTTATGTAGCGCAATTAATAAATTATTAATTAAAGATCGATATAAAGAGAGACAGAATAAACCTCCTATACGTAAGCAAGAAACATAGGGGAGCACGGGGGGTGGGAGGGAGGGAGGGAGGAAGGAAGAGGAGAAGGGGCGAAAATCAGTAAAAGTCAGTATTTTTTAAATAAATCACTCAATAACATGACGAATAGAGAAGCTATCTCCCCATCTGTCTTTCTTACGAAAGGAGACTCGGTTTAAAGTCAAGAATACATTTCTACTAATATATGAAAATGATCTTAAACAAAAATGTGAGAAAGAGAAAAGATTAGTCATGTGCAGCATTGTATATTTTAAACATAGTGCAGTAGTACGATAAAATCATAGTTTACAATATTATATAACAATAGCAATATATTTAAATTCCAAACAAGATAACAATGTTACAATATTAATATAATAATGTATATCATTATCTTCGACTTTAAACTTATCATCTCTGAAAACATGATCTTAAATTCATTATGTACATCATCGAATTACGTAGTGTTAACATATATCATATATTATTAACATATATTTATCGTTCACTTAATACACATAAAGATAGGGACATATAATATACACGACATATTTCGAACATGTGCATTTTGAATTCGAAAATGCAATGGCGAGTTATTAAAATTATTATTGTTACTGAGCTGGAGTATCACAGTGCAAAAGAAAATGAAAAGTGAGACTCATACAAAATGCTGTGTCATGAACATTGATGTTTCAATTAATGGTATTGTAACATGACATACACACATGATGGAACTTTCATATTAGAATGCGCGTTAGATAATATACGTTATTTGTTTATTTGTCTCACCATCTAGTGTCTGTGGCCTGCAGGCATGATTTGTCAGTATATAAGTTCATAAAAGCTCATACGAAGCTCGCTATTATGGGGAAAGTAGCGTTGACTAGTCGAGTGAAGGGAAAAGAAGTATAATCAGTGCATCTATCTCCTTTCAGCGAGACCAACTTTCCTGAATCTGAACCTGAATCTCAACTCATTGACACGTCTTCAACAATCTACCTCTGCCAAGTGTAGGTGACACTCGTCGTCGATCATCCTTTCAAACTGATTCTTTAACTAATTCTGAACATTGAGAAATAATTAGATCAGAATGACAACAATTGAACGAGAATTCTAGCGTGATATTAAAAAAGAGTTTGAAAGGATGAACTCGGTCAACGTATTTGTAGTTTGGTTTTCTTGTTTCAACCATTAGAAACTAGTGTAGTATATTAAAGTAGTAAGTTTGGGTTTTGTTTTATTTTAAGTGTTTTATTTTAGATGGTTTGTGATCATAATCACCATTGAATTGTTATTGCTGCGCTTAAAGCGCAGTGTGTATGTAGTATACATACATATATATGTTGAATGTTTATTACTTACAGTTATCCTGATCATCGTGATTCATTCTTTTTATTTCAGATTATATATTCTACGCTTTTATATTGTCTAGATGACTTGGTCTAAATTATTCTATTAATGATCCGCCAAGTTTAAAAATACACATTTACACACACACACACACACACACACACACACGCGCGCGCGCGCACACACACACACACACACACACACACACACACACACACACACACACACACACACACACACACATATTATAATTAGTAAATTAATGATGTTTAACAAATAAACGTGGAATATGTAAGATTTTCTATTATTTTTAGGAAGAGCATGATCCTTCACACATTTATAAATGTACGTCAGAACCGACCTGGCACCTTTCGATATATATATATAACGTTTCTGTAATAAACCCAAACATCAGCATCCAATAATATCTGTTAAAATAAGAATTGTGAATAAAAATAACATCATTTTGCAAAATTAATGATAAGATGAAGTTATTAGAATGGCCAGATCGGCCCTGATGTTTAACATGCTATATATAAAAAATATTTTTATTGTCAATCAATCTAATCGTGTTGATTGTAGCGTCTCCGAACATGGTCAGCAGCAAACTGGGTCCTCGTATGACCACATTACACGAGGAAACGTCAAATGTGGGTAATCAAGCGTCTACTCCTATCAATGACGATGACGAGGAGAAAAGCGACGCTGATTATTCTGAATATGAGGCATATCAGGTAGCGTATATTCTGAATCAAAAATATTTATCTAAAAAACGCAATTGATCCACAGTAAAAAAAAAATGTATATGAGAACTTGTAAATTACGATATTTGGATTATATTGCGTCCAATTCATTGATGCGATTGCAGCAGAATAAGTTATTTTGTAATAATGTGCAATTGTAATCGTGCTATCGAATCAAAGTTGTATAATACATACTTGCGCTCAGGCTCCACCGAAACCGGTAAAGCCGCTAACATCTTCACGCACGTTGGATTCTCTGGTCGAACTACAATCGACGAAGATCAATACGCCAAGTATGAGTAGCAGTGGGTACGGTTCTCAGGCTGTTTCCACGACAAACCTGACATCGGAAGATTCCATTTCTATCAAGTCCATCAGCGTGGATGAGACTCCGGATCTCGAATATCGTAATCTTCTCGATAGCAAGAAACCCGAGAAAATGGACAGTTCCCTCGTCGAGGAAACGCCCGAGGAGTATTTGAGCGAAGTAAATTCTGCGTTGGATAACTTGAATATCTCGCAAAGCGCTTGCACGGAGGGTCAGTTACGGGATGCTACGAAACAGTCGCTTTAGATATTGATAGATATTGTTCTGTTGCAAATATATAGCTTTTCATCTTACAGAACACACTAGAAAAAATTTGGAAGAAGTGGGAACGTACGTGGATACCGATATCGACAGTCCAGTTTCTTCTACAAAGAGTGAAAGCGAAACCAATATCAACATGTTTCACGTCGAGGCTCAAAGACAAAGTACACACGATCAGATTCTCGGCGATAGGAAAAACGAAATGGAAATCAGTCAGACGTCCAATTCGGGAGACGATAGTCCCATAGAGGGGACTTCGATCGTACATACCAAACTGCCACCTGGCAAGGTGGGTATTTTACATAATACCTTACATAATGAGAGAGAAAGAAAAGAGGATCGTTATTCGAAAAATCGCGAAAACCCAAAAATGATTTTCTCTGAACTGTGCAGACATTAATAAACGATTCGTGTTTAATTAATTAGGTCGTGCGAAGAAGAAAGACTTCTAACGGTGCAGGAAGGCCTACCAGTTCGCAGCATAGAGCTTCGTTTCCTATGGTCCGTCCACAACTTTCTGAGAGTAAGGCTGCAGTACATTTGGAGCAAACGCTACAACCTAATATGCTATATGAAAATGGTGACAATAGCTCTTCGGAGAGAATTGACGGTACTGCTAACTCAAATTAGTCTTGGCAATTCCTCGCATCTTTTTCGACGACGCATTTATTTTTTGAGAGATTATGTATTATATGATTCTTCATTTTTGTACCGCACTTTAAAAAGATTTCTTTTGCAGCGGATGATGTTAGCGATAAAAATTCAACATTTGGTTCAAGGCACGATTTAACTCGAGTAGAAACTCCTCTACCAGACTGGATCGTCATTGGTGAATCAGTTTTGGTTCGTCCTTATAGTTATTCCGGAGTTATAGCATACGTTGGTCCCACAGAGTTTGCATCGGGAATCTGGATAGGAGTTGAACTTGACGCTCCGACTGGTACGAAAATCTCTCTCTCTCTCTCTCTCTCTCTCTCTCTTCAAAACTTTATCTATACTTTTTAACTATACTTAAACATGTCCATGTGCTTCACCGTTATAGGCAAGAACGATGGTGCTGTCAATGGCCATAGGTATTTCACATGTCGACCCAAATGTGGTATATTCGTTAAAATGGATAAGTTAATTCAAGACAGACGAGGAAGAGCGCTTAGAAGCTATACCAAGCAAGAATCCACACTAGCATCATCCACATCAATGCGCAGGAGTGTTAGCAAGGGTAATTCGCACCGATTATCTTATTGCGTCGATTCGAATACGTTGCTGTTAAAATGAATTAAAATTTATTGGAACACTATTGCTTCTTAGGCGAAGGATTACATTCCTTGCACCGAAGTCGCAGTCGAGGGGAAGGCCTCTTTACTACAGGTACGCGTTCTTTTCCACGCGGCAAGTAAATGGATCACACACTGCTTCACCATTACTTCGTGTTAATAAAAGCCACTACATAAAAATCCTAATTGCTACATGCCTATATGATATATATAGCAGCAATGTTTCAGTCCTTTAGACATTAGACAGGGCAGCTATTGATTATTGAAATTACTGTAAAGTAATGTTTCAAATATTAGATCATTAATATGTATACACGAAGCATGGGATATTTTTGACTTATGTCCTATGAGCAGCGTATCCACTTTGCTATTTGGCTAGGGCGATAGAGGATAGGTAGTAGAGGGGGGGGGGAGGATAGCATAATCGTTCCATGCATAATTGTCGCCATGTATCAAAAGTCAGTTGCGACATTTATTGAGCATTCCACAAGTTTACTTTTAACGACTGGTTTGGAACCATTTATGTTTTATGCCAGAGGACGGAAATATACTTTGCGATTTAATTGTACATTCTAAACTAATCAAAAGTCAACACAGGACATCTTTCCTTTTACTCTCGATATGTCAATCTGAAATACACGATAACTACAATTTGATGTACATATTCCACGTAATGATATTTTGTATTTACGAAATCGGTCCGTGTCAACGCAATAGATGCGATAATAATACACCGATTAAATCTTGGCGTTTTTACAAATCATTGGATGATACACTTTCCAAAATTACCATGTGGTAATTTATAGGCCGGAAAAGTGCCCAAATGAAAGGACAAATGTCAAAAAACATTTTGCATACATATGTTTTACCGCGTTATGTACATTATTTAAAGATTTTATATGTATACAATTGTTTCATATATTGTATTTTTTTAGCGCAATTTGTTAAGTTCCTTTTTATTGTAATATACTTCTCTTGTCACCGTTATCCCATCACATGATGAACATAAACATGACACGCTTTAATTTATATATTGCATTTTAACTGCGTATTGTATTTTTGGAGATTGCAAACTGATTCTTAAGTGCCGTTGTTAATTGATTTAAGAGACAAATTGCAAGTCCAAAGATACAATGTCTAATAGAGCCGCAATATTATGTTCATAGATTTAAGTAGTAGAAACTAAATAAACGAGCTCGTTTCAATTGCATAACGCTATATTCATCCGCAGTTTTTTGATAAATTCTTGAGTTGCTCGCGTTATTTCGCTTTATTCACGCACAGTATGGACATTAAAACGAACGATTGATGTACATTTCATATCCTGTAACGTGATTTGTTTGTTAACGAATTTCTTTTTCCATTTGAAGTATTAAACTTAGTTTCATTTCAAAAGCCATTACATATACGTAACCATGTCTTGCGTGAAATCAAACGGCGAAAACTACTATATTTTTCTCTTAATTCACGAAATATAGATTGTGTCATAAAAGAATATGAAAAAGACAAAAAGTAAGCAATTAATATTTAAGATAACTCATACATTCGCCCAAATTGTGAAAACAGCTCCTGTCCAATTAGAACAATACTTATATTATCGATAATGAGTATATTACTGTATGTGTAATATTTATGGAATATAATAATAATAATAATAATAATGATAATGATAATAATAATAATCGCTGCGGCGCAATGTTTCCTTATCGTGGCAGACAATCTCCCCGGTTTTATGTACGTAAATAACAATTACTTCTACGAGAAGGAAACCTAGCAACCAGCGGCATCTGTCCATTTTTAGTAATCGAGATTGTTGAGGAAGAAACACAAATTAAGAGTCCACATGTCAATGATACTATATGCCTGCCCGGCGTAACATTAATAAATTCTGCAATCTTTGATCACTACGCGTCTTCGGTTCTTGGTACAATGCAATCGATACTTGCATTCCTTTCGACGCATTGGAACTCGTATATCATCTGTAAAGCAAGATTTACTCTTGCTCTTCCTATTTTACGGACGCGGACAATGTGAGAAATGAATATAGGGAAAATGGCTCAAAATCTGATAAATTATACACGATTTCCACTCTGTGTATCCTGATATGTTATCGATCAATTCTTGAATAGTGTTTTTTCGAATCCTTAATATAAAACGATTATAAATTTCCAGAGTAAATGTTATTTTTTTCTACTACACAAACACGCAGAGGGACGACACGAAAGAGAATATAATAGTTAAATAAAAACTGAACGCAACGTAACGGAGAGAACATCGACAATAGTCTCGAAACAAAAAGATCTTTTTAATCGCAGCCTTACAAGTGGTCGATGTTCAAGTATTATTCTCTTATGTTATCGGAAAAAAACAATGTTCGAGAAGTTGCAGCGGAGCATTATAGCATCGAGAGAGCTTAACAGCCTATTCCATCCCGCAGTAAGACAATGTCCATTTTTACCGTTACAATTGTCTAAAGATAATCGTTCACGCTATACTTTGTACCCTAAACGATTCTAGAATATATTTTCGACCAATCGGTTTTACGAACGTCTCTAGAAGACTTCCGAGTTTAATATTATCCGCGATCGCTGCGAATGACACGCGCTCACGATCCCAGTTCCAAAGGGTCGCACGGGAAGGTGATCCATCATTTAAACCGAGTCTCCTAACTATGGCTGTGAATCTAACCGATATTTTGCTGTTCACGCTGCCCCCTCGTTTTTATCCTCGTGTTGAAGTGTCGCACACGCGTCACGAGCATCGAATTGTACGAGCTCGTTCCTGTGACTCCATTCAAATGCGCGAGTATAACGAAACTGCAAAACCAAAACGTCTCTCGAACTGCTGCCGTAAACTGCTGTTCGTCGACGCAATCATTGAACGCAAATGCGCCTTTAACGAAGGGTACAGCTCGAGCAGTTTATTTTCGATCGCGCTTTTCCGTGACACCAAGATACGCGAGTCTAATGTAAAAGCAGTACGTGCATCGAACAAATTTATATTTACGGATCACGTCGACAAGACGATCGAGGAGGACCATTTTTACAACGAAAGGGATAATATATATCATATTCATGACGACATGTACAATTTATAATAATAAAAAAAAAATCGTTATTTTGTTTTTTCACTTTTTCAAAACTTTCTCGTAACATGTATTTTTTTGCGTAAATAACATTAATATTTTATATGTCGCGCTTATGTAAACGCACGACTATGTTTACTCTAATAAAATTATAAGCACCGCTTATAATCAGTTATTCTACCTTTGGAGTGATCCATTCCTCGGGAGTGTCTTGTCGACCGCGTTTGTCAGCGGCCACGCTTCATTATCGTCAATTAAATGAAAAAGTGCGCGAGAGTACGTATAATATTGAATTCGGAGCTCTTCTGAACCATGTCACAGTGAGACCATTCGAACGGTCATACTGGTGTAAAACCTACACGTATATATGTACAGCGTAAGCCTCGAGATTGATGGTTATATTTTAATGTAATGTATAAAAGGAAGAGAGAGAGAGAGAGAGAGAGAGAGAGAGAGAAAGAGAGACGGAAAATAACTAAGTACTATGCGTGCGAAGAAAAAGTGACAAAACACTTGTATTCGTATTCGTATTCGTATTCGTACGTTTGTCAACACAATAATGTAAGAAAAATTAGCAAAAAGCGAGCACACGCTTCGTCTCTCCTCCTCATTTCTTCTAGCCACGTTAAATAGATATACTGTATTTATCACGACGACACTATACACACGTTAGGTTTCGGACGACAGCTTTCACGCGTTTAACTTGATGTGTGATTAAATAGGACTGTCAAGGTGCGATGTCAAATACGGCCGTCATATTCTCATCGCTTGAAAATCTAAGAGTTTACTCGCCAGAGACAACACGTTCGTATTGTATCCGTTTGACCCACGCCAACTCTATACGCTAGTAAAGTTAGGTTTACTTTGTAAATCTCCGTGGAGAAAGTTTAATCGAGTCATTCATCGAATAGATCCACGACACGTTAGACCGTAGACGATTTTCCTCTCGAGTCGTTGATGCACTTGACGAAACAATGACGTACGATTATAATTTACATTTCGAAAAGCTTGAGACGTTGACGTAGCTCTGATCCGTCGAAAGGTGGAATCAGGCTGCGGTCCATTTGACGTTACAAATTCTTCGAAGCATTTGTAACATCAAGTGGACCGCAGCCTCAGTCTTGCCTCATGGTGTGTCGCGCGCGCGCGCGCGCGCGGATCAAATGGATACTTGGACACTTTAAACCTGCGGATATTCTCGAATCGATCCTGTTACCGTCTACTTCGCCAAATGTTTGCGCCAGCAAAAGGATTTGACATAAGAGCGAAGATGTAAAATCAAAGTGCGAAATCATACGTCGAAAGATGCGACGTAGATAGTTTCAGTCGATCGTCGATTTTACGCTGTAAGTGTAAAGCTTCTGCCGGAGATAACGAATGATACAGTTGATACTAGATAATAAGGATTTCGGGAATTCTCTGTAGATCGATAGGATGCGCTGTGTCGTTTGATCTGGTTGTAGATAACCGGAAATAGGAAAGCCTATTTTTGCATCGTGTGATTAAAGACAAAAAAAAGGTATCTAGCCGGTTTGTATTCACCGCAATATGCACATTTGGATGGGGTGTTATATAAAGCTCCAAACTATACAAAAATAACTTGTAGGATGTTGACTGTCAATGATTCGTATAACAATGATTCATATAACATAAAAATTTAATCACGACTATGCTTACGGATATGCTTATTACCTATTGCTTTCTATGGGCTCTTTTCTATGAGCCCGTAAGAAGCCTTCTGCGTATATTTTATCATTTTGTAATTTATTATTTTGACTGACTCTCGACTAATCGCTAGATAAGGATCTGTTACAATTTATATTGCATAACGTACAAATTAGAACTGCTCTAAAACAGCTGCTGTTAAAATAATTAATTAGTCATTGTGTTGTATGTATGTACAATACGAAAAGCGATGTCGATTAAGCTGCTATCGAATCTGGAAGGTATTCACGATGTAATGGGAGATCGTCCTCGAGTATCACAGTCGTATAAGTATAATCGTAAAGACCTATCTGTATTTGTATATCTCATAAATAGCGCAACAATAATTTTCTGACGCCATACACCATCGGTATAAAAGCATCTCGAGTTACACACACGAAAGTGTAACTCTCCAAGCGAAAGGAACTTTCGTAAAACACAAGTAATTCCGATATGTTTACTAGACATATCTGAATGTATCTCGAATCAAATAATTCTTACGAGATTATCAAATAAATTGTACGATTGTACGAACGTACAGCTGTGAGCGAAGCGCGAATCGACCAGATAATACGTGCGTGTGTAATACATAAAATGTTGGAAGACGCGCGCGCGCGCGCTTAAGTGACATTTATTTCGACATTGCGCATAGCGATTCAAGTCGTTGTCACAACTCGATTCAGCACGATCTAAATTTCAATATTTAGGATATAGATAGCGATTCAACTAGTAAGTACCTCGGTGTGCACTGGTGCTGATATGTATTCTGGCATAATACTTAGCGTTTACTTACTCTGAATGTTTGCATGGAATATTCTATAATCACGATCCATCTGATTACATAGAATGCTACAAAAATTGATACGTTTTTTCGTCGGCTCATTTTCGTGATATTTTCTGGCAAAGTATGAACGCACGCAGTGACTCAAGTATATAAATGATGTTTTCACAAGCATAATAATTTCAAATTTGTCTCGCGCAATGAAATTAATAAAATTACAGCGATATGAATATTTTATTAAAGCAATCCTATTAAGTCTTATTCGAATTAATCTGATCTAATTGCAAGATGGATCTCTCATCGATTTCCTTTGATTCCTTCGTGCTCAGATCAAAGCGTACAACTAGCTTGTTTCGCGAGACATTTTTCTCGAGAAAACCTTGCAGTTATAGAAGCTAACAATAAGTTTGCAATTTGGTTAGGCAGCAGCGCGTTTAAGCTGCTGTTTAAAGATTAAATTAAACAGCATCAACGATACGTGTATATCATCATCCGCGCGATTCTTACCATCGCGTGCCACAACACTAGGGCCGTAGAGATATACATGCACATCCAGTCACCCGCGTACGCACTAGGGGCATGCCTGCTTTAGCGGCACTCGAGAAGACAAGGCAAAAGTAAAATAAAGAAATTATAACTAGCGAGTATATTCCATGTAACTCCTTCTAATTCAAATGAAAGCTATTCATCCTTTTTGTAGCTGCAGTAAGCATTGTTACTTGAGCGATTACCATCCTTTGCCGCGAAAGCAAGAATGTACTTTTCGATCTCGTAGGCCAACAGCTAATTATTATTAATGAAGAATAGAACTGTGTCAAGTCAAGTCAAGGGATGATTACTGTGTAATAGTATTATTTTATAAGCAGTCAATAATATTAATATCCATTGAAGTAAGCTAACACCTCTCTTTCTCCAAAATCCTCCCGTTTATGAAAAAGTCGTATATTTATTTCGTAAGCTCGTTTCGTCTCGAGAGTATCTATACCTCTATTGTTAAATAATATACATACCGCGATACATCCATACAGAAGCTGATACAAGTATCACTTAAACAATAAGGTGTGTACATTTTAATTTTTATGAATATAATAAAAATATAATTTAATGTTCTAAATGTGTGCGATCTTGCGTGGTCGATCGGACTTTGCTGTGAATCCGACTTTATTGCGAGTCCAATAACGACTTGTCCTACTCGTGGTTATAACAAATCAATATTTCCTATATTTCTAAGGTATACATATAAACATATATTAAGCTATACCATATTATTCAATTATCATAATTTCCACAATGGAATTAGACGCGTTCTACCTTAATTTCTTTATATTTACGTTTTATCATTTAAGAAAGAATACTTTAGTAATAACGACAAGTTACGATATCCTTTTATCACATCGAATTATTATCTATGAACGATTTAAAGGAGAAATTATCTATTTATCTTCTAGAACAAAGTGATATTCGCATTAAGAAATAAATAACTAAGCTTGTTAAACGACGATTTAATTAATAAATTGCACGATTAAGATTCAATTAGAAATGTATACATGTGCTCTATGTTTAACACAATTAATTTTAGTAACCATTTGATGCGTACAAATCTGTTTAATTAATTATTACTATTATCATCATATCATCCTCATTCTTATTATTATATTATTGTTGTTGTTATCATTATTATTATTATTATTATATGTTCTGCATTTTGCGCTTCGTTGTACGTTTCAATATGTGTGATAATAAATAACTTTCAGCGGACACCATTTAATTCTCAAACGTCATTTTTTTCCTTGATTTTATAACATTAAGTTGCATGAAAAAATCGTATATATCGCATGTAAGAAACCAAAAGATAAGCCAAATTATGAAAATCATAATAAATGACAGATCGATATACACTTGTGTAAGCAAGTACGAACTTGAGTACATGATCTTTACGCGATACTATTGGCCAACTCTAACCACTTGTAAGTTGAAAATTGTTAAAATTTCGCATTTTTGTAGCAGAATTTTTTAAATTTAATTAATTAATTTGGAGAATATGTTAAAGTGTTGTATAGTGATAAAACAGCCTGCATATTTGCATGATAAAAAAGTGTGTGTGTGTGTGTGTGTGTGTGTGTGTGTGTGTGTGTGTGTGTGTGCGTGTGTGTATGTGAATTAGCTGCACAGGCTTTGATGTATACTGTGTAGTCATCTAATTTAAATATAATGGAATGACTCCTGCGGGAATGTCGGTGACTAGTCGGAGGATTCTTCAAGGTCTTTTTTGTCCTCGGAAACGCGCACAAGAAGAGGTAGTTCTCCTCTCATAGTCTACCGCAAACAGAAACGCGCGCGAGCGAGTGCACTCGTGCACTCTTTCCCGTAGTCCAAGAGCGACTTATCGATGAGAGATGTCTGCAATTAATATATCTCTTCTTCAGTGGCCCTGACAGTCGTTATTTGCCTCGATGAGGAGCTAGACGTCTATAATGATAATATTCCCTGGTTGCTATTGGCGTATCGTGACATTCTGGCAGGTAATATCGAATGTATTCACGTAATCCCCAATCGTGAGATGAATCGTTCAAAGATTGGGTGAATTATATTTTCTCCCAGATGGAAATTTATATTAATTACGTAATACGCCTTCAATCTTTGATGAATGCACAATTCCAAGGAGTTGAAAACTGAGAATTGAATCAACGATTTTTGCCTCATAAGTTGCCAATTCAGTCGCACGGAGAACAAAATGAACGAGTTTCCATAAGTAATAATTACCAGACATCTGAATTAAACACAAGCGTTGATTCTCTCATCCTTTGACTCTCTCACCCGGATCAATAAACGCTGCCGTGCTTACAAAGATACAGTATGTAGTATTTCGAAAAGACATGGCCAATCGCATTTTCATATGTATGTTTCGTTTGCATACGATATGCATCGTTCCTTCAACCGATGTTGTCACGAAAGCATGTGCCTGCAATTGCTTGTCTCGTCGTAGATTTATACAGTCGGATGACGGAAGTTGAAATGATTTTGTCCACCTACAGCTAGGAAATTGAAATCATAATACTTGTAAACGTGCAAATGATCACCGCGACAGATTATTCAATTGTTTGTAAATTGTAGCAAGCGTAATATTCACATAATATTATAACTTGATTTTTGTTTATCAAATAGCAACAACGAATAAGAATAATTAAATTAGAGTTCTAAAAAGATATACTTTCATTGAGATGTTGTTTAATAAAGTGATACTATTTAAATAATTTAACTCTTTCACGAGGTCTAGGACGCGGCGGAGCTGGCTTATTTTACTTTTGGGAATCGTCTCAGGCATTGACATTCAGCAGCCGACGGAGCGGACTGTAACGCATGCCCCTCTTTCGCTTTCACATCATGGCTATGTTCTCTTTCGAGTGTAAGAGAGATTTCAACTTGCCCTTTTCTTCTCATTTTCCCGTCCCCCCTCTCGCCCTCCCCCCTTCTCACTCTCTCTCTCTCTCTCTCTCTCTCTCTCTCTCTCTCTCTCTCACTCACTTTTTCTCGGCGCGAGTGAGTCGCGAGCGTATATTTCGCATCTCAAAGCTGCGCTGCGATGAAAGAGCGTGTGCTTCGAAGACGATGGGATCAGTGAACCTATCCATGGTCAGCACCGACCGTCGTCTCCGTCTGCTCTTGTCTTGGCAGATGAAGTATACATAATATATGCGCTATAATGTATATAAATACGTAGTGCCAAGTTTTTTTCGTGGCGCCAGTAATGTGCGACGGATCGTAAAGGTGGACAAAAGAGCATCGCACGCTTCATTCTGCGTCGATATGCAGATGCATCTCTCGAGACAATGTCTCTTAGATTTTTCGAGATTACACGTGCGGAACAGCTATTGTTTCTTTCCTTCATTTTCGTCAATAATCTCCAACAAAGTTAATACATCGCGTCTCGACGCAATATATCGAGCAATCGGCAAAGAGATACGCGTGTAGCAACAAAGAAAAGCCGGGCAACTTGATAACTCCAAATAAAAAATAAGGATTCTGCGGCATTCGGCATAAATACATTCGAATGCGTCTCCTTCGGTAAATGCACAATATAGAAATGCACGTGAATGCAAAATGTTGTGCGCGTGTATACCGTTTCTTTGTGAGCAAAGAAGAAACGGTTCTCCAAAACCCCTACTATATAGTAAACTCCCACTGCAGATAAAATTCGACGAATTCTACGAAGTGATGAAATAAATAATTGCGCGATTGTCAATTTCAGTAAAAGTCACATATTTCTGAAGGTAACTAGAACACAAATGGTTGGTCGAAATGTTGACGATCCGTTCATGATCCGTAATCGACACGTACGTACGGAGAAGCGCGCGCGACCGATAGAGCGTCTGGAACTTTGCATCGGAGAGCCCCGCTTTCTTCCTCCTTACGGAATTAGCGACACATATATCGATACATTCAATTATTTCGAAATTACGAGTTATGGTTCTGGGTTATTACGGTAATGCCCGCTCACAGGGCGCCGACTACGGAATAACCGGAATACGGGGATGCTCTGTTCTGCCTATAAACAGGATGCGTGCGTTTTTGCCTAGTTGCGAGGACCGTTTTAGCGAAACCGGGAACGAAAATATTTGCGCACGTTGAATTACGAAGTTGTCACAAAAATACTCGTCGGCGTCGTAATAAAAGCGGAGGAAAAAGACTTGAATTTTATACAAAACAAACGGCATACAAATACAAATCCGTTAATGTAAATATATAGCGTAGAGTGCGCTGCCATGCGAACCGAGCGCTGACGGTTGCGACAATTTTCGTGAAACGAAGCGTGGAATTGAAACCACCTAGCCACGACAATTGCAACAAAGTCGTGTGAAGCCGTGGCCGTCGCGAAATCGACCGCGTCGATATTTTTCTCGATGTAGTTGCTTTACGTTCGATGCTTCTGTCAACATCGATCTAGTGGAAGAAACGATATTTCGGCAACTACCTATTTCATTCGAAAGCTCTCAGGGACCTATACCTCACGTACCTAACGTACATCGGCGCTTGCACGTTCGCCGCGACGAACGAAAGATGATTATTAACGTTTCAACGTTTGTTTGTGAATGTTTCTTTTGCGATTTCTAGACGATTAGGAATAGCTTGTTCTCTTACAGCAAATCGTTACATTGAATATATAGTAGTGAACATTGATTTCTTAGCTGCAGGTATGCAAAGTCATTTCGGCTTCCGTCATGACTGTGTATATAAATCTACGAGGCACGTGCTTTCGTGACAACATCGATCGCATGTATACGAAAATACACACGAAAATGCGATTAGCCACACTTTTTCGAAATACTAGGTACCTACTTACAATTAGCGTATCTTTCTATACTAAGCACCGTGTATCCAAGCATTAATCCAAGAGAATCAGAGTGATGCCTGTGCAGCTTATTCAAATTCAAATTTCGTAATTATCATTTGTAGAGACTCGTTCATTGATCTCGATGCGATCAAAGTGACAACTCGTGACTCGCGCGAAAATCATTGATTCTCTTTCAACTCGTTAGAATTTTGTATTCCGCGAAGATTAGAGGCGTGTTACCAATTAGTATAAGTTTCCATCTCGAGAAAAGTTCACGTTTGATTCGCCAAGTCTTTGAATGATTCATTCACTTCACGATCGGAGATTACGCGGATACGAAGTCGCGGACGATTAAACTTAAACACTGTGAACGGTGCAATTAAAGAATTGTCTATCTCGCGCACGTCTAATAGGAAGATGGTACAAAAACATCTCCATCGAGATGCGTCGCAGATTTATCTGGCATCGGTGCACGGCGACCTTTCGGATGGTCCATCGTGCCGCATGTGAATCAAACGGGAAAGGGAAATACGATGCATGTGCATCGCTCACGCACCTCGTGCATAATTGTTCGCTACGCGAACGATTTTCGCATAGGAATGATTTATTATCACGGCGGTTCGAGGGCGAGTCTGCATGTTAACGATGTAATAAGGACAATCGAGCGCGATATATGCGAGAAGATGAAGCGATAATATAATAATGCGAGCGATAACGAGAAATTCCGAGAAAGGTGAACCTCGAAACTTGTCACAAAAATTTCCCGTCTTCGTATAGATATAGTAAAATTTTTTATTCTCATTTGCATAACTGGTTACGAGCGTAGAGACAGAGACGCGATCTCGGAAACTGTTAAGTCACAACGACGTCAAACAGTACCCCCATCGTGTTCTACAAGACTTTCTATTGATAAAATTTCATATCATCATGTTTGACACTTCGCACAGGATTAAAGGATTCTTAGGAAAAACAAGGAAAAATCTTCTTTGTAGATCAGTTACCGAGAACGATCGCTGGACAATTCGCTGACTCATCGGTCACGATGAAAGCACCCTTCGATATATTTATCGTGCAACAAGTGTCGGCATTTCCGTGTAGCGATAAAACAAAGGTGAAAAGTCTTGGACAGCAAATATTCAATATTCTGTATTTTTGTACGCGTTTTACCCAGAAAACGTAGATAACAAAATTGTCGAAGAAGAACATATATATCATTTGTTATTCTCGTTGCCGCTATTTCCTCATCCAGTTTAACTAAAATTTAAATGCGCGAATCCAGAGAGATGATTCATTCCCTGGACGATTATCGCAGTCGCGGAATTTTTCATCACGAGCACATCTGGTATACTTAAAGTTTAATTGATAGTATAAAAATCTTTACAAGAGAGCATCTCTTTAGATGATTTTACGATGCCACTTCCGAGTGCGTTCGTATCTCTACGAAGAATCGCACGACGATGAATCACCCATAAACGCACAGAGAATGAGTAGCTTTCATTAGTAGTATACCGTGGTTAGTTTCCGCAGCCAGTGGCTCTCGTATACATAATCCGTCCAACAAACTCTTCCTGTTCTTTGGAGAGAAAAAAAAGACTTCATCACGACTACATCTTATTACAGATTGTTTTTATGCCGTTTCACATCATCAAGTCACGTTAATGCAAATATTATCCAAGTTTCTTTAATGCAAAATAGTAATCTTTTGACTTCGTATCCTCTCTTCATTAATATTGAACGACATAATAAAAGTTGCAAAACATATTAAGATAAAGTGTCATAAATGATAAACGAGTCGGTTATAAAATGCCAATGCGAAACCAATCGAAGATACAAACAATCTCTACAAATAGTTCCCTAGGAAATAGGAAAAGAAAAGAATCGATAGACTAGGATAAATAAGAGCTATTCAACGGGATAAAATCTCTCTATAGTTAAAATGTACACGCAAATTATATCTACAATTCCGTTTCTTAATTAGACTCGATGATGTCATTCCTCTCTAATTTTCATAATTAGAAATGGGAACGGTCGAATGCGACGCGACGATGACCTTGACCAGGTGTGGAACCGAAGTCGAGGAGAACGACCGAAGGGATCGGATGAGCCGGTTGAATCGATAAACGATTAGGATTACAGCGCAGAGGTATATGCAGTGAGAAAAGAGGGAAAAATAAATTAGGATTAGCGCGAGGGGAATATAATTTTTGGGCGCGGCACGGGATGCGATCGTCTCGAGCTGATGTCTTCGTCGACCTATCCTCATTCCTTCTCTATTGAAAAAAGCAGGCACCACTGCCCTGCTTCGAGGATTGACCTCACGAGACAATTTTATAACTTTAATATTTTAACCTTTTATACATACATAGTAAAATCATATACATATACATATAGGGGATCACAATGAAGATAAAAACGTTTTAACTCGATAACATATAAGAACAGAGAGAGAGAGAGAGAGAGAGAGAGAGAGAGAGAGAGAGAGAGCTTTTTCAAACTTGCACAATTGTTACATATATACCAATAAAATTTTGCACTCAACATACGATATACCAAGTATTAAGAAACAAGTAATATTTTGCGTTATAACGTTCGTATAAAACAAGTCTCTTAATAATTATACATCTGTAAAATGATATACATATGCACGTAACGTATATGTATACGTACACCTAGCATTGTCATACGCTTGCGCGATAAAATTTTTCCAGAAAATCAAACTCTTTTTTACAGACAGTTGAGAGATGTATCCTGTACAGATAATATTTTATTAAAGTCGACGAATTCAGGGAATCCCAAATAGGATTACGAATCAAATTCGATCATGTTTAAACGGCAACAAGATCGAATAGATGGATTGATCTGCAAATGCAGATTCCAAACTCATGATCAGATTCCATACATCATCTGGATATGAAAGATACTAAAGATATCACGCATTTTATTCTTTGTTAAGATAAAAATAAAATCTTGAGGAGCACTTTCCTAGCTAACATACGCACATCTCTTATTTCGAAATCCAAATTGTCGAACTTTTGTTTGCGTGTCGAAAGGCATGACAATCACATTCGCACAGAATCAAAAGAATGAAAAGTCTTTCGTTCGGGTAAGAAGAATTTACGGAATCGATAGAAGATTTAGAGATAATGATTATAGGTGGAATTTAAAGAGAAAGAAACCAGAGATATTGAAACAAATTAAATCAGAAAGAGAAGAATCAGAAGAAAAATGAATGATAAATCTTTACTTATTCAGAGATAAAATGCAGAGCGGCAATCGCGCGCACCCAAAAAGTCCGACGCTTACTCATTCGTTCAATGTACTCAGCCATTTGCATTCAAGTTTCGTCCGTGAGATTCGCGGTTTCAGTTAATATACATAAATATCCTTTGTAGTACCGGTGCAGATAACCAAATTGCAAGTGGGAAAGCATTTTGCTACTATTATGTGTGATGATAGATACATCAGACGTCGCGTCGTTTAATCGATAAAAAAACCATTTCCGAAAAACATCATGTAATTATGGTGAATATGGACACCGTTTGTCGACTAATTTTATTGACATTTCTATTAGTGCAAAATCTTACTACTGATTACTATTAATTTAGAAGAGAGAATTACGAAGAAATTCTAACTGCGCATACAATAAACATTTTTCTAATATGGTCAACGTCGAATGTCAGAGCTAATGCAGACGAGACGTGAGAGCGAAAAATTACTTATATCTTTTGCGCGAGAGGGGAGGGGGTTTTATCTACATATGAAATTCATGCATCAATCCTGACTTGGGATCGAGTCTGCGGTCGTCGGCATCGCTAAAGGAATTCTTGGGAATGGAAAGCAACCCAAAACCCGAATGAGTCACAAAGTTACCCACGCAACCTCTCGCGACGAAGGATATAGTTTCCTTCGTCTATAGAAAAGAAAAACGAAAGGAGGAATCTAATGTTTAAACATACTATCGGAATATCATGCAGAAAGCAAGATATCGAATGCACTATTCACCGTTAATCGGTTCGCCATCTTTCGTGATTAACAAGAGGGAAAGATGTGAAAAGAATATAATAGCACTAGTATAAAGTCTTATCGTTTCTCAAGCATCATAGGTACTCGACATTTGTCACAATCATTTATTCGAAAGTTAAAAATGGACCACCAGCGAGAGGTATATATCGATCATCTTGAGTAAAAAGATGCGGTCACGATGTTTTGTGTGTCAAATGGTAAATAAGAGATGATTTCGGGACTAATCCCTCGGGGAGATATTAGGGGATACGGGGAAATTCGTATTCTCTGAAACTTTATCCTTTGCACCCGATCTGACTAACTATCGCGCACGCGAAGGCAGAGCAGCGCTGCACATGTACCTGCACGTGTAGGAGCGCCGTAGTGCGATTGGTGACCGTGGCCATCGCGGCTATGGTGGGAGATCTTGATAAAAGTCAGTGGCAGACTGATTATGATTCAGAGTAGCGGTGGACTCCGGATAGAGCAGCTCCGCGTACCCGCGCGTTTTTCATCAGCTCTCCCCTCCTTTAACGAGTAAAGACGAGCCTCTGATCCACCTTTACTCGTTTTACTATTGATCTCTCTCTCTCTCTCTCTCTCTCTCTCTCTCTCTCTTTATTTCTTCCTTTGTCTTCCTTCGCTCCTCGATTTCGAGTTCATCGAAACGAACCATCTCTGCAAACCACAGAAGAGGGAGGTCTCTGTCGGACTGAAAATCGAACGAGGTGCATGCAAGACGCGTACACGCGAATACACCACCGAGGAGTCACGCTCGAAGCAACAGAGCGAAAGAGCCGTGAGGCGAACCACTAGCGAGGAAAACACCACGAGATCGATAGTGTTGTGGCAACCACGTTTCAGACCATTCTGGCAAGTGGTACTCTGTTGAGAAGTACGGTGGAAATAGTTAACAACGAAACATCGTTTCTTTCGCGAGTAGAGTTAACGCGACAAGTTTTGTCGAGAGCCCGATAGCTCGCATATGCGACGATTTACCTAAACAAGAGGCTAATTGAAATCGAAAGTATCTATCATCTAGAATCATTCGACGTCGTCCGACGTATTCGCGATTCTCGACAATACGACAGGGTGTCTTCGAGAAGCACGTGTGCAACGTGTGCATTCAGTGTTCTTCGAGGGGGGAGGGGTATAAAGAAGCGGGCACCGACGCTGTATACGCGCGAGAAAGTCACGGTGATCAATCCCATAACGGAAATCCAGCTTAACGAAGATACGAGTTGGATCGAAAGCAGCGTTACATCGGAAATATGACGAGATGGACCGAGATCGTTTCGCGACAGCGAAGAGTCGACGGCTGTCTGATGGCGATAGCGCTCCTTGCTTTGTACGCGAATACAGAAGCGGCTCCGGCCGATGTCGTCATCAGCGACACCACTGCCGCGGTAAGAAAATTTAAATAATTATTTTAGTTGGCACAAATTATGTACATCACGTAGCAAGTTTGTCGCGCGATGCAGCGAGTTTGCGCGCCGATATTCGGAAAACAGAAAGAAACATGGTCTGTGTAAACTATGTAATCCTCACGATGCGTCACATATGAGTAATGCAAGATCGTATTGCGCGTATGTATTCGCGTTGGTATACGGTACGAGCAACATTCCGAGGAAAAACATTTATCTCTGAACGCTGATATGCGATTACATCGGGCGATTACATCCCAGACTATCTTTGCGACGTGCAATGTCCTCAGTTTAATACTATAACGAATCGAGCATTTTGGAGCATTTCGTTTTTCGTTTATGTATTGTCACGCAAAGAATTCAGATCTGTACATCTATGAACATGCATACAGCGAGTTTTGTATTAGAACTTTAAACGACACATATTTTTGACGCGATAACAAACTTAATTATCGGTTTAGGTAAACGCAAGGCCGAAAAATCACTTTGTGTTATCTGGTGTTCTTGAACAGATAGAAACCTTGCGGCACCTTGCGTTTACTTATTCTCAATTCAACAGCGGACGATTGATTTCAGCAAATAATTGTTACTTGGAACTCGTAGCAAAGTTTCGGATTGATTTTTTAATTAATCAAGAACACACACACACGTATGTCTGTGTGTGTGTGTGTGTGTGTGTATGTGTATCCACGCGTATAGTTGATAAGGATAGCCAAGACCTTAACTTTTATACGTAAAAGGATAACAGAGTGTTTAATAATTCATATTACTGTGCTACGTGCCATTGCATGATATGCTTGTTTACACGATTGTAGAAAAGTCATTTGCAATGTCAAACAGTAATTACTGTATTGGTGAGTATGCATATTTAAGTAGAAAAATATATATCGCCACGTGTCTGCTCAAATTATTACAATCGTAAATGAAACTTAACCCTCAAAACAAAAGCGTTTTATCATCCTTTTCAATATCTTTCATCGCTTCAACGATCGTAAGGCGTAATACGAGATTGACAAAATTCAGTTTCTCGCTGATAATCCGACAATCTGATGCTCCAGTTCTCGGCAAGGTGCCAAGTCATCCAATCGCGCGTGTATCTTGCTCTTTCGTTTTTTTCTCGTTAAATTATACGAGGAAATTGTAAATAATGTATATTCCTCAACACGGAAATAAAATAGATGCAGAGATCGCGTATGTTGGCCTTTGTCACCGCGATTATCATCGGATTCACAGTCTGAACACGGGCCGGTCATCATCGGAATAATAACGATCCGATCATAGATATTCTCATCGTCGCTCGATCTAGCGATCGTTCGCTCTTCTGCCAAGTCAGTTTGGCATTCATTCTTCCCGATTGTACCGGTCGTAGAAGGATAATTTTCGCTTCGTAGAGGAATTACATTTGCGGTTTTAGTGTCGTTGAAGCCTTCGAGGATCTTCCGCCATACAATAAGTACATAGATAGCAAAAGATTGCCATTGAACAAAAACATCCTATCTGTAAATCCAACAAATGTAATAGGATATTCGATCGCGAAAGCTTGGGCTTGGGCTTGAGCTTAATACGACAATGACATTTTCGCGAGTCAAATAATACCACGTGGCTCTCTGGCGTTTCGATAGTTTTCAACCGCATGAACCGAAGAACAAAGCACAGACGCGGCTCTTGCACAAGTCGGAACATACTTATTTGTTCTCAAGCACGAACGATACGTTTTAGCGATTAGTGACGAGCATACGTGGGCGAGAAAGAGAAAAAATCAAGGTACGCGATTAGCGGCGTCGTGTGTCCAACAAACTCGCGGAGATGGGTATACCTGTCGATAAGACACGCGCCACCAACAGCCAGTGTCATAGATAATGAAACTTGGACCGTTCCTCCTTACACAATTGAATAATCGGTTTAAATCGGTCGTCACGTTACACAATAAGTCTCAAAAGAAACATAGAAAGATAGACCGAAAGATTTACTCGGAAATTAACAGAAAGTATCTGTGTTAGCAAAGCGATCGAGCGGAAAACTATAGGCCACATTTGAAAAACGATAACGAGATATAAGTTAAAGATGAAAGAATATTTTCAAATTAATCGTTTGTATAAAATATGTAATAACTATGCGTGCGCTAATGTAATCGTCATCACGTGTCAAAGTGACTGTCTGATTTCTCGATGAAACCGCTATTCCTATTTCCTATTTCTGTGCGAACGCGTCGTTTATATAACACTCGACACGTGGAATCCGCACGTGCGTCGTTCGTTATATAATACACGCTACTAGCGGTTAAGTCGCTCTAAAAATTGTTCCCGCTACAATCCGTACCATGCTTAACTGTTAATTTTAATTCGCTTAAACATCCGCCTCTTAAACGTTCCGTCGTGTTGACATTATTGTCGTACGAGTGCATTTCGGTATATCGCATTGCTCCGAGTCCTCTGAGCGTTTTTTAAGCAAAACTCAATTCTAAAATTAACAACTGCACCGGCTTTTATACGCATTAGCATCAACTGACATTGACGCGATGTTGAAACTCGAAACGTTGGCTTATCGGTAAAAAATAAGAAAAATTCGCATTCGTGTCGTTTGCACCGCGATGACTCATGTGACGTATAGACTTCAATCGCGCGTTACTTGTGAGCCGAACTATTTTACTTCCGTGCCTGTTGAATCAGCAACTTTTAAGACTTTTTTATGAATCACTCGCTTTCATCATTTACCGATCTTGCGGTATGTGTTCACACCGCAGAAATATTATTATTCAAATTTTGAATATTTTGCAGGAGTAAGTTTGATAGATATGCCGACATTAAAACCGATTCAAATCTCCAAAACAATTAGACAAGCTCGATCAGATACTTATCGATACCTATCTACAAAAACTTACGGAATTGCGAAATAATCTCGTAATAATACTTTACAATGTCAAAAAATTACCAAATTATTCTGTAATTGCACAGATCTGTCAAATCAGTTGCTTTCCTATCGATGCAACGTGACGAAACAGCAAATAGATAAAATCATGAGGCGATAATTAAGTGTCGCGCGTTTCAATTATTATTATTATTATTTATATTTGATTCGATATTACTATGGCATCCCTAATTTTCAATAAGGTTAGTTAATACATCAATACACCGATCAATGTGACTGAACACATTTATTCTAAAATGTGTTCAGGGGTGGCGGATTTTTCAAATTTTGTAAAAATAACATATAATCAATCGTGTATTTTTTATGTTAATTCTTCATTTAAATTATGATTTAAATTTGTTTTTCTCGAGCTTTGACTTACGCTACTTTTATAAAGCATAAAGGCTACCGTGAGATTACACACGGAAAAACATATTGTACAAAGCAACGGTGGATGGTCGGAGAATTATCTTTTATATTCAAACAACGTTTGCGAGAGAAGAGAACGTGGAATATTGATGGCATTCGCGTTGACAAAGACCTCTTCAAGGCCGGCACTCGACACTCGACACTTTTTTATGCACTCCTTCCTTTTATTTTATAACCGACAGACTTGAAAATCGAACAGCATTTGGCAGTCAAAGAAAAATTGCTTCTTGTCCGGAATCATATATTCTTTAAATTCATCCTATCATTATTGAATATACGCAATGAGGAGATTATTGCAAAGCGTCCGATTCAAAGACTGGAACAAGTTGAACAAGTAACAATAATTGCATCTAAGCTTTCATTGACCCTTCACTCGCTATCGTAAGAATTATATATACACGTGTGTATATATGTACATATCGATAACCATTTTTTATAACAATGTTTGTTATGTCAAATTAAAATGTACGCGCATAATTCTCATTTCATAATTATAGAAAAGAGGAAATGCACGCTCGTTTGAGACGTTCTCGGCGGGAATTTATAAAAATGCAGAAACAAAGAAAATAGATAGAAAAATTTATTGGAAAATTAATACAAGAAATGGAAATTTTGTTTAAGTCCGAACGTCCAGAATATCCTGCGCACGCGTTAACTTGAATTAAGATATGACTCACATTCGCTAATGCGCGCCAAATTCATAATGCCCTTACAACACTGCAATAAAAGACAAAACCACGCCTATACGCTAACAATAAGTTAACCTTTTAAATTTGTTATCTCTTTGTCCACCAGACTCGTACTTTCATGTTAGACAGCTAGATATCGATCGCACAGCCGACGAGTAGAAATCTTATCTATACTATCCCAAGCTTATGTGGAAAAGTAAGACTTAACTTGTGAAAATTAGGAGTGGTTTGCGCGATTTAGGGATAGAAAAAAGGACTATACACAACAGACATCATTATAACGGTTAGAATCGTGCATAATTATGTAATATACAAGTTACCCGCGTTTAACTAACGAGAAAGAAAACGAACTTCTATGGACGGTGAACGAGGTCGTTATCTTTGATAACGCGACGAGATAAAATACCGCGTGTACACAAACTCGATTATTTAGACGTATTTCACACACTCTCAGCCCTAGGCACAGTAAGTTGCGTGATTTCCAATAAAACCGTTAGATAAAATTAGTAACTATGCGACGACGACATTCATTACGATATTACTGATAATCGTGAAGAAAACAATTGGAATTGATCAAATTAAATTTGTCGGTTCACAGTCACTATCGTGAACATGATTCTAACCGTTATTCAGAAGAGACGTTATGTTCCGCCAAGATAGAGTTGCTCGAGTTTTCATTAGCATAAAACACTTGGCCTTTGCAGTATCCTGCAATCCTATCTACTAATCGTACAAGTCGACGGGGGTTGACCTAGATAATACTTTTATCTATTTTCGTCAGCATTGAGCAAATTTTCCAATTTTCCATCTACTTTAAAAATAAAAAAAAAAACAAACAGAAGTCTAAAGTTTTTTTACTAAACATATTAACTTTGATAATCTCAGTATCTTTTTAATATCTCAAATTAAAGAGATACCGCTTGGAGAGATTAAGCACTGCTGCAGTCTGCTGCAGAAGACAGTGGTCACGATACGTCTGCAAGTAACACCAAATCTCAACAACCAAAAATTCAGGTCATGGAAGCGAGCGTTGTGTTTCACGTTCACAATGACAAGTTTGTTCGTCACTCCAAGAGGATTAGTAGGCAGGAATACACGAGGAAATATGGAAAATTTCTTCTCTATATTCAATTACATCATTGTAGCATGATTAATTTTGATGGTAGACGTTAAACGCTGCCAACATGATCAACACTATCCAAATCCACAAAATCAATAGCGTGCCACTTGGCGTAGATTGTACTGTCAAAAGAATATTAAATCGTGAATATCTACGTCACCCCTTGAATAATGGATTCAAGGTAACCCGGATATAAAACATTTCGTGTCTAACGCGAGTTCCGCTGTATAATTACGACGGTAACGATACACACAAATTACAAGTTTCGTGAGCATGAGATTTCTCTACGAGAAATGCGTACGACGACAAGAAATTTCTCCATCATGCCAAATTCATTATGTTAATTCATAGATAAGAATACGAGGATATTGTAGATAAAAAATTCATACGGAATTCAGTGACGCAATTAAATGACGGATACTCAATCGGTTTTTAAGAAGAATAGCTATGATACAACATGGAAGGAATGAGAGAAAAAAATAAATAAATTCTTGCCAATCGTCCGCAGACGGGATAATTATATCTTCCAGAGATACGAAATTCTTTTTCCGTTGCGAAAAAAAGTCGTGTGACTTGTTTCCTCCTGTACAAAGAGGAGAAGAACTTAAAATAAAATTAAACTTGACAGATAATCTGCGTGTAGGCGGCTCGTTCTTTGTAATAATACATGCTGTGGAGAGATCTACTTCGGTTGCATTCAGCAGATTATTCTGATGCGATTCATGCGCGGTCATAAAATATAATTGTAACCAAGGTTTCAACGAATGTATTGTGCATCTTTCCGCGCGTACATTTCCGGTTACACAAGGAACATCCGGATAATCATCGCGTGTATGTGCCTTCCGTGCTCGAAGCCTGTAATCGTATCCCCCTTATGTTTAGTTACTAAACCGCTGCTACAATTTATTCAAAATTCAATGAGCAATTTGAATATTTGACGATATAAAGGTATGCGTATTCATATTCACTTATCTTTCTATCCGTGCATTTTGCGGGCGCGCATGCGTGTGTACACACTAGCGACAATAAGTGCGTTAATCATCTCGGTGTACTTCACCCATTCGCAATTAATTGAAGGTAATCGCTGCCAATGCTCGCCGATCGATGATCAGCATCCATCAGGAAGACCTTGAATTCCAGCGACACCTCTACCGTGCCGTGCCGTGGCGGCGCGGCGCGGCGCGGCGCGGCGCGGCACGGCGCGGCGGTGCAATGGTGACGATGAGTCAAGTCATGATCGGATACGCGGAAAACCATTTGGCTGATTCAGTCGTGTCGTAGTATAGTATACATGTTTATTCTACACATATATGTACACGCAGAAGTACACACACCCACCTATGTATATAATATACGTGGGGAGAAGGAAAAGAACCATTCACGCGTGACACACGCACGTGGGTACGGGCGCACTCCACTTACGTTCATTCATAAAAATCTCAGCCTTCGCGGAAGCTGACTTGCTTAGAGTAAATTACGAAATTTGTGACTCGTAGAGGTATTGAATCATCTCGTTCATTCGACCAGAAGAAAGCATACCATGCAATTGATGACCATACAATTAAATGTTAATATTTGTCTTGGTAAATTTACTATCCAGTCTTACGAAAGTAAGTTCTTATCAACGAGATATGGGAGATTATGGGTTCTGGAAATTCCATAAAAGTTACACACACACGCACGCGCACGCGCGCGCGCGTTGCATGTACACGTTACTCTCTTACGCTGCAAAATTTGGTAACTGAATTCTGTTTAAAAAAAACATCGGAAAATTGTAGCTGCGATAATTGAGTCTACGATATAACGATTATTGCATCTATAACATGATAAAAACAGTTATTATGGATATTAATTTCAAAATACATGTTTGCGAAAGTTTAACTTTTATCCTAAAGTTTGAATCAGTCATTCAAGGTTACGTTCGGAAACTTTGCACCGCTGTCAAGGGATGCATCAGATTATTACTGCAAAAATATCCAAATGAATATACCCTTTTAATACCCCCCCCCCTCCTTACAACGGCATGACTCACGCCATAACTTCACAATTACACCGCAGATCACCTTTTGTTGCCGGTCCTGTTTACAGAGGTCTGTTAACAAAGTTCGATTGTTTCATTTTTAAATCTGTATAATATAATATTACGCGAGAAAGAGTAGCGTATTAATTTTGCATTAAATTACGGAAAGTTTTGAAATAAAATAAATTTATTTTTAATGATACATTGATGCAAATAACATAGAGTATAAAAGGATCCACATGCAAATTGTTCGTCTTCCTTTACATAGTTGAGCAATGAATACGTGATATCCTGACGTTCGCCGCGCGATTCAACCGATGGATTATTAATATTAATCAGGACGTAAATGTCGTTAAATAACAGTAAATGCCGCTGTCAGTTAAATCAGTTCCCTTCTCGGTCATTGCTGCTTGCCTAATCCGCCTAAATCTAAGGACATGAGATACTTTGGTAATTCTCGCGTGACTTACGCCAGACCCCTTTACGCAATAGTAATATTTGCGACGATTGTCGCGCGGATTCTTTGCTCGAATGCTCGAGAGAGATCCCTTGTATCATCCATTGTATAGTTTTCAAATTTTAATAATATCTCGTCTCGTTTTATTGAAATTTGACATCAGTCGAATGATCGAGTATATACTTTCTTTATGCTAAACATGTCGAATTTCGCCGTGGTATAAACGCGCGTTAGGAATACGTAGGTACGTGCGGCGAGGTAACACGGATAAGAACAAAATCAATACGGAGGTAGCTCCGAAAGAATACACGCGATAGAGCAAATCGATTGGCCAACTCTCCACGCAACGGTATTATTCTACGACCGCGACGTTAGAAACGTTTCTAACGTGAGGATATAGGATGGTTGTCCGCTTGTCAAGATCGTCAATTTACGCGCGAATCTAGAACGCGCGAGAGAAGCAGACAGCGCTTTCCGTGCCCGATATAAGGGATGAGTCATTCTTAAGGAGGTAATCTGTACTTCGAACGCGTAACGTCATCCGAATTGGTTCTAATGACGATCTTCTGCGGGTCGTATCATTCTTGCGACACGCGCTTCTTCTCGCGAGAAAAGAGCACGTCTTGTGTAACGTCGGGTCGGTATATTTTAGATGGTGAATTAGAAATATGTCACGTTCGATTGACATTCGCACGTTGTAGAATGATAAACGATGCGTGTATCGGTAAAAATCGAAGGCTTCGACGCAATTCATGCAACACGGTACAGCTAACACGTGCAGAGAGAGATTTCCTATATCCTACGCAATCGCGGCGTATAATTATAATTATATAATGCAACGCAAACGATCGAAAGAAGATCCCGGCAAACCCGTTGGCACGGAGGGCGTCGGCAAATTTACACGCGGATAAGAAAAGTTCCCCTATCTTTAGTTATTCACCTTTGTGAAACGTCAATGTGTGTGTGTGTGTGTGTGTGTGTGTGTGTGTGTGTGTGTGTGTGTGTGTGTGTGTGTGTGTGTTACATTATGACACAGAGCTTAAAGGCCAATTCTTTGCGAAATGACGCGGAAACTTTCTGCCTGCGATTTCACGATTAAGTACGTTTACCTCGGGTCAACAAGAAGATATGTCGATACACTTTGATCGGCGAAATATTTGGAAAAGTTGAACGATATATCTGCATAGATGTACGTTGCATTAACAAACTCAAGAGAGATGTGTTAAAGAGCGTGTTTAAATATTACAGAATTATCTGGCGCAATACGGATATTTGCCGCCGACAAATCCGGAAAATGGTGCTTTTTTAAGCGAGGAGAAGTTGACGGCGGCGATAGAAGAATTCCAAGCGTTTGCCGGTCTTAATATAACAGGTATGTTAAATTTCATTTACTTGTCTAAATTTATTCTTATTGTTAGACGTTGTGTATTATATACATATGTTATATATACACATGTACGTCTGTACATGTGCATACGCATAACTGTAGAATGTACTTGAGTTTTTATCTATTAGTCTACGAGTCTTAACAGATGCCTCGACACTGGTGATATGATTCATGTGGAAAATTATGGAGGATGCGTTTATTCAGTGCTATATATGTATGATTCGAAAAAAAGGGAAAAGCAAAACATAAAAATAAATCCATGTTCATGTACAATGTCAAACCGCTCGAGGAGCGATAACAGCGGTTTTTCTCTGTCGATTTAGACCGTTAATGAATCCAGCGATGATTCAGGATTCGATGAAATTCAATCTGACGCTTCAGCCAATGAATCATTATTGTAGTGGCCCCGTCTCGCGAGCGATCATTTTGGAGAAATATTTATGAAAAATATCGATCTGGAAAATACTACTACACAAAGTGTTAAAACCCAAAAAACTGCATTGCAGCTGCGACTAATAAATATGCGACCGAATAAAACTTTTTGATGGCTTCAAGTTTATGTGCTAATACTAAACTGAAAAAACGTATAAAAATTACTGAAAGAGATAATGGAAAAGATCAACGAGCAAACTTCGTTGGTCATTATATAGTAGTACTATACGAGAGTCCATGACAGGGCGAAACACAAGCAATGGAGTCCAATAAAAACCGAAGGTGAACGGAAGAGTGATCTAACTGTAAAATTGTAGGCCATCGGTGGCGGCATTATCCGAGATGAAGCGTGTTTATCGGCCATAATCTACGTCACGTTGTTGACGCATTTACAGCTGTTAATAAATGTAATTCTCAAAAGAAAAAAAATGCAATGGAAACGTATAGAGAGATTATGTACGTGTCTTCTACTTTAATTTTAATATTACTTTCCGCAACTATCATCACGATTCGGTTGCGTTCGTCGCAATAAGATCTTTTTCACGATAGAGAAAGGGCGTTCGATAAAATGTAAAACAGTGCATTTATAAAAAGTACTAAATGAAAAGCGACAACGATAAAAGTTTACGAGTAATTTCGTGGTATAGAATATATTTCTCGCAAGATTCGGGCTCGGAAAATGTAATCTTTGTCGCGTATCGCACGCCGGCAACGATGAATCTGTAAATGTCGAATCGCGTGACCGCGCTGCGAAACTAGTGGGTAGCGTATGCACGAGTATTCCCGCATACTATGCATACATGCATGAGAAATTAATACGTAATGCATAGGGTGCGAGAAGTATACACGTGTATACGTGTAAGAGCGCACAGATGTGCCTAGCACGAAAATACGCCCGCCGACTTAGGCTATATCCTAAGAATCAATATACGCGAGAATCTGGGCATGTTTTCTAATTATTTTTATCACGCGATTACTCAAAAGATGATAGGAGACGGTAAAACGCAAGACATCGGTTTTCATAAAGAGTAACGTATTCCTTCGGTTCTATAGGAGTAAATAACAATAGATAATAATTCTCTCAAATTTATCTCGGCACCTATTTTTTTATTCCAGGTGAATTGAATGAAGAGACAGCTAAGCTTATGGCTACACCAAGATGCGGGGTTAAAGATAAAGTTGGACCAGCTACCGATGGAAGATCGAAGAGATACGCTCTTCAAGGTGAGTAGAAAGGTCGATGCATAAAAATTAATCGAAAAATCAATAGATTTTGTCACCTTGCGCGACTAATCGCAATAGTTGACAAATTTAAGAAAGTTTAATGCAATCGAAACTGTCGACGTAACCGCGGGACGTGACACAACGTTTACGTTTGATCGATCGCGATCGATTATCTAATCGACGGACATTCCCTATCGAAACTCGCGCGTGTAAAGTCTATGTAAAATACAATATCGTAAAAAGACAAGAAAAGTTGAATATATTAATAATTATAGCCACTACGAAATAACGAAAGGAATTAATCGGTTATACGTATACAGATACGTAAATATATAGATTATTTAGCACATTGTAGGATCTTCTATTTTACGATGAATCACGCAGAGAGAGAGAGAGAGAGAGAGAGAGAGAGAGAGAGAGAGAGAGAGAGACAGAGAGACTTTCCGTTGTCTCATCACCGTCACTGCCACCACCACCTACGAGTCGTTGATGTAGAGTCAGTCACCCTAAACAGGTCACGCGGATCTATATCGCGATAACAGTCTATCGGATGTTCCGAATGCATTCTAAATCAGCCATATGAATTCGCTCGAATCAACTGTTGCATTTCGCATCCACTTTGCGATCTAACGATAAAGCGACAAACGGTTAACGAATCGATGAGGTCCCCTTTCGGTAGGAAGAGTATCTTATCCAGTCTTGAAAATTCTTTCATGCATTCAAGCATATAACGCGCGATCAGGTTTCTTTCATTGTCAGATATTTACAACCGATGAGATATTTACATTTATATGCGATGAAGCGTCTCGCTAAAAAACACAATCGATACTTGACTCGTTGACTCGTGATTGCGTGAACGTTCCAATCGTTTTGGCCATGTCGTATTGAAAATAAAAAAATGTCTTTGTCCCGGTAAAGACATTCTTACGCGTGACTATCGACGGAATAATGAAGCGATCGCAGCTTCACGCGGACTAACCGTGACTTTGAACCCAAGCACGTGCGCGCTTCATGTTTCAGTGAACTCTTGGTGCTAAGTTCGGCCATGCGTGCATCCTACGGAATGTCAGTCGCACAAAATTTAACACACCCAGTGGCAATCCAATATATAACTGTGCTACATTCTCTCATTTTATTCTTTCGGATCTCGCGTAGTGAACAAATCGTTGCGTAAGAGTCATACGAGATGCACGATATAATTGTCACGTATACGCGCAACTGTTGCATAAATCGTAGCTATGTAACCATAATGAGCACGTAACACGCAAGCCGCGATTTTTATTCTTACGGCTAATAAATAATTTATGCATCATGATACAACAACGAAGATTCGCAACAGTCGTAGATTCGCAATATCGGAATAATATACATATAATAATATATGTATATCGGAACGTCACGCGCGTATATAGGTATCGCAGCGGATTCCCTATAGTGCAGACTCACGCGTTGGTGCATCGGCGTAACGGACGTGCATACGTTAATAGCCTGCAGAAAAAGAACGGCCTTTGCGTGTGCGTGCGAACAAGAATGCATCGCAATATTTTTAAACAAAGCAAATAATATCCTCTTGCGCCTCTCTACGCGCCTCACGTACCTATAAAAAACGCTTCACCGCAGGATCCAGATGGCGTACGAAGAACCTGACGTACAAAATTAGCAAGTATCCAACTGGTCTGAACAAACAGGAAGTGGATAAAGAAATCGCGAATGCGTTTGGCATTTGGTCGGGTGAAACTGATCTGACGTTTACTCGCAAAACAGGACACGAAAATGTAAGGCCCCGTACAATCGAGATATATCTTCTTGTACTTATATTGTCAGGCCCAATCGACGCGGGTAATCTTTTCTAAGCAAAGGTGACTCGTTTAGGTTCACATCGAAATCAGATTCGAGGTAGGCGAGCACGGCGACGGCGATCCTTTCGATGGACCTGGCGGTACCTTGGCACATGCCTACTTTCCCGTGTACGGTGGTGATGCTCACTTCGACGACGCCGAACGATGGACTATCAGAAGCTATCGCGGTACCAATCTCTTTCAAGTCGCGGCTCACGAATTCGGGCATTCGCTCGGCTTAAGTCACAGCGATGTCAAGAGTGCCCTGATGGCACCCTTTTACCGCGGCTACGATCCACACTTTACTCTGGATCAAGACGATGTCAGCGCGATTCAGGTACGCCCAAAAGACTAAAATTTTCTGTTACGAGTTACATTCGTGGGCATGAATGTGGAGCGTGGCTCGAATAGCGATAAACTATATAGGTACGAAACCGTTTCTCAGGCTCTATATGGAACGAAAACCAATTCACGAGGATCGCGACCTTCACCGCCTGCCGAAGAAGATCCTGAATTGTGTAAAGATCCGAAGATCGACGCGATGTTCAATACGAAAGATGGCGAGATAATCGCGTTCAAGGGTACGTACGCGAGTCGCAATCTTTCATTAGCATTTGGATTTCACCAAAGATGAAGGCGAGATGAGGCAAGAAGAATACTATTATGAAATACTATTATGGAATTTCCAGGAAAATATTACTGGAAATTAACGGATAACGGTGTGGCTAGCGGCTATCCTAGACGTATTAGTAGCACGTGGAAGGAGCTTCCGTCAAACATAGACGCTGCATTTACATACAGGAATGGCAAGACTTACTTCTTCAAGGTAACCGTTCACCTGATCAAACGAGTGAGATCAAAAATTGATTTGATTTTTCTCGCCATACTACATATATCATACCGAGGGGTAAACCGCTGAGGGCATTACAGTGTACAGATTTGGGGCATTAGTGGGCATTACATAAAAAATTCACTATAGTAATGCCCAAAAATTGTGTACTTTTAGTGTACTTTTGTGTACTTTGGTACTTAGTAATGCCCAATTTTGGGCATTACTAGGCATTGGGGTACACAATTTTGGTCAGCGGTTTACCCCTCGTATCATACTATGTGACATTGTTATTCAATATGCAGATTTTATTCACAGTAATTGATACTGTAATTATTTTGCTTCAGGGCACGCAATACTGGAGGTACATTAATACGACTATGGACGGTGACTATCCGAAGGAAATTAGTGATGGTTTTACCGGCATACCCGATAACATCGATGCAGCTACCGTATGGACCGGAAACGGCAAGATTTACTTTTACAAGGGCGCCAAGTTCTGGCGCTTCGATCCGGCGTCAAAGCCACCAGTGAGAAGTAATTATCCTAAACTCATCCAAAATTGGGAAGGCATACCGAATCACATCAACGCGGCAGTGACCTACAAGGGCTACACGTACTTCTTCCAAGATAACGCTTACTATCGTTTCAACGATCGAATGTTCAAGGTAAGCACGATGGATTTTAAATCAATTTTTTGTTATTTCTAGCAGCGTTACATGTGGCAATATAATTCTTCGGTACTGTCGGTATTGAAAAATAACATTGAGCGCTCGACGTTATGTAATAATAACGCGCGCGCTTCTTCTTGTTCGATCTCTAACCCGTGTTACCGTGTCCCCCAAATAACGGAGTACGTCATATATTAGATATATCGAGAGTACATGTAGAGAAATTAAGATTTTATAAAAATATATTATCATATTATGAGACAATTGTCTCTTTGATTTATCAGGTGGACGACGCTAATCCCGCCTTCCCAAGATCGACAGCGTATTGGTGGTTCGGGTGCAAGTCCGCTAACAGAGGGACATTAGGTAATGATCACTGGCCATTTGCCAGTAATCTGGACGTGGCTGATACTGATACATACGACGATTACGGTAGTCTTGACAGCGTTGGCGACATCATTCTAGATGCAGGTATAAAATCTTTATCGAATCCTGCCTAGCCTCGAAAAAAAAAACTTGAGATATTCATCGTTCGCGATAACGCTTCAAGTGAATATGTCTCGAAGAATAGCTCTCGGTTCTTCAACTAATTCATAAAATAAATTTTTCTGTTTCCTTCGTATTCTATCATAGATTTTATTCTTCGGTTTTTATCGATGCATGCGTTGAGTGTAATTATTGTTACTGTTAATCGCAGTTAATATATAATAACAAATGTCGTATGTAATAACGAATGTTCAAGGACAACGGGATGAATAAGTTTCCGCGAATCCGCATGAATTGCGCTTCCTTTAAATTAATACCCCGGAGAATCGCGATAATGGATACCTAGTAGTCTGCTTCGCTCGTTCTAATTCGCTGAAAATAATCAACGTGGATACAAATAATCCCCTTGGTATGGAGGCAGGCAGGAAGCGCGATATTAAAAACTTTGGTGTCTCGTGCACCTGGCTACGATACTGGGGCAACATCGCGCGAAAAAACAGTGCATTATTTAAAAACAGGGAGAGAGAGAGAGAGAGAGAGAGAGAGAGAGAGAGAGAGAGAGAGATCAAGTTTAAATCTTCAATATTTCACACACAGTTCAGATGCAATGTTAAAATAAATTGGTAGATTCGCATTAGAATATTGCAATATTGTAACATGTTCTGGTATTACGAGTATGCCAATTCAAAATGATTCTTTCGTATCTCGTGCGTTTTATCGAGTCATAGATCGTTAAAATCGGATGTGACGCAATGCATACGTTTGCTACATAACGAAACATATTTTGAACATTATCAAACATATCATAATTCAAGCTCATGCAATACGCCGACGCGGAAGTTACGAAATTAGATAACTGAAACATAGGAAAACAAAGTAATGCTTGCACGAGTGGTCTGTACGCGTAGAAATATTAATGGCATTATTTTGGAAACTTGATATGGCTATTCGCATCACTAACCAAGCGTACTCAAAGTTAAAAAGTATAAATAATCACGTTAATTATAGTTTTGCGTTTTATAAAGCTAAATTAATATTTACTATACAAAACATTAATTTGCAATGCATATAAAACATTAATTTATTAACATTATAACGTTATCTTTCGTGTTAATTAGCGTTACCCATAATTTTCATCATATAACCGCTAATCGGATAAAACTGCAGAATTAGGGCCTATACGAGAAATCAATTGAGAGGTAGTATATTTTATGTATTTTTACTCCCTGAATCCAAAAATGTTGATAGAATTTGGGGGTCGCTTGTATTTTCTAAGATATCGTCATGAAAATGAGAAAAAACGGTAAATATTGCGTTTAACGGAGCACCCACCGATTTCAATGACCTTG
>NJRP01000088.1:29746-50412 GCA_003063835.1 Aphaenogaster floridana | reverse complement strand
AGTAATGTATAAAATATCTCGTAAACTATAAACATTTCATAACTATTCTACAACGAAAACTTTTAAATAAATATGTAATATGGACATTTTTAAAACATCCAAATGTAATATACTTAATACGTCCAATAATGTACGTTTTTAAAACATTCATATTAAGTCCATGGACGTTTGTACTAAATAAGAACCAGATTTGGACGTCCAATGGATGTCATGTGCTGTCTGGGATTATTTATGAAATTTTCTGTGCGTTTTGCCGGTAATCAATTTATAACCTCCTTGCTGATCTTCTCGAGTATATTTGTTCAGAAATTTTACAAATAATGTTGTGTTGTTCAAAAGTTAGATAATTCATAATTTACGGTTCCGCAATATTGTGTATGCGAACACCCAAACTAGATATTATTCTTTCTTGTTGCATTTATACGCAACATAATTTTTGGTCCTTTGAGCATAACAAATTCACGTGTGCGCGGCGTCTCGTGACGCCTTTATTTATGGCATGGCTAATTTCAAGAAAGTTAAATTAAAAGTTAATAAATATAAGTAAGAGAAAAAGTCATTTACGGTCGCGGCGCGTATATAATATCGCGGTCTTATTCTTAATAAAAAGTTAATAGTTACCGCGATGAAATGTAACTAAATTAAATTAAAAGTTAAGAGTCTAAAAATGTAACTAAGTTAAGATAAAATTATTTAACTTTTTAACTTAACTTTTATCTTTTTAACTAGGCACTTACCCAAGCCTGCAAATAATGGGTGGATTCCGTAAAGCGCATATGCGCGCATTTTTCTATAGTAAACGTTACGTATGCTATAGATATACATACACATACATATATATATATATATATATATTATATATATATATATAAAATCTTTTGTGCACGAACGACACACACATTAGCAGATGCTCTCTCTCTCTCTCTCTCTCTCTTTCTCTCTCTCCCCCTCATTCGAGATGTGGATAAAACTTTTCTAACGACGCAGTTTTATATCAAAGTTAATCAAAGTTAGATCTGTTTGTAGTCAAAAATTCTCTCAGAGAGATTCTCACTTTTGAAAACAATTGTAAAGAATTGTTTACAGCTAAATACGGTTACACTTCCAACCGAGAGACAATCGAACAGTGCTGAGAACGGAAACTTATGCGAAGAATGATGAGATCCCTCTTTCGCACTTTCTTGACTTGGAACGTTCACTGCCGTTCACGGCACGATCGTTCCTTCTTTATACGGAATGTATAAAGACACGATAAAACAATGCCACGCAAACTAAATGTTGCGTTAAGCTCGATTTCTGTCTTGCTTCTTATGCCATTCAATATTTGAAGAGTTTCCGCTACTATCGCGAAAGAGAACGCAACAGGTGCGAAAGTGATGAAGGCGTAGCGTATATGCATTTTACGCATTTTACGCATCGCTTTTCGGTCGGATGAATCTTTATCGGGTGCATTCGCGTGATTTCCAGGGTTTTGGACTGTGAGGAGAGATTATCCTATCCCTTGGTCGCGTATTATGCCACTGTCTATCGACTGTCGGGAGAGATTTTAAACGGAAATAAATCAATTATAATTAACAAGATTATTCTCGCTTCACTCGTCAAAAGAATTGAATTAAAGAGTATAAAGGATTGTAGCGCAAGAATAATATTGAAATCGGCATATAGCGGAATATACGATAGGAAATATAAACTTGAATGAAATGAAATTTGAGATGGTGTTGCGTTCGTTGCGTTATCGTAAAAATGGTTTCGACTGCAAAGAATTTAAATTGGCGACAATCGTTATCTTAGCCGCGACCGCGGCAACGATGGTCGGCTAACGATTACAATAAGCTAGGCTAGCTTTTGCAAAAGCAACGAGAAACAATGGCCCCGAAAGGATCGTCCTACTTGTGCGATTCTAAGATATTCACGCGGTCCGCGTACAATTATCGCTTTGTCCCCACGATTCCTCGGGTACGTACCCTCTTTCTCTCACGGAGTTTCTCTCCTACTATTCCGCAATTTTTCTCTCTCGTTATCGCGTGGCATGGTTGGGAAACGTTTGCTTGCTTTTCCGCGAAAAGCGATTAATTACGACCTTACGGCCGTACTCGCGTGAGAATACTATGGCTTCTCTCGATCTAGAAACCGTTCTTAGTCGTTCATACAATGCTTTTTTCTCGCAATTACGAGTCATTCATCCGACAACTGATTTCTCTCTCTCTCTCTCTCTCTCTCTCTCTCTCTCTCTCTCTCTCTCTCTCTCTCTCTCTCTCTCTCTCTCATCTATCTATCGATATATTACTAGTAAACATTTTCTTCTATGCTTCTGCCGTTATTTTGCTCGACAAGTGTAGCTTTCTTCTATGAAAAGTCTTCCAGTTTAGTAAAAAGAAATCAGTCTCGCGCGCGTAAGGGACACCGGAATAGATGCGCGATCGCAAGAACACAATTAAACTCTATAACGTAATATCGGCGGAAGTTGATTATAATGAAATTATGGGTCACGGTACTTTTTTGCCTCATTCACTTGTTCGTTGAATAGGGTTTTGTGAAAGCCCCTCCGGACGGATGGGCTTCCTCCCTTGTCGGTTCCCTGCTTGGGAAGTTTGTTACCGCTTCCTACGTTGCTCGTGATCCGCAACAACGTTTTTTTCCCTAATTCTATCATTTATATATATATATATATATGTGTGTGTGTAAAAAGTATTAATTTTTTCTATATTGTACCATAAATAAAATTTTTACCGTTGCCTTGAAGAATGATTAAAGTTTATAATACATCGACACAAAGCGAGCGCAAATTTAATTGCCGTATATCGTTTGCTATGAAATAACGAAGGAAAAAATTAGCAAGTGCAGAGAGAAAGAGAGAGAGGGGGGGGAGGGGGAGAGGGAGCGAATTTATTGCGAATACAAGATACGATTTACGAGCACTAATGTGTCACTAATGAGCTGACAGTTGCACGCGCACATCTATGCACGTAACATCGCACACGCAATTGCGATATCGTTTCCGTTTCGAGTTTGGGTACGTGCGTAGCGAGTAAGCGGAAAAATTGGCTCGAATCGACAGAATAACTTCCGGTGCTAGGAAAAGCGAGCCAAGCGTTATGCCGGATGGTCCAAACACGTACACGTATATGTATATGTATGTTAGTGCGTGTGCGTGTACGTGTCAATGAGTAAGCGCGCGCAACGACTTTATATTTAGAATTTAACCATCGAATAGAAAACCGGGAATCGAGCCACATCCGGAACTCCATTAGACGTGGCACGCCGCGCCGGTACGGAGACTATGGTACCCGGAACCGAGAATATCGTTCAGAGGGAGACGGAAGGTCGTGAAAAGAGGCGAAACCTCGGATATACGATCAACGATGCCGATCTGAGTCGCGCGCATGGTCGTGTTACTGCGCAAAAATCCGAAATAAATTAATCTCCGGAAAAGAGTGCTTTCTTCGCTCGTCACTAAAAGTAAAAAACGCTTCAAAACGCTTTTTATACCATTTTCGCGTCGCAGCACGAGTCTACCTAGAGAGGTGTGCGCCTTTGTTTATCCAATGTTTATGGTACCGATCATACAACAGCAGCGATATAATTATTATACATATTTTCACAATGTGTACAAGACGCTCATCGCGCTACCGATGACGAGTAGTCATCTCAATCGTGCGAAAGACCACATTGGTCGCGCTCAATTCCATAAGGTGCGCATGTCCGCGAAGATCCGGCGATATGAGTGATATCGACATGACACGTAACGAGCGCGAAGAGCACACTCGGCACTCGACACTCGCGCACACGTGGCGCACGCGGTGCACGCGACGCACGTGGCAGGCACCCTAGATTCCTCACAATTCACAAATGCCTTATATTACGCGCCGGCCGAGTCGACTGGTCGTAGCGTCGGTCGACACGCCCGTGACCCGGCCCGGCCGCGCCGCATCACCGTAACTGTTGATTACAACATTCTAGACTATATTTCTATCGATCGATATCAAATCTCACTTTCAATCACTTTTACGTACGAAACGCTTACCGTCAGAATACTGACAGCGCGCGTTCCATTCCAGTTGTATTATTATATTTCAGTGATGCAAACATGGCTTATATCCACGATAGGACGCGTCTGTTATCTCCGTCTTTTTATTACGTCCGCATGTGTACGTAACCGAGTGCTCGACCGGTTCTCCAGATGGAACTGAAAGGGAAAGGGGGCTGAAAATCGAAAATCCAACTTCTCTCTCCGAGACTATATCGCGTTTTGTGCCTCGAAACCCAATTTCCTACATCCGGCAGAGCGTAATGTTAACGGAGCGGACGCACGTTACGGGCTCGACGGAGTGGCGCGGCGCGATGCACAATACTTTCGCACTCTCGCCGCTCGTATCGCGCGATACTCGCAGAGAGTGCACCAGTGCACGCATTGTCTGTACTCCTATCTGACAATAAGTTACGAGTCGATATCGAGAGAGAGAGAGAGAGAGAGAGAGAGAGAGAGCTTCGCGCCTCCGTTGATCGGAGACTGGAGAGACAAGAGAGGCGACACGATGGATGTAATCGGGTCTCGGAATGTAATGTTAAAACGAGCAAGATCTAGAATCAATCCATCAATTGAAAAAGCGTAACACGCGCGACACGTTGCGCTCTTACATGTACATAGACGAGTTAGAGTTATTAATACATAAAGATTCCATCTTTTCTCTCAGGAACGTTCTCTGTGCGCGTGGCAACCACATAGCATTGCGTAAATCAGAGATTTATCAATTGAGATACGCAAGGGTGCTCTCTCGCCCACTTTTTCGATAGCGATTCATCAATGACGAGAGGACAAATTTCGCCATCGTCGGTCTACAGTCTACGTGATAGATTGTCATCATTTTCATCCGTTTCCCGAATATATATGTCTCCAGTCCTATTCGTTTTGCAAAGAAAACAAATTCGTAACAAGAAGGAAAGAACGTTGACGGCATATAGAGTAGCAACGTGCGATCTTTGGCACGTATGATGACGTATCGATCTCACCTTGGCCGATCGTCCGTCCCTAACGCATAATTTTACGTTGTTCATGCTGAATGACACGAAACGATACACGTGCTACATGCATTACGGTTCGGGGACGCATGCGCGCTAAACATAAACCGTACGCGACTGTCACTACCACGGCTTCATTCATATTTTTTCCTCGTAGCCGCTCCACCCGTTCCATTCACGTGCTCGCTCGATCGAGGCGTAGCGCGCGGCGCAGCACAGCGCGAGTCGAGCTCCTACAGTCTTCGATTCGCCGCCACTGACAATGCTCCACCTCGGCTCGGCTGCCGTCGCGTCGGCTCACAAGGCTGCCGCATTTATGCGCATCGTTGCGATCGTTGCTAATACATTTTTGCTCTCTCTCTCTCTCTCTCTCTCTCTCTGTCTCTTCCCCCTCCCCGGGTGTGTCTCTGTCTCTTTCCACCGTCTCATAGTCGAATTACGGTCGATCGGTAAAAAACAGATCCAAACGTCACTGTGCCATCCGAGATTTTTACTCCATCATACAACAATTTCTTTCTTCCCTCTTTCCATATATTATTATGCATATGATGCGGTGTGTCGTGATACAGTATCGTAGAATGTGCTTCATTCATCTAATTCTAATCATCCTAGAAATCCTAGCTTAACGGCGGGTACTTAAACCGATCGCTCAAGAAACTGTCGTTTCTCCTCTCGATCGCATCTTGGATCACTGTCTCGCGCGTATGCATAGCTGTCCAAGTTAGCTTACCGTTCGTGTACAGTTCATGACCGCATAATATCCCGCCACGCCGCTAAAACATCCCACACAGCACACGATATTGATCTCCATGGGATCACTCTGGGATATCCTCAGGATAAAGTGTACTGTGTGGGATTATGCGAAAGACATTGCGTTATCATTCGAAGATAATGCTCCCAAAGGATTGATCCAAGAAGCCCATTTCCGGCGATAAGGAGGACATCGAGGATTCATGAAACCGAGGAAACGTACTTATATACTTACGACAATGCAGCAGCCAGTTTTGATAAAACGCTAAGAAGCGTCAATTTGATTGTATATATTTGATAAATTCGTTATAAAAAATATATATTATCGATAAGACTTAGCAAAAATAATGTTACGAATTTCAAACATTTTCCGTTATGACAAAAATTTTGGAGCAAAATTAAGTAACGTAATCCGTGTTTTATTTACACAGAGCATGTCGCGTGATAATGTGTGGCAATAAGATGTCCAGGAAGGAGAGAAAACAAACGAAAAGCCATAATTTCCTTTTACCTTTTCATTAAAAGATGCAGAGATCGCGTCGCGGAAAGAGCGTTTGCGCGTGTACCCACGTGGGAAAATCTTCCGTGAAAGTTTCGCAAAAGAGTATGAAGTAGTTACGTTGAGGTTGCCCTCCACAGCCATAAATCTTTATAATTAAGATCTAGATAGCGATATGTCACCAAGTGGGAAACTTGGGCATCACGCCGAAGAAAAACTGATATCCACCGTACACTTTTGCCCGCCATTAAATTATAACACATCATGTGATCGTCGATTCACGGACATTTTCACCTCGGCTGAAATTAATGTGGTTTCAATATGTGCTTCAACGTGCTCGATACGATCGCGAAAAGGTAATGCGTGTAACCTTGCGCTCGTTCACACCGAGACAACAAAGGGAAAAGGTAGCAAAATTCTCGCTAGTTCACAAGCAACACGTGCAGTCTTCTCTCTTTCCCTATACGACCTGTCGATCCGCGAACTACTTGGTCGAACGAGATACTCTTTCCTCCTATAGGAATCAATAACCTAGATTGTGTAAAAATCTCGCCGCGCACGGCTCATGCTGTTTCTTCTCTCTCGGTTCGCGAAGAAATCCTCAAATATCGCCTTTCCAAACTTGACGACGTTCATTTCGATGTATCTTTGTACAATTTTGTTTCTTTTATTTCTGCATTTCGTCCCATAATCGTACTAATAAATTTCATGTGCGGTAATTCTAGAAAAGAATGATAGGTACATACAAAGAGACTTACAAAAGACTTATTAATATATAAGTATATTATATTAATAAACGAATACAGAGAAAAATGGAAAGAAATTGTGACAGACAGGGAGGATCAAAAGAACAGCGATACGTACACGAAAGAAAAAATGGAGAGGGGGGAGGAGGGAGGGAGAGAGAGAGAGAGGGGGAGACGAGTCGTGCGAGCAGTGGGTTTAATCCTGCGTATATATGTATATGCATGTATTCTCTCTCACATCGGGAACAACGAGGAGAGCGTGACGCGCGCGTTTGGTCACCCGGTACACGTCAACCTCGTAACGAGCAGCTATCGTGCCATGCGGCACGCGTTCAATCCACTGGCGAATCGTTGCACGTAAAAATAAATAGACGCGTTGGATCTTCTAAAAAATATCGTGCATATTTCTCTGTTATATGTGTATAATTTCACTGTGAGCGATATAAACAACACATAAAAATAACAACGAGAGAGAGAGAGAGAGAGAGGGGGGGGGAGAAGGAAAAGAGACTTGAATGTTTCTGTAGATAAAATTTTAAGGAGCAACGAATTAATCTTTTCGTTCCTAAAAGCGGCTATAGTATAGTTTATCAAAAATTGTTATGTAATGCAGTATAAACATAGTTGAGTAACACGGACAAATATATTAATTTACATAATGTGGTAAGATAATACAATTTCAAACGTGTACACATGAAGAATAATTCTTTCAGAGCAGAGTAGAGCGTTTCGCGTTGTGCCGTACTTCATTTTGGTTCCGGCTTGGAAAGGTTAAACATCTAATTTTATGGATCAAGAACATAACAGCTATATTCATCTACATCTTCTGTTAATTAAGTTAATTAAGATTAGTGATCGACTATCAGTCGAAAATTATTAAACGCTTTTGTAACTAGTGTTCTTTATGGCTCGCTAATAACAGCGATCTCGTGTATCATGTTGCGATATTGAAAATGAAATGTACGATACATCTCATCTACCGGCGCGGCGCCGGCGCGGCAATTCGTATCAATTCGTTTCGGTCGAAACGATATCGCGCTCCTTTATCGAAATGCATATTAGCTTATCGACGAACAAATTCATTCTCATCAATTACTCATCTTCGCGTTAACGAGAATGAGAACAATCTATCGTTACATCAGCATTATCAGTACTTTGTTAACAACGTAAACGCGTTGACTTGGACCGTAGGGCGTAGGCCGTACCTCTCATCATCGTGTTCCCGCGCATCTCCTCTACCGGAGGCGGTTCTTTACGCGAGCTTGGCAAGAACGGAACGGACGTAAGAAGAAGGAAGCAATGCAATGGCCATAATGGCATCGCGTGATGGTGATAACGGGAGGGGATGCGGAGTATTGCGGAGTCGGATGGTCGGATCAGTCAGATGCAGCGTATCGAGGAGCAGCAGCAGCAGCAGCAGCAGCCAGCAGGTAGGGCGTAAGGTAGGGAGGGTAGGGAGGGTAGGGAGTAGGGAGAGCCGAGCCGAGAGCGGGCGCCGGGGCTCGAGACGCGGCGCTACGCTCCTGGCTCAGACCCATTCACAGAATGAACGAACCGCTTGCGTTTCGTTCGTGTAGTCACTCAGTAGTGTCATGGAGGTAACATGGCCGAGGAGACGCGCCTAGTCCGCGTTGAAGAGAGGCTAAGGATCAAAATCGGTAGGAAGATACGCGTGCAGCGGTGTCGCCGCGAGTGATTCGCGAGCGTGATGCGCTTGGCGACGTGCGTTTGTCGCCACGACGATATCTCCGGGATGTGTGATCGCGCGATCGCGAGCCGTTTTTCTCGCGCCGCGCCGCGCCGCGCCGCGCCGTGCGCGCTCGGGATGTCACCTAATTCGACTCCCACGGCCGTATCCACCTTCTGCCGTTTCTACGAGCAAGGGCTCGAAACGGGCGACGAATGCCGAGCGCCGAGGCAAACGACGTCGCGACTATGCGTATCGAGGCGATCTGCGAATCGATCGAGGACGACGTCCGATTTTCACGCGAAATTCGCTGGCGATCGACGCGTACATTCTCAACTCCCACGCGTCGTTGTCCTCCTACGCGCGCGCGCATGCATGAAACGCGCGCGCTGGGAGTGTGCGTGTGCGTTGCGCGTGCGCGCGCGCGCGCGCGTGTGTGTGTGGTGTGCGTGCGTCCGTGTTTGTCGCGAGCGTATGTACGTACATGTGCGTGTGTATGCACGTGTTATGCGTGCGAGCGTGACTGTGTTTGTGCCGCATGATCGTACAGCGAAAAAATTGTGCCATCACAGTCAGACATATCGAAAATTTCGATGGCTCTGTCTCTTCGATCGAATGTCAAGTCTCATCCCAATCCCATACCATGAGATATATATCATGTTCCTTCCGAACGATTTGAATTGTGTCGTCTATCGTTCACGGAAAAGCAGCTGCAGTAATGTACTTTTAAATTACCATGTGATTTTTCTAATTGCATTCGACAAATTACTATTGTAGATGATTAACGCAAGAACGTTTGCAATGGCGTTTGAAAATTTTAGGATAAAATCAGGATTTTGTTTGAAAACATTTCATCGAGACGGCTCGAAAAATCATTGACGAACGATGTTGAAAGTATGTGGGTGAAATAGCTAAAAGTACAACCTGTTGCGTAACAATAATTATTGGAAATCAATGACTTGATAATCACTTCAAGTTACTTTACGTACGTGACATTCATTCTTTTATTCCATGTTGTAACATGCGATAATGTAAACAACACTCAAGTATGTAACTCTCTTATAATTTATCAATACTTTTCTCCTGCGTGAAATCATTGCGCGAAATGATATCTTCTCGAGAGAACCTGTAATGACACATAATTGTAGGACCTGTAGTGCCATATTTTTCTTTTAAATGTAGTAATTATTTCATTTTTTTACTGACGACTCTCCATTTGGATGATTTAGACTTCACTCGATAAGGACCCAAACCAAGGGTCGAAACGTCGTGGTGAAACTTTTCTTTATATTATTGCCAGTTTGTCGAATTAATAAAATACATTTTTTTTGTATATTTCATTTTTTATTCTAATCATTTCTCAAAATTATTCGAGCAGCAGTGAAAATGTAATTGTAACATAATTAATGTCTATCAAAATTATTTCTTAAGAAATATCAGCGATTATGCTACTGATACTTTCTACAGGAGAAGCAAAGAACCTTCAAAGTCGAAGTCATGGATCTCCAGGTACACGAGATGTTTACTGCACCCTGTCGCTGGATCAAGAGGAAATATTCAGAACGACAACTATGGAAAGAACTCTCAAGTAAGTTTGTTAACTCTACAAAATTTGTTTTGCCTCGCGATATAATCCCACAAATTTTAATAATTTATAAGTTAATATTTTTTCCGCCCTCTGTACAGCCCGTTTTTCGGAGAGGAATTTCAATTTGAAGTGCCCAGAAAATTTCGTTACCTTGGCATTTATGTATATGACAGAGATAGACATTTAAAACAGGATAAAATTTTGGGAAAGGTAGCAATAAAGAGAGAAGATTTAGCTACATATCATAATAAAGAGCATTGGTTTCCTCTGAAACCAGTCGATGCTGATTCTGAAGTCCAAGGCAAGGCTCATTTAGAACTTGCTTTGCAACCTCAAGTCGAACACGCTCAGCCTAAACTTACAGTAAGGTGAGCAGAGATTAAACACTTGTATACTATGTATCGACGACTGTCTCATACATAAAATAAAACTAGAGTATACAATTTCTCCAATAATATTTGGCTTTATGCATTGCAGAATAATAGAATGTAGTGAATTAACCATTAAAAATGGTAGCTGTGATCCCTTTGCAATTGTTACAGTCATCTATAGTAATGGTAAACAAATATCAAAACGCACAAAAGTTAAAAAGAAAACAGCATCTCCACATTTTAACGAAACATTTGTATTTGAGGTAAGAAAATGTATCATCTTTTCAGCTTATTCTCTTTATGTCTGTATATACGTGTGCGTGTGCAGAGGATATACATACATGTAGCATTACGTACATATGAAATTGATTTCTTTTATATTGTAGCCAGAGTTAACCGAGACCAGAGACAAAGATGTCTCCCATTATTCTATTGAAGGAGCTGAAGTTGGAGAAGTTGTTGTTGGTTTGTGGCATGCATCTCCTGGTATGGGAGAACAACCGGTGTTTCTTGGTGAAGTCCGAGTTACATTAAAAGGATTACAAAAGCAAGCAACCAGTACAACAACCGCATGGTATACATGGCGCTTGTATCATTTTGTCAAGATCGTGGATTCTCACAATAAATTATATAAATTACATTATTTTATTTTGCACAGGTATTTTTTACAACCTAGAGCAGCAAAACATCGTCCAAGTAAAATTTCAAGTAATTCGACACCACCTGGTACGTTACCAGGTTTGGGATCTTTACGTTTAAAGATTCATTACGTAGCCGATCACGTCTTCCCATCTGAAATGTACGATAGACTTAGAAGTCTATTATTACAAAGCGTCAATGTTCAGCCGATAACGTCATCGGCTGTTTACATATTGGGTGAAATTGTAGCTAGTAAAATGGAAGCTGCGCAACCATTAGTTCGAGTATTGGTGCATCATGGACAGTTGGTGTCTGTAATGCGAGCACTTGCTAGTCATGAGATTTCTAAATTGACGTGAGTAACCTAATTATGTCTTAATTTATATGTCGTACAAGTACCACTAACTATATGTTACTCATACATATTGTAATTATAAAAATGCAATTTTATTTCAGTGATCCAACGACGATTTTTCGCGGTAATACATTAGTGAGCAAGATGATGGACGAAGGCATGAGATTAGCAGGTCTTCATTACTTGCATAGTACTCTTAGACCTGCGATGGAACAAGTTTTTCTTGAAAAAAAGCCATGTGAAATAGATCCAACTCGGGTAAAAGATGGCAATACAACAGAGACGAATTTGACGAATTTAAAGGTATTAACAGGAATAAAATTCTTAATATCGCCAGTAAATAATTAACGAGTTAGATAAATTGTAAGACGGCCCAACTGGCAGGTATTTATTTAAAATACGACGTTTCGACCATACAGATTGTGGTCCTTTTCAAGTACAAATCATAGATCACGCTAAACAATAAATATAATATTCGATCTGTAAGCGGAACGAATTACAAGATTAGAAAGCAGTCATTACGAGTCAAATTATAATACAGAAATAAAAATTAACAATTTAAAAACTTACAATAGTACATTAAATAAAAATATAAAAAATTAGTATCCGCCGTTTAGTCATCGGTTGGTAAAGTTCGTGCTGGCAGACACGTCTATACGGGTCAACGGCTAACAGTGACTGACGTCAAGGAAAAACGCGATGAAGCAGAGAAACAAACAAACATCAAGGTTAATCAAATGTCAATAATTATGCTATCATATATCGAGTTTAAACTCTCCGTATCCCTATGTAAATTAACGGTGTTGCCAGACTTCTTTATAAAAAAAATGTACTATTGTAAGTTTTTAAATTGTTAATTTTTATTTCTGTATTATAATTTGACTCGTAATGACTGCTTTCTAATCCTGTAATTCGTTCCGCTTACAGATCGAATATTATATTTATTATTTAGCGTGATCTATGATTTGTACTTGAAAAGGACCACAATATCCGTATGGTCGAAACGTCGTATTTTAAATAAATAATACCTGCCAGCTGGGTCGTCTTACAATTTATCATCTAGCTCGTTAAAGGTATTAAATCATAAATGCTTGTAACTCGTTCTTTTCAAGACAACGAGAGATATATTGATAGATATCTTTTTTGATAGGAATATGTTGAAAGAGTATTTATAGCTATAACAACGTCGGGAGTAAGATGTCCACCTTTAATGTGTGAAATGTTCTGGTGTTTGAGAGAACTCGCTGCAACTCACTTCCCGAAAAACAAAGAAGTTAGATACTCGGTGATAAGTGGATTTATCTTTTTACGATTTTTCGCTCCAGCAATATTGGGTCCAAGATTATTTGATATCACTACTGAACAAATTGTAAATAACTGGGAAACAATGTATTATATGAAGAATGTTTTATACATATTTTAATATATAGCAATTTTCAGTTAAATTTACCTTTAATGTACGTTGTAGGATTCACAGACAAATAGGACATTAACATTAATATCTAAGACGATTCAAAGTCTTGGAAATTTGGTATCTTGCAGAGGAGGCGCAGGTAGTGTATGCAAAGAAGAATACATGGAATGTGTGTACAGGTAAGGTTTTAATAGACACATTCAAGAAAAGTAGCAAAAATTTAGAGATAAAATATTAAACGCAACAAATAGACTTTGTTTCTTTATTATATGTACAATTTGATTTTGTAGAGAATTTTATACAGAAAGACATATACAAGCAGTCAAGCAATTTCTAGAGTTAATATCGACCAGCAGTAACAGTAGCGGTATCACAAAGCAACGTCCAACAGTATTGGAAGAACAACCAGTGGTACTCAAAGAAGGGTACGTTTATTGTGATATATAAACTCACACACACACATACACCCCCCCCCTCTCTCTCTCTCTCTCTCTCTCTCTCTCTCTCTCTCTCTCTCTCTCTCTCTCTCTCTCACGCGCGCGTGCGCGCGCGTCACTTTGTGACTAAATAAAGTTCACATGTACGCGCTCTCTCTTGCACACACATGTAGAGAAAGAAGGGGGAGAGGGAGGGAGAGAGTGTAACGTAATAAAATGTTATGAATTCTTAACTTAGATTTTGTTACTTTAAAAATATTTAGTTATTATTCAAGTAAATTCTTAAAAACTTTGTATATTTCTAATAGAATATACTTTCTCTTTATGCATACTACTGATTGTAACAAGAGGTTGGTACTATTACACAATGTTTTATATTTGTTGATATATAATCTTTCCCTACAAAAATATTTTAATTGCAATTTTTCTTTAATAGAGTAATGATTAAACGAGCACAAGGCAGAAAACGATTTGGTCGTAAGAACTTTAAGCAGAGATATTTTAGACTTACCACACATGATTTGACATATTCTAAAACCAAAGGTAATCTCTTTCAATATAAATATTTCTTTCTCTTAAGGAAAAGTAGTAAGTAAGGAAAATACAAAAATTTATGAAATTTACAGGTAAAGAACCTTTATGTAAGATACCATTAGAAGAAATTTTAGCAGTGGAAAGACTTCATGAAGATTCCTTCAAGATGAAAAATATGTTTCAAATTATTCAACCTCAAAGGGCATTGTATGTTCAAGCTGGTAATTGTGTAGAAGAAAAGGAATGGATTGACATTCTTACAAAAATATGTCAGACAAACAGTAATCGCTTAGAAAAATATCATCCAAGTGCATACATCAATGGCCATTGGCTCTGGTAAGTAACATGATGGATATCGAGAAACATTATGTATATAAGTATTTCTATTTCAATTTTGTATCTATGTTGCTGCAATATATAGTTGCCGGGCAGTTGCTGAAGTTGCACCAGGATGCAGTCAAGTATCGCCAGGTATAGAGGCTGGATTGCGAATGGTCTTAGACCCTGATCGCGATTTGCAGAGAATACATTCGTTAATCTTTACAAATATGCCACGTCTCGAGACATTGATGAATGCATGTGAATGTCAAGCGGTTTATGGCGCTAGCGATATGTGTGTTATTCCGGACGGTGGATCGCCTATAGAAGATGTACCTTCATGTTTCAAGACTTTAAACATACTTAGAGAAGCTGCGTACGCGTTGCAGCGTGAACATAGAGCCTATTATAGAAGACTGGCACGCGACACCAAGTACGGCAGCAAGTATGTGTGATATACTTCATTGTTTTATTAGATGTATCTTAGATTTTCGCTATTTATATAAAATATTACGAAATAATATTTGCATATTTTACTCTTGTAGGCAGGCTCCCATCGGTGATGACAACTACCTCCATTTAGCTAATAGAGCAGGATTCGATAATCAGTTAACACGAATGTACGAGTCGGATGGTCAAAATCAACGATCTATAGAGACGGAACGTTATGACACGGGATTCTCTAGAAAAATTGTCGAGAGTCAAAGATACGACGATACATTCAGAAAATGTCTCGATTCTGACTCCATTAATCGTAGGTATGAGAACGAAAACAACTTATTGCGGGGATACGAAAACAATAGTGATACTATTAGAAGTATCCAAAATGATCTCAGAAAATTCGATCATAGTTTAAACAATACATTAAGATCTGATAAATCGGAAAAAAATGTTAATGAAAATCATAAAAGGTTAGACAGCACCAATCTATTGACGGCAGATAGTATTAATTCATCAGGTACATTGTCGCGGAAATTGGGTAATTATGACAACACTAGAATGCTAGGTGAATGTACATTGACAAGACGATTACAGGATGATGTCCCTGATATATCTTGTAATTCGATGAGTGAGCGTGGCAATCATTAATTTACCCATGATGTACAAATATAAGTTGCACGTTCCTATACAAAAAAAAACAGGTTTTACATTGGTCGTTTTTTTTTTTTAAAGGAACAGTACAATATTATCTTGGTTATTTTTCTTATTGCTATATATATATATATATATATATATATATATATATATTGTACATAGGATTATATACGAATATATAATCTCTTTCTATTATGTATAAATTAATGACTCTGCTGTTGGAGGCAGTTCTTTTTGTTGTGTATGCCTGCCTTTCACGACAAATTGTTTTAATTTATTTCTTGGGCACTGGATAAGTGTACGAGAGAGTTGTGACAGAATATAATTTAACGCATCTTTTGCTTTGTTACCTTGCTGTGCGCGCGCGCAGAGAACGTAATATCTCATCACAGAAATCTCTACTATTTATTATTTATTTATTTTCTCATTTCATTTTAATATGTTGGAGATATATGTGCATAAACATGATACTAGCTGTGTTATTGCACAACTTGTAATCTCATTCATTGAAAAATCGAGTTTTCGCCGATATAAAGCACTCAATGTTAGTTATGTAATATTATGTAATAGTTCTTGTTATAGGCTATAGAAAAATTACTGTAATTGAATACAATGATCGCTACCTTTGATTCACATATAATTCCATCAGTTTTGAGCACAATTCTTTATGCATCAATTATAAATAAATACGTACGTACGTACATAAGAATATAAAAATGCCTATTAATGTTGTAAATAGAATTGATTAGAATTTGGAAAAAAATTTCAAAATTTTTCAAAATAAACGTATTTTTTTGCTGTAGTGTCGCTTGTATAGATTCAATCGAGCCATATGTAGGGAAAACAACATCTGATCGCACAGGCGCTAAATTTATTAAATTTATTCTTTACAAGCCTAAACACAAATATATTTTTTACCGCATTTATCACTATAAACTCTTTCCTTTTACTATAAGATAGTCTGAATTTACAATTCAAGAATCGTCACGTATCTCCCACTATCAACTCTCTCTTATATTTCATTAGATTTTTTAATATAGACTTTTATATATAAAAACGAAAATGTTGAATGTGTAGAAAAATGTTAGATCTGTTAATTTTTAATAGAAAAGAAATATATAACAAAACAAGAAAAGATCTTGCAATCCCAAACTGTTGCTGAATATTACTTTAATAATATTTTGTTTTCATATATTCGTATATTGTACGATGCTATTATATAATTGATTATATGTTGAATGAATATTTGATCAATTTTCTGTGATAGACTATGTAATCAGCATTCGTAATAATTTTTAAGCTACAAAATTTTCTATATAAGATGTATTATTTATAATTATAATTTGAAATTTTTTTACATTTCTTAGGACACATTCGGCATTTATTAAAAGTAAATACTATATTTTTAATTGGATAACTACCCAGATGAAGATAATTATAGATTGCTCAAAATCAATAGCAATTATTTTATTTTTATTATGGAAAAAGTTAATGTGGGATGTACAGAATACTTATGTAACATTTACATCAAATTAACGATTTTTAAGATTTTTAAAATTAATTCTCTAAATTAGTTATTCTCAATGTGAAGCAATTAATATAAAAAAAAGTAATAAAACACATATACAAGTAATAAAATACATATACTTAAATCGATATAAAGAAAAATTACTTTTCTAAAATAATTTTTTCAGAGCAATTCTGAAAACTATTGACAATATTTGGCTTCTGTTGCAATAAATTCTAATTATTTAAGTAAAATTTGAGAGAGAGAGAGAGAACGCGCGCGTGCGTGTGTGCGTGCGTGCGTGCGTGCGTGCGTGCGTGCGTGTGTGTGCGCGCGCGCGCGCATGTTTCCGCGTGTCTGGTGTGGAGGAGGGAGGAAAGCGAAGGGGAAGCAGTATTGCATATGTTTCAGAATGAGCCTAAAAGCGTTTCTTCATATTCTAATAAAATATAAAAATGATTGTGCATTAAATATAAAAATATCTGTTTAGTTGAGCTATATAAAAAGAAGTTACTTTTATTATATATTCATACTACAGTAATTTATATATATAATGCATAAACGATGTTGTGAAAACAACTGTAACCGAAAATTATACATTTCGTGATGTAAAATTCGTATGTCAAATAGGTCTACAAGCCATACTAATATTATGACTATAATCCCTCCATTCTAGTAGAGAACAATTACAATAACACAATAACAAGAAAATTTGTTAAGATCGAAAAGTGTATAGTTATCGTTACAATTCAATAATTATTAAAATTAGCAAATATTATACAATTTATAAACATTAGGTATGTACAGTGTACAGAAATCTCTTTTCCACGTGTAGAAAATAGATGTCCATTTAACATTTTTATCCATTTGTTAGATGTAAGACCTATGATAATTTTAGTAAATCTGTAGATAAATCAAATTATTTACAAAATAGTTGGATTATCTAAATATCGAGCGCGAATAGGGTACTGCGTGTGAACCTAGTTTGAAAACTTGACATATCCATGCAAGGCCTTTGTATATACAGAGTTTTCTCGCTATTCAATGCAGAAAATATAGGAGGTAATATTATATAAATCATTAAAAGTAAAAGTGTTAGACGCAAATTAGTGAACAATTTTACATGATGTTAGTTTATTGTATAATATATCGATTCTTCCTTCTTTTCATACGTTATTATACGGTATAGAGAAATAAAAGTATCGTCCTCAAAGTAAAACGCGATCGAGTCAATTCATTTAAAGTCAATATCGCAAGTACCTCGTCTTTGAAGAAAAATTGTAATCTTGTTTATATAATTGATTATATATTAAAGTCAATTGTTTATTTAATTGTTACATTCGCAGCAAATTTTCGTTCAAACGATTCAATCTTGTATTCTCTCATCTTCCGATAATATTAATTCTGCATTGCATTTTCAATTTACAAATTTAATATAACCTTACATATTAAGTAACAGCAAATAATCAAGAACTTTACAAGGACGCTTACGTTATATGGATTTTTGATGCAAAAGCTCGAGGTTAAAAACGAAATTCCATAACAAATCGTTACATGCGAGTCAGAAGATGAAGCTATTGAAAAAATCTTAAAAAAAACTGCATTGGATATAATGAATTAGTCTCATAGTATACGTTTTCGAAAATTCGATCCTGATATATGTGGTAATACTACTTACGAACGGTATTATTTATATTAATTTTATATTAATGATTTAGTAATATTTTTATATACTCTCTCGTTGTGTTCACCAAGTAACTATTGTTATTTTATAGAAAAAACCTTAGCATAGATTGTGCCTTAAAATATGTCGAGGACTCAAGAATGTATTCTCTTAAATCCGCAGAGCATTACATACACATACACACATTCATATATGTATCATACGTTATTTAATTAAAATGCAGAGAGAGAGAGGGAGGGAGAGAGAGAGAGAGAGAGAGAGAGAATTAGATAATGCTCTGTAGTATACACTTTGTGTATATTAATATTGTACACAAGTTTTTCCTGCAATAAACGAGATGTGTCCTCTGATGTACAATAAATATAAATGGATTTTCATATGCTTCCGTTAGCAACGCATCCGTATTCATTTAGAGTCGTTAACAATTTATTTTTTACATGTGTGCGATAGACGATGATTTATGAAAATTCTCGAGAGTCATGTAAGAATGAAACAATTTATGTACAAAGCAGTGAACCTCCTCCGTAGTTAAGGGCCAAAAACTGTGCGACCTCGAGACACTTATCATTAGTCGTAGCGGATTGTGAAAAAATGTTAAAAATATTATGTCCGCTATAATCTGACTTTGTCGAAATGATGAACGCAAATGTGGCAACAATTGGCAATATTCGTGGGGAGAGAGTAGGGCTTACCGTATCGTAATTAAACAATGCGATGCAAAATATCTTTTTAACATACACATACATATTACGAAGTAACATGTATACGTATGTATGTACATACATATACAGTGGCGCCAACTTGGGAAAAATATTGGGGGGGGGGGGCAAGAGACAAGCATTTCAAATGACCTTTTTTTTAATAGCCTTAATATTACTGAGGGGTGGGAAATGGAAGGCGTCTGTGAAGTTAGCACGACATCTTGAATTCTACGAATTTCAAAAAATACCAAGAGTTCTAATAGCACTTTCCATAGTTCTACAGTTCCTGATAAATATTAAAAAGAGTTCCGCATTTCTTATATTAAAAAATCGAAATTGAAAAAATGTCGTGCTAACTTTGCGAATCTAGCACGACATCCTCTCCTCTAAAGTACCAAAACGCGTTGAATATTTTTTTTTTTTAGAGTTCCCGAAAGTTCTATTTGAGTCCCACACATATACACAATTGTGAAAATGTGTCGTGCTGGTGATTTTCAGCAGTTCCATTGGTTATTTTCGACAGTTCTATAAGAGTTCTATGCTTTACAATTTGTTTTAAAAAGAGAGTTCCGGTAACTATTTTTTAAATAATTTTTAACAGTTACGTCCAGCACGACACTTAGTGAAAATGTGTCGTGCTGGTGATTTTCCGCGGTTCTAGCGACAGTTCTCGTTAGTTCTAGCAGAGTTCTATGCTCTACAATCATTTTTAAGAAGAGTCCCGGCGCTTACATATTTTTAAATAATTTGTTTAATGTTCCAAGACAGCACGACACTTGGAGAAAATGTCGTGCAGATTATTTTCCGCGGTTCTAGCGGCAGTTCTCCTTGGTTCTAGCAGAGTTCTACAATTATTTTTAAGAAGATTTCCGGCGGCTACATATTTTTAAATAATTTTTTAATAAACCACAGAGGAGATTTGTTTCTCGACACTACTGGCCAATTTTATTTCAATTAATATGTCCCCTGGCGAAAATTATTAGTGAGAGATTGTGTTTATGAAGAGTTTTATCAATGGTTATACTATTTAATAATTTTTTAATCTTTGAAGCCAGTACGACACGCAGAAGTGTCGTTCTCATCATTTTCCGCGGTTCTAGCGGCAGTTCTCCTTGGTTCTAGCCATCGATATATAGTACTGGATGGAGCATGCGGCGAAATTTCTTTGATCTTTCGTCTTGACGGACCTAGAAAGAGAGAAGTATATGTTGAGGCACGGATCTCTCTTTCTACTATTATTCTATTGGTCGAATTTTGTTTAAGGAGAAAGGGAACAGTAGCGTATTCTCTCAACTCAGAAACCTCAGTATTCACTCACAATC
>NJRP01000087.1:845336-856720 GCA_003063835.1 Aphaenogaster floridana | reverse complement strand
AGGATATGAGAAGATATAATAAACATATATCTTATAATAAAACATAATTAGAAACAAAATTAGTAACGATATAAATCTATTATTTAAAATTTGTATTAACATCGACAAATTCATAAAACAAAAGTTGTAATGTCCATAACTCGGTAGGGAATTATTTGCGGATCTATGTTGATAGCAACTTTTTTCATCATTTTGATGTGTACTATTCACCCTTAAAGTAGCGGACAACCTTTTTGTTACACCCTGTATACTCCAAAACACTTCAGCGGACAGTAGACACTTAGAAATTCTATCGCGGTAATAGCTTACGGCATGACTCGACTATTGAACGTGAAATTTTCGTTCCGCACTTTTCCTTATCGTTATTCGTTTAAACGTGCATATGTATTCAACATATGCAATGAACAAACTTATAAAGTTAATTTTATTATTCTATCGTTATTAAGGCCCAGTTCCACAATCTCTAATTTGTTAATTTTGCTTAACGACAAATGCGATTGGTCAATTCCAATGGAATAACCGATCGGTTAAGTTAACTGAAGATTGTGGAACTGGGCCTAAATACGTTTGCATGCTGTTCAAAATATATCTGTTTATATGTAGAATTTTATATAACATAATTTTGTTAAGTATTTAAAATATGAAAGGACTAAAAAAGTAGAATCATATTTAACAAAACGTTATACAAAAAATTTTCTATTTTGTGTATCTTTTATTTTTATCAGCACGCTTAAAAAATGTTATACACTAACGTTGTTTATGTAGATTGTAGGGAATACTTTACATTACAATGTTAGAGAACCGGAGTGCTAAGACAACTCAGTGTGCTAGAATAATCACTTGTCAAACAAAAGATCCGGATTTGATTCTTGTAATTGCTACTTCATACATATATGCCAGAATTTTTTTATAAAAAAAGTATTCCACTGTGATAAAAACGTTTTCGAATGTATTTAATCCTAAAGTAACTAGATCGCAACATTGCATCATACCTTGGAGAACAAAAATAAATAAGCTTTAAAATAAAGCCTGGTCTTCCATAGTGGCTCTTTGGCAAGAAGCTAACAACTATAAAAATTACAATTGTAATGAAATCAGGAAGAAACTATGATCCCCATAGTTACTGGTTTTCCCAAGAGATTAAGATTCGATTCGGGCTGTAGCGTTATTGAAGAAGAAGAAATATAGAGAACCATCTTTATTTGTATTAGCTGTTGAACACATTTTACCATTTTAAATCTTAACATACATGTTATTACCCTCACTGATCGACAGTTATATTTATTACATACGAAGCAAAATAATGACATTGAAAATTATACGAACTATTGTCACATTGTCATCGAAATATGATAAAATATTGGCGCTTTTGAAGCTAACGCATTACAAACTAAGAAAATCGATGACTTACATCTGACAATCATCTAACAGTTTTGAATAACATGCAAATTAGTAATCAATTTGGGTTAATTACATCAAACGAAATCAATTTCGAGATCGTAATCTTTTGGTTTTGTGTCAACTGCAGTTTTTCTTATCGAATGACTGTTATACATGTTTTATACGTCATTAGCAAAATTCAAAACAAATCTTTTCACTCAGCATTTCTATACATACATAGGTACAACATGTGAAAACCGAAGATAAATTATATGTATACACTATGCTTCGTGCAATTAAAATTAAAAAAATATTTTATTTCAATTTTTAAAAAATCATGAACCAGCTTGACACGAAGTCATATGGTGGATTTGTTCAATGTTGAATATTGCTCTTTTAGAGTGTTCTCCATCTCTTGAAAAAAAAAAAGAAAAAATTTACTCATAAACACATACCATGTGTTAGTAGAGTTTAACGCGTTACAATTTATCTAAAGTCTAGGTAAACGTTCTTGTTTTTTTGCTTTTTGCAAAAATTATAGTTTATATAAATAAAATATCGTGAAACACGCATGTTTAATGTTAACTGTAGAAATGGCGCTCTCTTAAGTTTTTCGTCGGCGAACAGTCATATAACGTTACAAGTCAATCTATTTTCGGGAATGTATTTTGATTCGCAGAAAAATATCCGTATTCTATCTCCGATGTATAGTCCAAGGTGTGTATGTGTCTATAGTTATATATAAGATACAATGTGTGTCTGTGCGTTGGAAACAATGAGGACTAGCAAGTAGGTGGAAATATTATGTTGCACAAATGTACCCATTTTCCAGACACCGCACCGTCGTTTTGTTTTGATGAATTAGAAATATATTATTTCTAAATGTTATCGGTATATTTCCTTACCTTAGGATTCTAACGCTAAGTGAATATATAATATGCACGCGTGGATGCCAGTACAGAGAACACGGTTTGTTTATGCTTTACATTACATTAGCTAAATATAATAATCGCGATATTTTCTCAAAAAATATCGGACTCGTGTTGCTATTGCCAATTAACAATTGCAAGAAATACTATGGGAGACACACACAATCATCCTGAACACAGAAAGTTCTTAATGCAATAAACGTCAAAATGTTCCTTTTTCTCTGGTTTTTTCTTCTTTTTTTTTCTTTTATGCTCGCCATCTTCTCTCTGAAAATGCACAGACGATCTGCCCTGGCTTCACACTCGGTAGTTAAAATTGCATCTATAGATTAGGTCTGTCTGTCAATAATAAACATGAGAGAATATTAGGCCGTGGCCTCCTCCGCATCGCCGTTATTCTCAGCCTCGGCGCACTTCTCCTCGAGTCTCGACTTCTTCTCGGGACTCGCGCCATCCTGTGCATCCTCCGCTGCATCAGCTGCGGCTGTTGATTTCCTCTTTACGCAGCAACTGTCGGCTGGAGCATCTGAAATCGCAAGCAGAAAAATACATATATTACCACATTGTGGACCCCCTTTTTTCTTTAAACGCAAATATAACAAAAAATGTTTTTCGATAATAATGTACCTGTCGAGTCTCCATTTTCTGTAGATTCTGCTTCTTTCTCATCGGTCTCCTTCTCCTCGCTCGAGCCATTCTCTTTGGTTTCCTTCGTATCGCCATTTTCAGATGCTTTTGAATCCTCGTCAATTTCCTCCTGCACTACCTTCTCCTCCTCTACTACCTTCTTTTGAGGAGTAGTGACTTTTGTTTCCCTGAAAATAACAATGTAAACGTAGTATATTCTATCATACTATACCAATCTACTAATACATTAATTGCTTTATGTATAGTACAGAAAAAAATTAGTTACATACTTTATGTAACTAATTTTTTTCGTTTTGTAAATCATCTGATCAAAAAAGTATACATTTTACAATCAAAACAACTTTACAAACAATGAAAAGAATCATTTCTTATTTAAATTACCATGTAACTTATCATTTGTATGACATTAATACAAAAAAAATGAATCACAATAAACATACAAGTAACAATTGATCATATATAAGCAAAAATTTCTGACAAATAAGTTATTGTTATGAAAGCAGCAGGATCTCAATTCCGTTTCAATAAAAGCGATCATTTTGTTCTTACAATACCAATGCGAGAGCTACGACGGAACCGCGATAAAAACCGAGGGGGCTCGCGCGATATACATTTCCCGTTTAAAATCAGCAAGCCGTTGCTGGCGCGCTGCTCCAGCTTCGGTATTTGCTGCCGTTTCACATTGCTGGCTGGCAACAAGGACGGCGCGACGAGCCGAGAGAAATAGTGATAGGACGCCGCCAACAGTGGCGGCATCTAGCGAGTTTAATATTACATCCTCCCCGCAACCCCCCCGGCGCCCCGCGATCGCCCCCTCGCGTCGCCGGCCACCGCGACCGCCGCCATCGCTAAACCACTACCACCATCGCGCGCTCGCTACGATCTCCACACTGACGAGGCTTCAGCGTGGCGAATCGTTGGACGCTCGCGGTCGTAAAAGCGGCGTGTACGGTGTAATACGCAACGTGCGATATACACGCGTCCTCTTACACGCTTTCGATATCGTTACCTCACGCGTGCAGAGGGAACGCGAGGGATGCCCCGTTACGCTCTTCGCGTCTCGAGGGCGACGGGGATTGAAACCGGTATGATTGAAAACCGATCGAGGGATAAATATAGACGGACGTTTCTTTCGCGCGTCTATCCTATCATGTCAGGGGAGACTCCGCGAAGATTGTACCGGTTTTCGCACCGCGGAGGATCTTCCCAGCGGGAAGTAATCGCCGTCGCCGTCATCATCATCATCGCCGGCTACGTCTAATCGACGCGAGTCGGCAGATCGATACACGTCGTCGACCGCTTTCAGGCCGATGCGCGAGGCGGAGGAAGGGACGACAACGATTTCTCCCATCGAGAGCGAGCGAGGGAGAGAAAGTCACGTGAGAAAAGAGCCGGGACGGAGGGATCGTCCTCCGCATGTATTCGCCCGTCTTCTCGAGCACGGCGGGGTGATTCCCGCGAAAAACGACGCGTGCGTTGCGTTGCGTGCGTGTGCATACATGCCAGCGCGCGCGCGCGCGTACATATACACAGCGACGTAAACAAACGAGCGAAGTGGTCGAGCGCGAGGACAAAAGGAACACGAGGCCGCTGCCGCCATCGCCGCCGATCGGCGGCGATGCGCTCGTCTTCGATCGTGCGCGGGCGGACGACCGCGGGGGCACCGGGGAGTCGCGAGAAAAGAGAGAGAGAGAGAGGATCCGGCGCGGGACGAGAACCGATGCGATGCCGCCATAAAACCGCCGCAAGTAGAGCACGCGTCGGGTCGGATTGCGTCGCGCGCGCGGCGGCAAGGGCAGGTAATTTCCAGCGATCGTTAGGCGTACCGCGAATCGGCCTGAGAGTATTGTCGCGGCGCGAGATAAAGAGAGACAGAGAGGGGCATCGCTCGCTTGTTCGTTCGTTCCCTCCCCCCCCGCCAGCGCGCACCGCACGTCCCCCTTCCTCTCCTCGTGCTGGCCAACCTTTCTCGTCGACGTCGTCTCCGCGATAATTCGAAAGCGATCGGACCAGGGGGCGACGAGGGAACGACGTCGGCGACGATAACGCGGAGGAATCGACGACGGATCGCGCGATCGGCGAGGAACGGCTTCGCGCGCACCGATAGGAAGGGAACCGACGCCGTACGCGCGATTTTTCCGCCGTCGAATCGATACCGCCGTTTACCGCGTATTTACGCACCGGCGCATATATATATATACTCACTTGACCTCCGTGTCCGCCATACCGATCGATTTGATCGTGAGAAATCCACGCACGTTACTGCACACGAACTCGTGAAAGCACACCTCAACCGACACGGCGGTTACGCGTCTTCTACGCACCGGTAAGCACACGTCGGAGATTCCGGTAACACCGCTGCCGCGTACCGACGCGCAAATGGCAGAGGGAAACGCGCACTGATTCGCCCGAGACCCGAGCGACTCCGGCCCGGCCGGCGGGCCGGCGGCCTTCAAACGCTTTTCTTTCCCGCTCGTTTACAGATGGCGCGCCGCTCGCCGTCGGCGACACACGCGCGCGCGCCGCGCTCGGGTCTACAAGGGAAAACGAGCCTCCGTTGGAAACGAGTGAAATAATGGGAAGCGTAAAGGGAAATGTGTTAGGCTCTGCGCACAATGGAGGAATATTAGATATTGGGAATAGGAATTAGAATTTTAGAATCAGTTTTCTCAATGAATATTGAACGTAACGCACAATGGATATTAATAAGGTGTAAGACATAAATGTGTTATACGAAACGCAACATAACTTATTATCTATAGTGTTCATTGAGGAAAAAAGTGTTTATTGATTCTAAAACTCTAAGGGCTCAGACACAATAAGAAGAATAAGGAACAAGGAATTAAACATAGAGAATTGGGATGTGGAAGAAGGAAGAAGGAAAATATCTTCCTTCTTCCTTCTTCCACATCCCAATTCCCTATGTTTAATTCCTTGTTCCTTATTCCTTTCATTGTGTTTGAGCCTTAATTCCTATTTCTAATATCTAATATTCCTTCATTGTGCGCAGGGCCTAACAAACAATCGGCAGAATAATACTTAAGGCCCTGCGCACAATGGAGGAATATTAGATATTAGGAATAGGAATTAGAATTTTAGAATCAGTTTCCTCAATGAACACTACAGATAAATAATAAGTTATGTTGTGTGTGTTTCGTATAACACATTTATGTCTTATATCTTATTAATATCCATTGTGCGTTACGTTCAATATTTAATAAGGAAATTGATTCTAAAATTTTAATTCCTATTCCTAATATCTAATGTTCTTCCATTGTGTGCAGGGCTTAATGCTCATTGACGTGTAATATCGTCGCGGTAGATTTTTATTAAATATTGAATAACAGAATACCTATAATATAATCAAATATACGTGAATTGGGAAAACGAGTAAACCATATAATTATAATTTCAAAATTCAAACTAATGGGTAGAAAGATGGTTTTTTTTCTGTTTGCAAGTATGGAAAATGTTATACGCGATCGTGACAAGACACATTTATTCCGTATTCATAATATCGCAAATTGAATCAACTGAAGTTGTATCGATCCCGCTTCTCATTCCTATACACCAATACGTTTATTGCGGATGAACCGTTATATTTATTCCTTGTTCCTCATGTCTTATTCAATGTGCCCTCGGTCTTGCTACTATACTGTGCGATTCTTTCGCGTGTGATATCATCTGCGAAGCTATCGTTCGCATCAGCTATAATGCCGATCCTGTTAAACTTCGCGCGGGCATTTTTGGAATCCATCAGTAGGAGTTATTCAGAGAATTGCGATCTCTGGATTTCAAATGCGATCGCAATCGGCAACGCATTTGAGTAGAGCCAGTTACGCTTCCAGGTACCCTAGACATCGCGGAGAGATCGCGTTCGAAAGCATCGACGGAAATGCGTCCGATCGCTACCCACGCCGACGAGAGCGATCGAAAGCGAGCGAGAAAATAAAGTAAATACGACGTCGCTTGAACGCGGCCATTCGATTATTCGCGGCACGAAGCTCGGCCAGCGCGAAGGCAGCGACATCATCTCGATGTCTCGACGATTCCCATCCCCTCCCTCCCTCCCACCCTCCCTCACCCACCCCTTCCTTTCTCCCTCCCCGCCGAACGGCCTTCTCTTCCTACCTCGCCGCTCGTCCAATTAGATCCCACCTTGCGTCGAAAAAAAATACGCGCGCGCGCTTCCGGCCGCCGCGTCGGCCCGGTTTATTTCACGCGAACGGATCGTGTTTCGCCTCGCGCGAAAGCATCCGACTTCGCGCCGCATCGAGAATGACTCGTCGATATCGATTAGGTCGTGACTCCGCACCTCGTTACGTCGGCGAGGGTCGCGACGTTCCACGGCGATCGCGCACGTCCGTGCGCGGCGACGCGCTTGGGAAAGTTCTAGAAGTTTCGCGGCATGGCAGCGCTTCCGGTGTGCGGTGAAGGTGCGCGACGGGCGGCGCATCGCTCGCCCGTCGCCTTCGCGTCCATGTTACAGGTTGCTCCTCGGGGCCCTCGGTAAAACGCGCGGATTTCCCTCGTGGCAACACGACGCAGCAACAACGTTCACCGCTCGCCGGAGAAATCGGCTGTCCCCCCCCCCCCCCCCCCTCCCTCCCACCTCCTCCACACCCCCTCTCGAGCGGACCGTTTCGATCTCTTTTTCGGAACAGGTTCCGTTCGCGTTGTCCCTAGGCTTCCGCTTTCTTCGAGTATCTTGTTTACATCGCGATAAGGGGAAAGGGTCATCGCGAGGAAATATATAACCATTCCCCCTAGAGATCTGACATTCAATTCAGGACGTTCAGCTATTTTGTTGTTTGCAACAATTGTGCTTTGTCAAGCGAGACTGCATTAGTTTCGCTAATTAATTTCATAGTCGAACGCTTTTACGGTAAATATGAAAGCCGCGAGTGGCAAGCCCCTCTTCGGTTCTATTTTAATTCTCGTGAAAACCATAAAAAAAGGATATGAAGGATATTTGGAGGCGTATGCTTTTTTCGAAAATTAATGTATTTTTCCGATGAACGTTTTCCCTCGAAGGAGCCCAAGTAGAACAGAAAGTCATGATGACATCAAAATGATGCTAAAATGACGCTTTTAACATTATTTTGAAGTCATGATGACGTCTAAATGATGTCAAAATGATGTCAAAAGCGTCATTTTAGCATCATTTTGACGTCATCATGATTTTCTGTTCTACTTGGGAGACCTACCCCCAAGGAGAACGGAAAAGTCAAAATAATGTCAATTTGACATCATACTGACCAAATTATGTCATTTTTTGGTCACGATTGAAATCTTTGATTTAAAAATCAAAAAGACATAATAAAAGGGAGTCAAAGTAAAGTCATTTTTAACTCATCTGAGATCGTGATTTCAATCATGACCAAAAAGTGACATAAATTTGGTCAATACGATGTCAAATTGACATTATTTTGACTTTTCCGTTCTCCTTGGAATATTCCGCCGAGATAATTTATTATTAATCGTCGTCGCGCGAGCGCGAGTTTTTGGCCGTGCCACGCTCGCAGCAACGTGCCCGCCGTTCCGTAAATATATTTTTTGTTCTGGCACACGTGCCGACAGTCCACGTAAGCACGAAGATAACCGGAGCGAGCGGCAGCTGCCGTGCACCGTGCGCAGGTGAGGCGAGGCGGCCAGATGCCTCCTTCCGAGGATCTTTCGGCGAAACCGACTCCGGTCCGGGTGTACCTCGACGTCCAGATCCGCACGGAGTTTTCGACGGAACTTTCACAGGGGAAAGCAAAGCAACGTGCGGCACACAACGCGTGCGCCTGTAACGAGAGGGAAACATTTCTCTTTCTCTCTCTCTCCTTTCCGCGCTCTCCCTTTCCCTCTCTCTCTCTCTCTCTCTTCCTCTCCCTCCCTCTCTCTCCTTCCCTCTCTTTGTTCCTCCCTTCTTCTCGTTCTCTTTTTCTCCGGTTGTCTCCCACGCGCTTCCGTCGAGGTTGAAATTCACGGCGGTCGCGGCTTCTCGTCTCCCTTCTTCCTTTCGCGGTCCTTACGTAAGCGCCCGTCGTAATAAATTAGCGATATTTGCCTTGTTGATCATAATGAGGATTATCTGCCTGTCGATACGACCGACCGTTCCAAGGTGGTCGCGCTAAACTAGGTGCCCGATAAGGGCCGTGCGCGTTTCTATCGTGGTCGGCGGCGGTCGCGCCCGCCCCGACCGCGATCTATTGCGACGACAGTAACCTATATTCGCCGGTGGCAACACTTTTGCCCACCACTGTGTCGGGACTGCTAAAGATAGCGGCGCGCATCTAAATTTTCATTTCGCTGGACTCAATTCCGCTTCGCGCACCGGTGTGTCGCTCTTATTAAGGTGTACTTCGCCGTGCACTTTCGGGTCTAGGTTCCCGAAACGCGGTAACTCGCGACACATACAGAGAGAGAGGATGAAGAGATTGCGAAAGAGAAAGAGGGAGGAGGGGAGAAATCAGAATTAGAAATGGAAATACACCGGCGACGGTCGACATGTATTTCCAGTGGGGCCTACATACGAATACGCTTATTAATAGCGCCCCGAATAAATACCGTCCCAAGGATACGCGCGGAGTATTGCGTTTTCACGACGGTCTATGCAAAGCGTAAAAGCGCGCGCGAAGCGTAAAGGAGCCCATTAAAAAATCTGCATAATGAAGCGGTGTATTGAGATCTTAAGGGCGAGTATATTCTCGGCTTAAAAAGACAGACTCCGTCGTCGTGGAGTCACGTTGATATGCATCGAGACGACGAGAGAGAGAATGGATTATCGATTATATGTGGTTGACGTTAGAGGGGTGGAAAGTGCCATGCGCTTCCACATTCATCCGTAGAATCCGAAAAGCTTCGTTGAGAGAAGGTCCCACGCATGGCTACGTTCGAAAACGTCACCCGAGTGCCACAAGTAGCATTTTATCCTTGTTGTTCACCGAGTGTTAAACAAGGATAAAATGATACATGAGAGATCTCGGATGATGTTTACGAACGCAGCCCATCTTGGGCGAATAATCCCACACAGCACACGATATTGCGATATATCCACTAGATATCCGAAGGATATCTCAATAACCGTAGGATCTCCATGGGATCGCATTATGTCCAATTGGACATGTGGATCACTCTTACTACGTTTACGCGAGTGTTACTTCTGTAGTAACTTACTCAAATTATCGTAAGTTACGATAATTTGAGTAAGTTACTACAGAAGTAACGCCTCGCGTAAACGTAGTATCTGGGATATATCCTCAGGATAAAGTGTGCTGTGTGAGATGTATGACAATTGGAGATTTGGAGCCTAACTTCCCCGATTGTAAACACACGAAGATTTGACGAATGATCGAAGAATATCGTTTTACCCGGGATCCCATCTTTTCTCGGCGAGATGTTCCATCTAAGGAAAGCGCGCTTCTCTTCGACAAATTGGCTCGCCGCTTCGGGTCATGGAATCAATAGAGAGCGCGTGGACGCGCGCATCCCGTAGCGTAGAATCAAACCGAGCTTAATCCTAAACAGTACAAGCGAACTGCCACAGGCCCTTTGTGTATCTCCGACGGTATTGGAACACGCAAACAAGAGCGGTATACATGCGCAAATTGCGTGGATCATCCCCGCGATACGAGGCACGTGGCATGGAACACAAACAATGCGCTCATATGTACCCAAAGAAGATTCGCAGTCACAATAGAGAGTTTTTGCAATACCGTCTTTTAGATACGGTGAACGCTAAAATCACGCATGCGCAGTCCTGTCTTTCGACCGAATAACGTAATTTTAGCGTTCACCGTATCTAAAAGACGGTATTGCAAAAACTCTCTAATAAATGCCCCTACACCGCTATCGTCAAAAATTATAAAATCGTTGTTATATACGTTAAATACGTTAAAAAGTATTAATAATTTTTATAGTACAAATTTATACGCGACTGAGAAAATCATGGCTTTAATTGTTAGACTACATGCTAATTATCTTATTTTCACATATCTTTTCCCTCTCTTGCTTTCGAGTCACCGTCCTTTTTCAAGGTATCGATATATCTCATATATATACCCACACAGCACAAAAATGTTTCAGAAACGTTTCAAAGTTTCAGAAATGTTTCAGAAACGTTTCTGAAACTTTGAAACATTTCTGTTAAGTTTTGTGCTGTGTGGGTATATACACCGAAAGAACGATAAGGTTGCCACAACCACAATAATAGTAAAGCTTGATTTATAGAGGCCGTTAACTTTTTCCATAACCGTTAATTTAAGGATTCAACCAATCACGTTGCCGAATCAAGCAACGCGATTGGTTGAATCCTTAAATTAACGGTTATGGAAAAAGTTAACGGCCTCTATAAATCAGGCTTAATATTTGGTTCAGCCACGTCCTGTGGTTGTTACATTCACATTGTTTTGTGTAGTGCATCTATATATGTTTGTCTCA
>NJRP01000087.1:819269-845206 GCA_003063835.1 Aphaenogaster floridana | reverse complement strand
ACACACATCATTCAATCGGCTCGTTTCAATCCGAGATCTATCGAGTTTTGGCGTGATTAATCAGTCGTCATTTGACGGAAATAAATTTTTCGGTGTAGCCATGAAACTTGTACGCCTGCTTATCTCTTCTCTTCTCCTTATCCAGACTTTATCGTGGCGTTCACAACGCGGCGGTGCTACACACGAAAATGTCGCGTGTATTCGAGCTGGCCTGACCCGGTCGTACCTTTTTGACTCGCGAGCAACCGGTTCGTGAGCGTCCCGTCTTCCTCTCGCCCATCCTCGTCCCCATCCCCCAGCTCTCTCTCCCCCCTCTTTCTCGCGTTGCGTATCTCTCTTTTTCGCTCTCTCTCTTTTTCTCTCTCTCCCGCCTGCCTGGCGCTTTCCCGTCGGTCGACCGTTCTAAAATCGCGCCGCCTCTGTCTACAGTTGGGAACTAATCGGCAAAGGATTATCACAGGTCAGCGGGTGTTCAACCTTCCGTACACCTACCTACCACGGTTCGATACCGCGATACTCGGTATCCGATCATTATTAATAGCCCGACGCCGTTGCCGCTCGACGCCGACAACGACGACGCCGCCATTGCCATCGTCGCCATCGCTACCGCTGCCGAGACCCTCGACACTACCTACGACGCTCGCCATCCTCGCGAGTCTATTCGACTCGAACGAACGCCTTTCCGAGCTTTCAAACCGGTTCCCCCATTGACGTGACTGACAGCAACAAGTCCCGTCTATTATCCTCCGACCGCAGTGTTCCGCGTCGCGATGGCGACACGACATTTGTAGGGTCGGCACGTAAAGCGGACCAATTTATTCGGCGCGCCCGCTTCTAATATGTATTCTCACCGAGACGACCGGACAAAATAATCTGGACAATTGGCGTTCCCATGAAAGAGCGTATGACGTTAATGAAAGAAATGTGCTCTTACGTAAACGCTCTCGGAGCTACCCATCTAATGATTTCGCGTGTGTATCGGATTAGAACGGTCGATTTCACTCGTACAATAGTCGGTCTGTTTTATCTCCAAACACCATGGCGCGATGAAACCTTTCAAACGGTAGTATGCGCGCCGTTCGCAAAATTATATTGTACGCGAAGTCGTGCCTCGGTGCTCGTTTTAATATTGCTCGTATTCGTGGATGTGACTCGCTCGACCTCTCCCAATTCGATAATCCTGAGATAAGAAATACTATTATGATAGAGCGCGAGCTGTTTTCTCGATCCCCACGGAGCTCGATTTCGACATAAACTGGCTGGCAATGGAGATATCGTTCGAGAAATTAAATTAAAGAGATGAGCGAAGAAGTAGACGAGCTGCGAGAAATAGGATTATGGGCGAACATCGTATTGTCGAAAGAAAGAAATGTTATCGAATGGGTATTATATAAAAGAGTTTATAAATACAATATTCAGCTTTGCTTAACAGAATTTATAATGCTTTCACTTATGTCCATCTCTACCAACGTAGATTAATATTAATCTCGGTTTATATAACTCTCTTTTACTCTTTATCTTTTTCTAATTCTTAAAATTAGAAAAAGATAAAGATTAAGTGAAACCTCTCTTTTACTCTTTATCTTTTTCTAATTCTTAAAATTAGAAAAAGATAAAGATTAAGTGAAACCGAGATTAAAGTTAATCTACATTGGTAAAAATAGACATTAGATATTTTCATGTTGCGTTTATCTATCTTTTTTAGTAACTTTTGCGCACAATGATTTTTTTGGCGTTTAGCGTTGGACGCACCAGTACATCCAACCGAATTCGTGAATCAGTTTTCGGATCTAGAGTGTAATATAATACATGAAGCATAACCTGCACAACCGAGAGAAATACAGTGCGACAAGTACATTCGTACCAGAGAAAAAATTTCGCTCAAACGTACCGCGGTATATCTCTGAAAGAAAGAGGAGAGAGAGAAAGAGAGAGGATTTTTATCGCGACTCGTAACGATATATCGGGCGCGGCGTTAGATTGCCGACGATAATTCTCGCGGTTACGCGTGTGTCTGCGCTTTCGAGAGTGCGTTTCCCGAGCGATAAGTTGCGAGCGCGCGGGAATCCGACGTGACGTTATCCGCGACTCCGCGAGGGAGATAAAAGCGCGGTCGCGCCGGGCGTGCGTTCACGCGCGTGATTTCAGCGGTTCCAAATTTCAAAAGCAACCTTGACGGCGGTGCGACATAAGTTTTTCGGTCGGCTGACTCAGAGAGATGCCGTTCTCGTTGTCGGGGAACATGACACAATCGTCTTCTCGGAGCTCGTTGCGCGGTCAGGGCTGTCCCGAGGCATCATCGGGGCCCCGAACGGTCCCGTTTTTTGGAAAGAGAAATTCGAGAATGTCGAAACGGGGTCATGGCTGTTTCCAAATTCGAGGAACCGTTCCTCTCGAAGAAAAGTTTTCTCTTTAGTCCGAGAATAACATTGTCTAATCCCCTACAACACAAAATATTGCTAGAAGGTTGCAGGAATATTTCAATAGTGCGACATATTACAAATATTGCAAGAATATTGTAGAAATATTGTAATTTTAATATTTCACAGGAAATGTTGCAAGATATTATTGCAATATCATAATTCAATTCCATACATTGTAATATTCTAGAAATATTACAATATATTTTGATTATGTATTCGGATATTCTAGGACTGCCGCTAGATGGTGTCGTTTCTCGAATGTAAAATTTGTCGGGCTGTCTATATAACCGAAGCTCGGACATGTCATAATTCGTGCATGGTTAAATATGATTGTGTCTTTGTACAAAAGAAATTAATAAGCATAATATTTAGAAATTTAGTATTTAGAAATATTTAAGACATTATCTGAAAATTGCATTGACGTTTCACTCATCAGAAATATATATACAATATTTTTAAAAATATTTTAGGATCATTGCAGGAATATTGCAAAATATTGTTTAAATGCGGACACATACTACGCGAGGCGTTACTTATGTAGTAACTTACTCAAATTATCGTAACTTACGATAATTCACTCCGCGTAAACGGGTTCAAATCGTTTACGCGGAGTGAATTATCGATAATTTGAGTAAGTTACTACAGAAGTAACACTCGCGTAAACGTAGTAATAGAAATGTTACAAGATTTCAGAAATATTTTGTGAAATATTTCAATCTTACAAAATAATATTCCTGCAATGTTGTAGCAATGTTTTGTGCTGTAGAAGATAACAAAAACATTGTCGGCGCATGATTATAGGTAACAGATATGATCCACACAGTACATGTTATCGCGATATCCACTAGATATCCGAGGGATATCTCAATAGGATGTCCCGTAGGATGTGCATGGGATCGCATTGGACATGTGGATCACTCTGGGATATCCTCAGGATAAAGTGTGCTGTGTGGGGACTAATACTTATTTTTAGCGGAATCTACTATCTTAGAGAGACATTAAATAGAACAATTAGTAGTATTAATAACCACTAGATATGTATCTTTCATTAATTTCTACTTAAATATCCGTACATGCGTGTACAACATCGATGTTTAACGATCGTTACATTTTTCCGATCTCTTTAAGATTATCTTCGATTACGAATTAGCGTCAATAAGTTGCATAAATTTGTATTTAAAATGTCACGTCGGGACGGAAATTTTCAATTTTGAAATGACGTTCGTGTAGGAAAGTCGTCCATCTAAATGGCTCCTTAGAGGCCAGCAGCGTTCCGCTTCTGTACGCGCGTATCGCGTGACGTTGGCGCGGATGCCGCGCCGAGGTGGCGGCCTCGGCAAGGATCGGGTCGGCTCGGTCGCGCGCTACTTCCGGGCGCCGCCGTGACGGCAGCACCCGCCGACCCGCGCACCGCCCGTACGACGCTACATCTCTCGGCGGCGCGTGGAAGCAACAGCTGACCCGCGGCGTACAGTAGCTCTCTCGCCTCCTGGAGCGGCACTTCGTCACTTTCGCACTCGTGCGAAAAACCCTCCCGAACGTGCGAGCGGTGGAGGAGTCGCGTCGCCATCTTTAGGCACGGTTGTACCCATCGGCCGCCGTCTCCGTCGCCGTTGGTCGCCGACGACAATCGTACACGTTACTTTGGAGCAATTGGAGCACCGTGTGCGCCTCCGTGGACGCGACACGACGCGACGCCGGGAACACGAAGCAATTTCGCCGCCGAGAGCATACACCGACATCGACTGTGCCGCCCCGTCGTCGTGCACGATTTACATTACGTGCCGGAGAGCGAGGAAGACGAGGTGCGCGCCGCGAGTAGCTTCCTCGTACGGCGAGACGTCTCCTTCTCTCGTCTCGGTCTCGCTACTTGCTTCGCGAACGTCACGAGGGGGGGACATAACCGCGGGGACTGGTGAGTACAAACGAGCAAACGGTTCGGTCGGTCAGGACGTCGGAGTAAGCCGCCGTTAAGCCGCTGCCGTCGCGTCACGTAAATTCGGAACAAGTGTGCGAATTCGCTCCACTTCGTTCCTTCGTGCCGTTCTCGCGTGCAAGCGAGCTCTGCGCTGGCCTCTGCGCGCGACGATCAGTGAGACCTGGTGCTGTGTGACTTTGCTGGTGTCGGCCACGGGACACGGGGGCAGGAGGGCGAGATATACTTGATCGCGGTGGCCGAAACGGAGCGGGCCGTATAGACGGACTCGAGGGCCCGACGGACGGACCGTGTGTTTTGCGCGAGAGAAAGGGCGAGAGAAAGAGAGAGAGAAACGGCACCCCGCCGCCGTCGCCGCCGCCGAACAACGACGACGGACTGGTACAATTGACAGAGAAAATGGCGCGAGCCGCGGACGAGGATCGCTGCTGACCCATTTTTTTCCGACGCGCCAAATCTCCGGGAGTCGGCTGCCTCTCGCCGAAGGACGACGACGGAGGAGGAGGAGGAATCTTTCCCTCGCCTCCCTCCCCCCTCTCTCTGACTCTCACTCGCTCTCGCTTGATGTGGGCGAGCGCCGTTCGCGGAGTGTGGTGACGTTCGCCGAGAGGAATATACTCGGCGACAGCAGGGAAGGAAGCCGTAGGAGAGAGAGAGAGAGAGAGAGAGAGAGAGAGAGAGAGAAAGAGAGAGAGAGAGAGGGACAGCGAGAGAGGAAAGAGAGCGAGCGGACTCTGGAGTTGCGCCGGGAGGGTGCCGCTCTCGCGTCGCGCTCGCGCGCGCGCTTCTACCCCCTGCGTGTGTGTGTTGTGTGTGGCCTGTTTTTCTACCGTGTGATAATACTCGCGCGAGTGTGCGTGTTGTAACCCGTCTCTGTCTCTCTTCCCCGTGCACGATCTCGGTCTACCTTTTCGACGGTGCCCCGTGTGCCGCGCGAGGTCGTCGTCGCGTTCCCCCGCGCACGGTTCTCTCCCCGTGGGCCAAAGTCTGACCCGGTCTCTGAGAACGGGGACAATAACGGGGATAAGGGAAGACTCGTCGTCGTTGTCGTTATCGTTGTCGGTGCGGTTTCGCGCGAGCCGCGAGACGCGACGAAGAGACGTCTGGGCCACATCGGCAGCGCGTGTTAGAAGGTGGCAAAAATTCTGAGAAGACCGGAGCTCGGCGGAGCCCTGGCAGGCTCATCGGCGGTTGCGGACGCGGACGTACGCCGACGAAGACGTAGCAGTCCTCTGGATTACCTCAAGTCCCGTGGAGCTGCCCTGGCAGACTCGGGCACCAGTGCGGCAGCTAAGATGGGCAACAATGCCGCGACCGCCAACAAGAAGGTCGACGCCGCCGAGAGCGTCAAGGAGTTCCTCGACAAGGCGAAGAAGGAGTTCGAGGACAAATGGAAGAAGAATCCGACCAACACCGCCGGGCTGGACGACTTTGAGCGCATCAAGACCCTGGGCACAGGCTCGTTCGGTCGCGTGATGATCGTCCAGCATAAGCCCACTAAGGAGTACTACGCCATGAAGATACTCGATAAGCAAAAGGTCGTCAAGCTGAAACAGGTCGAGCACACGCTCAACGAGAAGAGGATACTGCAGGCGATCAGTTTTCCATTCCTCGTATCGTTGCGCTTTCACTTCAAGGACAACTCTTACCTGTACATGGTGCTGGAGTACGTACCCGGCGGCGAGATGTTCAGCCACCTGCGCAAGGTCGGCCGCTTCTCGGAGCCGCACTCGCGTTTCTACGCGGCTCAGATCGTGCTCGCGTTCGAGTACCTGCACTACCTCGACCTGATCTACCGAGACCTGAAGCCGGAGAACCTGCTGATCGACTCGCAGGGTTACCTGAAGGTCACCGATTTCGGCTTCGCCAAGAGAGTGCAGGGCCGAACGTGGACCCTGTGCGGCACGCCGGAGTACCTGGCGCCCGAGATCATCCTCAGCAAGGGCTACAACAAGGCGGTGGACTGGTGGGCACTGGGCGTGCTGGTCTACGAGATGGCCGCTGGCTATCCGCCATTCTTCGCCGATCAGCCGATCCAGATCTACGAGAAGATCGTGAGCGGCAAGCCGCGCTTCCCATCTCACTTCGGCTCCGACCTCAAGGATCTACTGCGCAATCTGCTGCAGGTCGACCTCACCAAGAGGTACGGCAACCTCAAGGCGGGCGTCAACGACATCAAAGGCCACAAGTGGTTCGCCAGCACCGACTGGATAGCCGTCTTCCAGAAGCGAATAGAGGCGCCGTTCATACCGCGCTGCAAGGGACCAGGCGACACCAGCAATTTCGACGATTACGAGGAGGAGACCCTGAGGATTTCGCTGACAGAGAAGTGCGCCAAGGAGTTCGCCGAATTTTGAACGCTGCGTCGGTTCGGCAAGTTGCTCGCAACAGGAGGTGGATACGCACGTCGTGTATGCGACGTCGCGGTCGCGCCTCATCGTCGTGCCGACGCGGCACGGCGCTCCTTCGTCATCGCCGTCGTCACGTTGGTGATTCGCTTTTTTTGCGAGAAAAAGAGAGAAAGAGCGAGCGAAAGAGAGTAAAAGAGCGGAAGAGAAAGAGTGAAAGAGAGAAGGATGCATCTGTGTGTGTCAGCGCGCGCGCGCATCCGCGTTTAACGAAAGCTCTTGATTAGGCGAAACGGCGTGAAGTTTTTTTGGGGTTTCTCGCGAGCGATACTAGAAGGAAGAGTGTGTTGTTCTAGAGGAAGAGAGAAAGAGATAGAGAGGGAGTAGAGAGAAGTATACGAAACGGCACGTGGTAATTCGTGCGTTTCGTTACGTCTCGCGACCGAACTCGCTAGACATGAGAGAGAAAGAAGGAAGAGAGAAAAACGCGAAACGGTTGATATGGGACGTTTACACGCTGGCGTTCAAGCGTCCAAAAATTATATACACACATAATTTTTGGTTGTTACGTATATAGTAGACGTCACACGCCAGCATCACTTTTTACATGAAGAAATCTCTTTTTTTAGCCGGTTAATCGATTCATTAACGTAATAAGAACGACTGTATACTACTGTCTCTTATACACATCTAGATGTGTATAAGAGACAGTATATATATATATATATATATATATATATATGTATGTGTGAGTGTATGTGTGTGTGTGTGTGTGTGTGTGTATCCGTTCGCCACTCTTGTATCCTATCCCCTTCCCCTCCCTCTCCCACCCCCACCCTCCGCGTCCCCCGCCATCCATTGAAGATAGCTTTATGATCCGGTTTACGGAGGAGGCCGTGTGTAAAGTTTGTTCCCAATGATTAACTGTTATCAGCGTCGGAAATGTCACCGTACCGAAGTTACCTTGTACATATAGTCTCTCGTTGTCTTTGCAAACGACGTTTCCTATCTCCTCCGTTCCCTCGCCCGTTTCCTCCCCTCTCTCCCCTCATACGCGCAGCGTCGTCTCCCCTGGTGTCTTCTCCAACTCTTCGGTAAGAGTAAGCACCCCCTCCTCCCCATCACACGTTTACCCGCTCGGTTTTCTCTCGCGTTACACACACAACACTCGGAAGGAAATACCGTACTGCGAAGCGAGTCATATCGTACATCGTTCGTTGTCTATTTGTCTCTACCTTCTTTATTCGTGAGAGATTGTGAGAGAGAGAGAGAGAGAGAGAGAGAGAGAGAGAGAGAGAGAAAAAAAAAGGGAACGAAAGTACGATCCGCATACTTATCGTGAGTATGATCCATATTTGTACAACTAGTCGTCACACACACGCATCCAAACACAATCACGTACACATACACAAACACACAATAAATACGATAATCTGAAATAATGTTTATATATGAAACACGCGTTTTCCATCAATCGCCGATGACGGGCCAATTGGAGGAGACACGTGGCTACTTTATCCGCGATGAAATTCGCGTGAGGAATATTTCTCGACACATGTTACACGCGAGACAGGCCAGATATCTATATGTACGCTCGTCATCGTCGAAACTCGTTGCATCCGCACGCTGCGCAGAACGGTTTTAATCCTTTGCATCGTCCCGACGTGTTTCTTGTTATCTGCGTTATACACCGGAAGATTAAGCGTCTAATTCTCCACAACGTAGACCGAGTAACGAAACGTACACGTACAGAGAGGTACCCGTCATCTCGAAACGTTGTATGCGAAGGAAGGGGGGCTCGCGGGGCGATGGTATCTACCGTATTCCAGTCTTACCATGAGCATATATAAGGATATCTTTATTACAACACCAATATTAGGAGGAATGAGGCTATTAAGCTGCGAACAGTTTAGGTTGCTAACAGTTGCCTCGTAAAACCGAACTGTGTTACAACAGTACCGTCGACATCGTCTTAATGTGGATGTCTTCGTACTAGCACCTTTGAACTCTTAAAGACTCGTCACAACCACTCGCGTAAAACGAAAGGAAAACAAACATAACTCTGACTAATGATCTCAACGGCATGAACGCGATAGAACGAGACGGAAGGGCGCAGGAGAATGTAGGACATGGTAAAATGTACTAAACCGGAGGCGAGTACATAATAAACATCGCGGTAACGAAGCACATTGGCGTAAAAAAAAATCGCGCGAACGATCATCTCTCTCTCTTTCGGGAAGATCGAGCCGAGAGCGATCGGCTTTCGAGATTAAAACACCTTCGCCCGCGTTGACGTGGACATCGTCGATAGACGAAGTTTCGTTAATGAGTAAAACGGTCGTTCAGAATTGGATTGGGTACACGCCAGAAGCGCGACGTGGCTGGCCGGGTATCGATTCAGCGGCGATGGGCTAACACGCGCGCGGACAATGCGGAGGAAATGCGGCACGTAAGTTGACGTTACGAAACTTTTCTATCCTTTTAGCATTCGCGATGAGTCGAGTACGAACTTTACAATATCGCGCGTCTGCAAGTTTTCCAAAGTGCCCCGTTTAGCCGAACGAACGAACCGGTTTTGTCAGATGATGTAGCCTACGCAACGTGTCAAATTTTTGCGTTATACTGAAAAAGGGTCATAATCATAATATAATATGAATCTCATGTTGGAATAAATTATCCGATCACCAAAGTGCGACTTTGAAGGCTTGCGTTGCGTTCAACGATGAGTGTCAATGTCGCCGGCATCCTTCCGCGCGTTAAACGAGAACGGAATTTCGCCGGGAAATCATTAGGTCATGAGAGCTGATCGACGCGATAGGATACATCGTGAATCTTCGCAATCTCCAGTTAATAGCGATGCGGAATACGGAATGACACACGGCGCACTCGTTGCACGTGCGAGTGTAATTTCGCGAGTGACGATAGATCAAAGACGGGGGCTCGTCATCATCCCCTACTTATACCACGCACGAGGCGCATATATCTTCATTGCTACCTTTATACGCGAATGCACACGTCGTTCGTTCGTTTGCACACGCCGCGATGTTACGGAGGAATTGGAATGAGGGAAGAAACGGCGGTAGAGCGGTTGGTGCGACTCGCAACACACAAAATAGGCGAAGTACTTGGCGCGGCTTCGTGACGAGATTTTGGGATAACGAGATCTTGGCCGCGGTATGCAATTGCGCTCGCATGTACATATGTATTAGGCATACATGTATGTATTGCACGTACACATGCCGAAGAAATTGAAGCGCTAAGCATAACAGAGCTAAGCCACTTGAGACAAGATTGCGTTGACATAATAATTCTACGAAATACCATCGCTAGATGCATTTATTATTCGAGCAGTGTAACGGCCGCGATAAATGGATACAAATTATTTGCTTCGGTAACAGGCTTCTTAAGTCTTTCTCTTTTCGTACTTTTTCTCTTTTTCTCTTTTTTGACTCAAATATCTATATTATTCTCAAGTCTCTTCTCAGTTCTTCATTTCGAAGTAATGAGAGCTCGTCGCTCGTCCTAATTACATCAATTCGCGACAATCGTGTGTTATGGAATTCTGGACACATCTTTTAATATTCGTATTTTAGTTGGTTCAAACGGATTACATTATATTCTGATTACAAATGATTCGAGACCTGTAACTTTATTTATTTCGGAATAGATTATGACTGTATGTAAATTTATAAATGCATTTTCAGGTTTCTTGGCAGTAAAATTTTATTTGTAATGAACGGATTTGATATCCAGATTTAACTCCAAATTAAGAACAGTTCATGTTTATTTTCTGATTCAGAATAATACAAGTGTCCTATATCCGAACGTATGGTATTTCTTCAGATAAAGCTCGTGTTTTGCTAGTCCGATTCGTCGAATCGAGCATTCCCCATTTTTTTCAATATCGTGATTATCTTCTGACTCATCGAGAGTGCTTGTATTTTCAAGATATCAATCGCTCCGTCAATAACTATCTCAAGAATCTTCAAGTAATTTGCTACCGCGTTTTCTTCGATCCGCGACAGACATTGACTTGCCTTTTCTATCGCATAAAACGTAGTACCGTTAATTCGCATTGCTACTGCTCTCTTATGAAACTATACTTATCTCGCCTATCGGAATCTAGCGAGAATTTAGATTTTTTCCACATAACACGGAATAGAGATCAATATATTTCAAGTACCGCATTGTTGCAATTTAACTTTTCTTTTCTTCTCCATGAGATACATTTCTCGTTCCCTTTCTTTATTCGATTTGGATGATATTGCAATGTATTACTTTTGATCTTTTTCCGACGATTAATTCAAGTTCAATATTGATATTCCAAGTTAGAGTGGTTATCCGTCTCTTTCTGGATAGACACGATTATCGCGCGTAATTTTCTGTCTCGAAAATTTGATAAAACGTGTAAAACAGAAGATGAGACGTCGAGATATCCTTTAATAACGTCAGACGAAGCCGAGCCATAAATAACTTCGCCGAAACTTAGATGCCATATGCGGAAGGCTAATTTTGCCATAAAAATCGTGATTACATGGATTTCGGAGCAGAGAATGTATACAAGCGGATGTTGTTTGAGTTGCACAAATATCACCGCAAATGATCTCCACGATTTTCGTCAGAGGTCCGATTATTACCTCGCACGTGTGTATTCTTGATAACCGTTATCAGTCATCATTCGCTATCGGATCTTATAAAAGATATCGCTATTGCCGGAGATGCAGAGAAGATAACCACGAAGAGTATTGATTAGAATATTTGAGTCGAGCCATTGCTTAGAAATTTGTGTCGTCGATCACATCGACTTGCGAACGTATCGATCGTGAAAAATAATCGAGCACCATTTGTCCTACATCTCCCCTTTTCCGGCAAATATTCTCGGAAGAATTTCATTACCAATATATTGGTATTCTTTTTTTTGTAATCCGAATAACGGTATTTCCCCCGAAAATTTTTTTATCATCAGTATTAGCTGGTATTTCAGCGCGACGACGCGCAGAATTTTGATTAACGATACATTCGAATCGCCGTGTAGGTGAAAATAGCTTTCAGAAGAGTTTCACGGTTATCGGCATTTTAGTCGCGAAGCGAGCAATAATTTTTGTCGGACGATTACGATCACGATCGTGTTAATGTTTTATTGTCGACATTACGACAGGGAGGATACGACAGCGAATTATCGTCGTTTGTATGTTTGATAAGAACCTTTGTTGTTCTTTCTTGGCAAGGTATCTCGGCCATTTGTTTCCGGATAGATAATGCGATATCGATCGGCGGCTTGCGATATTAAGGGCTATGTCAATAACAGCGTAGGCACGTCAGGCGCGTACATTACAATACGATAAAAAATGAGTGTCCATTTCTCATGCAAAAATAATCTTATCGCGATCGCGAACTTGGCCTTCCGTCGATCGCGCAGCGTATGGAGTACATGGCCATCGGTGGTTTGAAGATCGACGGGGAATATCATTCCCTATGATCTGCAATTGTAAATTCTATATTTAATTTAATAGACGATACAGGCAAGTTTTATACATTCTCGTATCTTCTAATACACGTGTTTGTGCGTGATCCAAGAACACGTTTAGTTTATCTCGTCGTATAAGGAGCGAAGCTATAGTCCTCAATAACATATCACTGTGTGTACTCCGTGCATGAAGTAAACAATTCCTGAAAGGTTAAACTGCTCTGATTCCGCATAATAAAGTGATGCAGCAAAACGCAGCTGCATAATAATTTCTCGCATTGTCCTTTACGTTTACGACGCGCATAAAATTTCTCGCGCTATATTAAACAATCGAGCTCGCGGTTTCGTTGTAAGATATTTCACTGCGTGTCCAATTTACAATTAGTCGACCCACGTTTCGTCTCCTGTTTTCCAATTGGCCCCGACGGCAGGGGGGTTTGTTGCACCTGCGGGAAGCTTTAATCGACGTACGCGGCTCGCGCAGGCTTGCGCGAGCGCAAGCGTTTCGTGTAAATATTAGCGATAGGTAACAGAATAGTTCGTATATCGTCGTGTTCACTGCGGTGTGGTTCCTTTAGAGCGATTCTCCCCTGAATATCTTCGCGTTTCTAGCTTAAGCCCGATGTTGCACCGACGGCGGCTCCTATTTATCTCAGACCCGGTTTCGACCAACCTTAAGTTAACTCTGGCTTTTGGATCCTTTTTTAGGAATAACAATTATCGTATCCTTGTCTCACATTTAACACCAAACGCGACACTCCAGTTTCTAAGTGTCGTTTGCGTCTAATATTTGGAGAAGGTGTTCGGTGTTGAGACGAGGATGACCGAGGATCCGGTTAGCATTAAACGCGTGACGTGAATATGCATCGAGCCAATAACGGAGAACCTGCGATTAGATTTAACTGAGGTTGTTGAAACCGCCGGACATCTCCTTCTCTGTCTCCCCTTTCTCTCTTTCTCTGTCTATATCATAGCTAGGACTTTAATCCGGAAAGGGACGATTAATTGATAGGAATGCCCGGTTAATCGTCACGTAGGACGAACCGGCTGTCCGTCGGTGTAACTTGGTGCTTAATCGTCTCATAATCGCCCGAAGGATGTACGCGTGTACGTCGACACGCACCGAGAGGAACACGAAGGTAGCCACACAGGGACAACACACGTGTACCTGCGGATTTCCCCGACCCTGTTGTATATTATCCCCGCAATTATATTACTTTTAATTCAGTGTTCTTCGTATCACACACAGATGTACAAGTGTCGTCCTATTTATATACGTAGTTTATTCCTCGATCCCGCAGCGATCGGTCGTTACGCAATCGGCCGCACGCACGCACGCACGCACGCATATACATATACATGCGCATACACGTACGTACGCATAACGCGCGTGTCCATGCAGATATTCGCCAGTTATCGAGAGAAACGTCTCGTTGAAGTTCGCCCGCCGTTCTAAATTGCATCCGGCACGTGCACCGGCATGTGGCGCCTTTATTATACTTCGTCTCTTTGTTGCTTTATTGCGTCTCCGTATCTCTAGTCGTCGCGACTCGTGGAGACATTGAGCGTTTCTTAAATTGCGGCACTGAGAATGATGTAGACGCGAAACATGACAAGATCGGGTTCCACAATCCTTAAATCGAAACATTAGCCTCCACTAAAAATTCATACATTATATATAATTAGTATGTTTTCTTATATTTGTAACTTGTTAGCAGATGTTAACAAAATTATTTTTACATCGGATATTTCAAAGAATAGTAAGAAAATGCGCCGAGAAATCTCAGGGGCAACATACACTGGGTGTAAAAAGTATTTGTACACTGAGAAAAAAGTTTGTTGAAAAACGCAAAATGTGTTTCATCCAACTAAAATATTTAGTCCGATACGTTCAACTAAACATTAGTTGGTTTAACTGAACATTAGTTGAATTAACTAATTCTTGATTAAAAATTTTTGATGGTTGACATGAATGAACTATACCTTTTTTAATGCAACTTAATAATTGTTGAATCAACCATTGGATCAACAACTATACAAATTTAGTCCGTACAACCAATTTTTTTTCTCAGTGTACACTAGAAATTTTCATAGAAAATATTTTATTTCTGTGTGATAATAAATAATAAACAAATAATTATTTTTTCATATTATAAAGTCTTTCTTTCTTAATAATATTTTAAAGACAAAACTTATAAATTATAACATTTCATACTCCAAAACAATAAGATAAACTATTTTCTGTGGAAATTCCTAGTGTACGAATACTTTTTACATTTGTGTACCACTGTACTTCTAATCAAAAATATCTCTTGTATGTTTCGGTTTAAGTTAATACGAGTTAAAATACGAGAGTAATACCGCAGTGTCTTAACCTGCTTTCTCTATATATGAATCCATATAGTACAAGGAATATTTTCAAGTAAAATCATCGCTTTCCAAATTTCACATTATTTAACTCTGGAACGTGAAGCGATCATTCGACATGCAGTATCGCAACGAACGAGTTAATTTAAGCGGTTTCCTCAAATTACAGTGTTTGTCGAATGTTCGCGCGAGAATTTTTCCTCATCGTGACTTGGGTCCGTATCGTATATTCCGCGGTATTCTAAAAGGAGAAAATAAACACAAGGAAAATGCAGCGAAGGTCTCGTATGCGTGTCGTCACGCGACTCCACGACGCTGATCGGTTATTATAGAGCGCCACGACGTTCACCAGAATGCGGCTTGGTGAACGCGGATTCTGCGTCGCCGCTTTACGCTATGTCGTCGTCGTCCCACTTCGAAAACGCCTCTCTTCCGCATTGATCCGTTCAATCTCGCTTGCCCCGTCTTCTCTCGCCGCGCCCGGATTAAATTGCGCGAGTAGAAAAGTGTTTCCCTCCCCGTCCTCCCTCGTTTCGCGGGTTCTTCGTAATTTCTTTTCCCTCTCACGAGAGAGAACCTTTTCGTAAACACGATCGACCCGCGTTTCCACTATATGCACTCCATCATTCTTGGCGTCTTCGAGGCTGCGTATTAATTGTTTGCAAAAGTTGCGTCGCTCTTGCGCTCGTGGAAAAAATTTATCCATAAAAACGTAAATTATTCATATATAGCGAATTGCCTATGTTAATTGAGATCGATGTTGAAAAGAAACGTCGTTGTATATGATGGAGTGCAGGCAACCTTCCCTCATATTTTGACAAAATTCTGGCAAAGCAACAATAAGCGAGGCCACACGGGGAAAAACATTGTGCGAAGTTTATAACGTCATACTTACTTAAATTTACAACCATGGTAAAAGATTTTTGAAGTCTTTCCAAGGGCGAAAAGAAAGTCTTTCCAAATGGAAGAACCTTTATTTGCGAGTCCTTGTGCTCAATCTCATCGCGATCTACGTTTATTTTCAGTTATGAATTTTCTGCGAAGTTCATCACGCCGGTCATTACTCCAAATTCGTCATTAGCGCGAGCGGTCGACAACGCCTCGGGAAACCGACGTAACTCGATACGTAATTAATAGCGCGATGGAACGCGTGCTATTTAGACCTCGCTTCATTTCCATCCGGATCTCTCTCCTCGTTTCTCTCGTCATTGCGATGAAGTTGCGCTCGCTTGCGTAATCGCCTCGTCTCATAATAAGTCTCTTCTCCGTCGCGATCCAATCCCGGGGCCCGACGTCGAAGGCGCGTATAAATACGTCGCCTCGAAAATTCGCGCATCTGCCTTTGCACATTTAACGAGGCAATCGTCAGATGCGCATCGCGCCTACGACGTTAAATCTTTCGGAGTAAACAGTTGTCCGAGATAATTCGAGAAGTAGTTAACGTTAAATACCGTATTTTCGATGCCCGGCGCGAAATCGTCGCAGACCATTGTAATTTAAAGAGAGGATTGATGAAGGTAATTTATAAGACGATCACTCGGAATTTCGAGTGTTTGGAAAAATATTTATATATAATTATTTTTTTAATAAATTATCTCAACTTATGTATTCTGACCTCGAATTATTTATTTTGTTAATATAATCTTGTCTCGCGATAATCGATATTTAAAAAAATAGGGGAGGGATTAAATTCGCACTCTGATTAATGAAGGAACGTCGACGACTTTTACCTATTAAAATTAAATATCGTTTTTTTTTTCAGTTTCCTCCGGGGCTTCGTTCTCTCAATTATTCGTTCGAGAAGCCGAAATTAAAATTGAACCGTATAATCTAATTCATAGGGAGACGAGCGCAGACGAGCGAGTTTGATTTTCAAGCCGATTATTCGGGAGGTTCTTCTCTCAGTTCGAATTCTCTTTTCTCCTTCCAGAACCATTGCTTCTTTGTATTAACACGCAATTCCTAGATACATGTCGCGCGTTCATTGAAGGCCCGTTGACTTTTTCTGGACAACGGAAATTTAATGGGTCAGGGCGTTCTTCATGTTATGCTTTGCGTCATTTAACCCTCTACCGTTCCTTCTTATCGTCGTCCTCCGTGCTCGGATGTCGCTTTCTTCTCGCCACATAAGAAAGAACTTGACATCGACAAAATAATACTCGTCCGCGACAGATGAACAAACCAAGAAGGCTCGACAAATATTAATTTTGTCACGATTTACTAATCATTGGAACGAGAATTAAGAAATACTTTTTCTAATAATTCCTGAAGTACGAAAGAGTTAAAGAGTCATATAAGAGTAATCGTGAATAATATGTGAAAATGTATATTATGAACACTGATTGTAATTTTAAGATTAGATTAGATAATTAGATTTCTCAGACGAATCTCTTTCACACGCAACACACACATACACCGACAATTATTATTATTTGTATTATCAATATATATTATTTTTATAGATTTATTATAAATATATTATCTGTTATTATTGGTTACTATGATTATTTTATTCATTAATATTATTTACCTATAATCAATAGACCTAGTGTACTTGTCTATCATACTTCAATTTGATTCATTTTCTATGGCGTAAAAATGTGCCAGCGACTTTGTTCCCCACGTTCTTACCGAAGATTTACACGCTGCTCGCGTTACGTGCAGTTACGCGAGAAATGTAGACGCGAAAGGGAAATGATTTTATAACGAGGCTTTCACACGTAAATCTCTCGCTGGTCGGCACGCATAATATCGCGTAATTATGGAGCACGAGCGCCTTTTGTACTTTTATACTGCGTCAGCATTACTATTTAGCGGTACTGTCTATTAATTCCGTTTAAGACGGCTCTATATGATCCTAAAAGATTGGCTGTCGATTTTCTAGATAGTATCTTCCTATTATCCTCTCTATATGATTCAAGTTTTAGATTTTCTGATAAATCCCACTCAACTTTTACATATTGATTAAGAGTATATGCTAATCGTGTTGGATCGACAAAGCTGCTCTAAAAAGAAATAGGATTGCGTAATGTACATGATTAAGCTTGAGTAATCTTGTCAAAATAATAGCTAATAAGAGACATCTGAATAATAATTTCTATATGCTTCAGTTGTATTTCTAAATTATCCTCATCTCTGATCTGAGATAAGGGTAAATTGATGGATAAATAGTACACGAAGTTCTTCCTCTTAATATAATTTAATAAATTCCTCTTTTTTGTGTCTTTCAGTGTACCTTGATGTCAATCTCACATAAATGATGCCAATCTCGTAATCATAACAAATAAACATAATTATAGTACGACGAAATATCTCTTTTGATATAGATTTGATTGCATTTGCCCTGTCAACAGTAGTCCGCTGTTCTTATTCGCAATTTACGAGGGGAAGAAACCCTTCCAATGTAATGGTAAAAATTCTTCGTTGATCATGTATTCGATATGACAAGAGAATGCTCCTCTAACTCCTCAAACATCAGATCATTTCGCAGAAAGGTTGCCTTGTTACTTTGTTTTTCGTTTCTGCACCAGAATCTTTTCCACGTTCGTCAGATAAGGATATAGCAACAGTTGGACTTCGAACGATTTCTTGGCGAACTTCGATGACATAGAAAATTTTTCTTTGGAAATATTCTCTAAAGAAATGCAGTTGTATGTGTGGAACTATTACTTGACCAATCGTTTTGATTTTTATTATCCATAGTTTCTTTTTCGCCAGAGTCAACAAAAACTAAGTTTGAAATGAACTAAATTTGTGTGAGCTAGTCGTTCGTGTAATGAGGTTTTGCAGTGATTAGTCGATTCCTCAGGGACGGGAACGCTCCGCTGATTCCGAGTTCGAGTTACAGAGGAAAATGCAATTTTTTTTAGGATGATGGCGCTTTTCGGTCCTATAGTGACGAAATCTCGTTTTCGCTTTTTCTACTTTTTCCGAGATTCGTTGAAAATTTATGACAACCGATCAGATAAAATGCTCGTTATTCTTGTCGTCCAGCTGACCTTGACTTCGCGAACGAACGTTTACGAGTTTCTAACGATTTGGCGACGTAAAGGGAAGATGTCGTGAGAGAGAAGCGCTTGCGCGATTATACAGGGTGTAACAAAAAGATGGTGACCAACTTTGTGTGCTTGTAAGGGGGGTTGATATAAGTAATTTGAGTATAGGAATTCATGTCCGCTGAAGCCTTGTTTCCGTGCTACACGGCTGTGAAGTTGCCTAAATTTCCTGTGTAGGTAAAGTACCTTTTCGGTAAGAGATAGTAAAAAATTTTATTTGAGAAAGCTGTTCGGAATTAAAAATCAGGCCCGTATACCAAATTTTGAATCAATCTGCAAGCTCCCGCATAGTAAAACTCTCCATTTTACGCTTATAGCACTTACTAACCACGGATCGAAGTTGTGAATAAGAACGAAATACTCTCAAATATGTATGTAAATAAACAACAAACTCCCAAGGTTGCATTGCTTATTTCATGACCTGCGCCCTAATATTTGTGATTCGTGACATACTTGACTTAATGCAAAAGAGCAAAAACATCAAAGTAGGCCGATTGATTCAAAATTTGGTATACGGGCCTGATTTAGGTACTTTACCTACACAGGAAATTTAGGCAACTTCACAGCCGTGTAGCACGGAAACATCAGCGGACATGCATTCCTATACTCAAATTACTTATATCAACCCCCCCCCCCCTACAAGCACAAGTTGGTCCCCATCTTTTTGTTACACCCTGTATAGGGTGTTTCAGAATTATTTCATGTTCCTTCGACTATAGATATTAAAAAATGAATTAGGGAAACTAGCGTGTTACTTGGCGTTGAAAACGAAAGAGTTTCAGTGAATCAAGCTTTAAAGATCTAAACAGATAACGGAACTTTGTCACGCAGTTTATTTTAATCGTGGACTTTAGCACGACAGAAATTTAATCTAAGGATATTTAATAAGGACATTTTATGCTGAAGATAATAAATTCGTAAACGATATCTTGTCAGCATATTTTTTAAAATGATGACGGCTCCATAATACGCGAAATTTCACTTCTTTTTCCGAAGAGAAGAATGCGAAAATTCAATTTTGTTATACAGAATTGGAAGTCAAAAGGATGCTCGATTTCGCCCTATTCTATAATAAGCCCGGATACAATCGTAGGTAGCATGGAAATTTACCCGTCTATCACGACTTTCGTTGTCGAGCGTAGCCGCAATTTGAATTACCTTTGTCCTTTTCTTCTCACAGAAACCTCCATCGATAATCGATGGGCGTGCGCCGTTAGCTTCGCCAAACAGCTCGAAGCGTTCGCGCAATAATAAAGAAGCGGCGTGACATTTTTGTGCCGCGTAAAATTTGTCTCTCGCCCACATTTCTCCTGCTTCGCGAATCGCCCGGATCCGCTTTTGATCGTATCTATCCTTTCTATCTCGATCAAGTTGCTCTTTGCGACAAAGGCACGGCTAATTACTTTTGAGCTCGCATCGATAACTCGTTGCTCCGCCTCCCTTACTCGAGGCGTACGATAATTGCTCCAATTGTTTTACAATACTAATTAAATGCGAACCACGTTCCTGGTCGACTGACCCGTTCGGCGAAATCAGGAGCGCCAAATTCGCACGGATCCGCCTAAATTTCATTTTAGAATCTCGGTCATAAATATTTCAAGATGTAGGAAAAACAACATTAGATTTAAACCTTGCACCGAGGGTGCAAGAAAAGAAAGAATAATATAAGCATTACAATAATATTCTGTAATGCTCGTTGGCAACAATGCAGCTGTGATGGCATCGTAAATAATCGGGAACTTATATATCTTTGATATTTGATTACGAGATCCTTTTTATTAGATACTTGGAACGGGTCTCCGGGCGCTTCGGCGCTAAGAGGAGGGCAGACAGAAGCATTTGTTGTCAATTAGAGCGGGGAAACGCACGATTGACGGCGATATTGCGCGGGCAGAATCGTTCTCGGCGGCAAGATAACAATCTTAACGGTATGAGTGGCACAGCGTGCCCGTGCTTAACCGCGCTCATAAAAGTTACGATCGGCGTATTAAATGATCAATTTGCCTCGAGACAACGTAGATGCAACGCTGCACCGCCGCACGGCGCGCAAATGGAGCATCGCCTAGAGACCCTATAATAAGAGTCAGGACACGTCGCGGTTTTGTCAGAATCCTGCGAGAGAGAAGGATATACATTCACTATCGCTTTCTCTTTCTCCCTATCTTTTTCTCTGTCTCTTTTCTATCTCTTTCTCTTTCTGTTTCTCTTGTTTTTGACAAAACTGGCGGACCAATCAAAAGTGCCTGTTACATGTCCTGACTCTTATTATAGGGTCTCTAGCATCGCCTGCCGGCTGGTAGCATCGAATTCACGAGTCGCAGAACGTAACATACGCGCGGAAACGGATTGTGTGGACAAAAAATTAGGCTCGCATTCGTAATCTGACTTTCAGCGTGCACGTTTGTTCCGCCTTGCGTAACGAGTCTGTTTAGACCCGCCGTATAAATTTGCGCAGACTTATTTGTACTGGATTGTTTTGCTCCTGCGCTAGTTTCAGCGCTTAATGAAACATCACACGCACGCTGCAAATTCGCAGAAGCAATGCGATCTACGAGAACACTGTCGGGATATTCTCGTTTTCCTGGAAAACAGGTTTGCATTTGGAATATTCTGGGAATTCTTCCCCTAAACAAGAGTATTTTCGGGACATATTTGCGTCTGTCGGCTAATACTGTCGTTAATGTTATCATGTACGTATCGTCAACATAGTCTGCTCTTACAGAATGCGCTTTTAGAAACTATTGTTGTGCTAAGGATCATTTTTGGAATGTCCTGGCACTCGGAAAGCACTCTCGAAATAGTCCTGTTCTGGGAATCATTCTCCCATGCCCGCCTCACGTCAGTGTTCGAGAGGCACGCATTGCTTCGTTCGCAACTTACTTTGTCTGCGAAACGTGACGGAAAGATTTTTATGAAACGATGTACAAGTTGTGATATATCCCTGTCGCGCGAGGATTCGTGTCGTTTGTTTCGCGGAGCGATACGCGCGGTACGGCATATCACCCCAAGTGGAAGCTATTCGTAAACATTTGACGCAATCCCGACGGTAGTCTCTGCATGTGTCGAACACTTCATTGACGCATCGTTCGCTTTTACTGCAGTGACGTAATCCGAAATGTCGGTCGCGAGAAGTCAGGACCGTTTCTCAAGGGCGATGATAGAAATCGGTCGCGGAAAGCTGCCATTACCGTGCTGCGGTAACCCAGCGATACTGTCAAAATTCATTGCGCGTATAGGATTCTTTGCTTTTGTGTTTTTAAAGTCTTGATACATGCATTCTGTTGCTCATGGTGGAATGTGAAATATTTCACATATGCACGAGATAAGTTTACAGTATCTACATAAATGACGATAACTGTCTGGTACATGTTGAATTTTTAGATTATCACTCGCATAGGCTTGATATATTAGAAACATCCTTTTACCTTCAAATCATATCAGAAAAATGAAATTTAGTTAAAATTAATTTAAGCTTTTAATCAATCTAAAATTTACTTTTATATACGTTATTTTTACTAGATTATTGGAAAAATTGCAATGATTGATTTGAAACTCCGATAATTATTGGAACTTTTCACGATCTTACATAGTATTTTATGCAAAAAATAAAAGCCCAATGGTAAAAGGCAATAAGGATAAAACGTGATAAGGGATAAAAGATACTAAATATAATTCTTTATTTTTTTAGAACTTATCTAATTTTTACAATTGGATTTAATTAGAACTAAATATACATCGATTAAGGCAATTCTTTTATTATTCAAAAAAAGAATCAAATTAATGTTAGAGATCTACCTTGCCATATATTAACTGCTATATGGACCCGGAATAGTTGACTAAAGGTTAGGATTTGAAAAATTTTGGTTTCAAAGAAAAATCTTATCTTGAAACTTCTTTTACGTTTTTCTCGAAACTATGTTTTTCAACCTGGCCGCCAAGAAATCTCGGGAACTACTCATCCTATTTAATTAATTTTTTGTATATAAATTATCTACATAATATTTTTTTCAATGTAGCGTATGATTTTTTCGATATCTCAATTATTTGATTTTTTAAAAAAGTTTAAAGTTACTTTTTTTTGGGTAGGAAAAAATAAATTTTTTTTCAAACTGCAGCCATTTCTCTATAATTATTATAATTTTCGGAAAACCGTACATTGAAGATAATACATTGTAGTTTATGATAAAAAAAATTTTTGATTTTAGATATTCATGTCCTTGCCGAGCGTGACGGTCAGCAACCGATGTTTTTAAAAACCAGTTTTTATAAATATTGAATAACTCCCACATTTTGCAACATTTGTACTTTATAAAAATTGAAACAAAACTGAAATATGCCCATATATTTTGTGAAAAAGTCTAAACTTTTTATTTAGTAATTACCCATGAAAGAAATTCCCAAACTTTACCTATTTCTAGAGGCCTCAGGGTGGGGTAATCCCCCTGCTAATCTGAAATCCAATAAACTATTTACTAAATTTGCAATTAATATAGCGATTTTCATTGCTGTGTGTTATCTTGGATTATTTTCATTGTTGCTAGCTCCATTATGATTTCCATTTCTAAAAAAATGTATGTCATCGTTAATAAAGAAACTTTCAATCAAATTATAAAGGGATTTGAACACATTGATGCAACATCCTTTGTTAGGATGTTGCATCTATGCGTTTTGCAGGGTTGGGAAGTAATGCTTGTAATGTCGTCACATCGTTACTTTTACTTTTTTATAGTAATGATTTGGACAATCGTCGGATGCGATTTTTCGGCGTTTCGTCCCAGGCTTTTCTTGTATTCGTCGATACAGTTCATCTATTTTTCGTAATTGATCAAATGTAGATGATTTAGGACACACAGACTACAAAGCACAGGCTGTAAAGGGTATCTCTGACTTTCTATATTCTGCAGCAAAACATCCACGTCTTCGTTCTCTGTACCGCCAAATTCTGGTAACTGAGTCGCTAATATTTTGATAGCTTAACCAGTCGGTAGTGCTGTAGAAACGACAGATCCTCGAGTCTGAACTGACACTCCTGGAGATGATTGAATGAACGCACCCTGAAAGTCTGAAGGGGGCGGTATGGTGGATGTCCACCACCGCTGCTAAGGTTTAATGCAGTAAACATACGTTGCATCTGTTCCTGCTGCAGGCGAATCTGTTCTGCCATTATTTCCAGTCGTTGCATCACAGGATCCGTTGAGTTAGTTTGAATACCACCAGATGCAGAAAAGTCAGACGGGTGAAAGCTTTGATTTCTCTTAAATCATGATCTTTGCAACCTAGTTTAATCATTTTCAGTTTTTACGACATGATGTTGAAAAAAAATTAATTGTAATTTTGTATAATGTCTTTACTGTCTATTATAATTGAAAATTTCTATGCTGATTGGTGTGGGTGTGTATTGTTTCTTGTTTTTGAAGTGTATTGTTTCTGGACACAATCCAACAGAATTTCTAAGTACTGCAAACCAATTACTATTTAATCCAGCAAGCTCACGGATCTTCAATGAGTTTATTGACTCATTTTACATTTGCAGCATCTGTTTTTAAACTTTCTCCGCATTCTTCAGAAAACAAACGCTGTTTCTCTTGTGCATATTGTACAAGTTGTACATATGTTGCTAAACAAGACTTTGTTCTGAAAGAATATAAACAAGTTATCAATTTTTATTTACATACACATGTAAAGATAGTAACATATTTAAAAATCTAGAAAATACCTAATGTACTTTAATTTTTTTTTATTATCTTCTTTACTTTGCGACATCATTCCTTTTTGTTTTTTTCTAAAATTAACATTTGGATAGGAATAGATTCCATTTTTAACTGTACAACTTCCTTGGCTGGTGTATTTTTTAATTGTGGTTGTGTCTTCTCCAGTACGAAACAATCTTCGTTGAAATGAAGACTACATATTCTTGCTACAAGTATTTCATAATATCTTCTTAGTCCAACATCGTAAATGATGTGTAGTGATCACTATAATGCTCCATGGTGATTTTCTTGGCAAAGGTACTCTGAGTGGTTTGCCATTGCTTTCCGAGAGGTGGTGATCAATTAAAAATTTGATATATTTTGGGTGGGTTTGAACCTGGGTCTTTGGCACAGAAAGCAGATGCGCAACTCTTACGCCACGATCACCACTTATTTCATAATATATTTATTTCAATATGTATAATATAATCAGAAATGAGAAAGTTAAATTAATACCATATTCAATACATATTTTTTTAAATCAATACCACAGTCAGTAATATTAACATTACATCAATGTTATAATCTTCCATTCAATAATGTAAGTGCAATATAACTGCACATATATGTAACAGTGACATTATTGAGTTGGAAATAACATTAATGTAATATTACTGTTACTCAATTTATATTGGAAATTGCACTTGTTTTTGCTTCTATTTCTATTGCATCTATTTTTGTCTTTGTTTTGATCACTTATATTTAAGTAATTACGAAACAAGCATTGCGCTCTTCTTCTGGTTTGCGATTTTGTCCTTACACAAAATTTTTGTTTTTATTATCGCCAATTATTTGCGATTTTCTTAGGCCTCTAGTTAGACCCCAGAAACACGAATATAATTTTTTTTCGCGTACGCTTTCTCGTTTGCAGACTAGTTAACCTTGATAAAGTTCGTTGCTTTGCGTGCACAATGCTCGACCTCCGAAGGCCGCAGAATTCATTAAATGTCACAGATTGCCCGCATAATTTTTCGCGATAAGTCACTGAAAAGTATTCGTACTCTTTGCATTGATGTTGGTTAGAACCATTTCAATCTTTTCACAAATAATCCACGATTAATAAATCTAACCGTTACTTTTTGCAAATAAACGTCTTGCTGTATAGGATTTGCATACAATATAAAACAACATTTAATGGTTATAATACCCATATATATATATATAATTATAGCAAACCATTTGTAAATCTATTTCAACATTTTCAAACATAAAATGTTGGGAATAAAGTAAAGAAGCAGTCATTGTATAGAATTCGTGTGTGTCACATATGCACGAGATAAGTTCATAGTATCTACATAAATGACGATAACTGTGTGGTACATGTTGAATTTTTAGATTATCACTCGCATAGACTTGATATATTAGAAACATAAAATTATAGCATACCATTTGTAAATCTATTTTAACATTTTCAAACATAAAATGTTGGGAATAAAGTATAGAAGCAGTCATTGTATAGAATTCGTGTATGTCACATATGCACGAGATAAGTTCATACTATCTACATAAATGACGATAACTGTCTAGTACATGTTGAATTTTTAGATTATCACTCGCATAAACTTGATATATTAGAAACATAAAATTATAG
>NJRP01000087.1:800594-814440 GCA_003063835.1 Aphaenogaster floridana | reverse complement strand
ATCGATTTTCGTAAAAAAAAATCGGACTTTTTCGTCCTTTAAAAACAAAGTACGCATTGGAAAAAAAAATCCTGCGATTAAGGACTAGATTTACATGTCTAAAAAAAGCATGCAAAATTTCAGATCGATCGGTGCAGCGGTTTTTGAGATATCGTGGTCACCGATTTTGAAAACATAGTTTTGAGAAAAACGCGTTTAAAGTTTCAAGTATAGTTTACACTAAATTAAAACATTTATTTTTCAACTTACACAGAGTCATCTATTCCAGGGCCATAAAATGTATCCTCTGCCGAAGTTGTTGCTTCTAAAATGTCAGTTTGTTGTTGCCGACGACGTATTCTTTCCTCCCGAGTACTCTGTTGCGCGCGACAGTTTGCTAGTTACACTCAAGGTCGTATATCTCCATGAAAATACGACGGATCAACTTAAAATTTTAAGGGAATATTTCTAACATTATATACTTTAAGAAAATGTGATTTTTGAAAAATCGATTTTTTCAAAATTTCTAAGTAGATATAACCCCTTAAGAGCGTTAAATCACGTTCACGCGTGTGCATAATCGTGTGTGATATAATTAATGAAATCCAACAATCCGTAGGCAGATGCTCCACTCGCGATAACTGGGCACGTATTATTATATTTCCATTCTGCGTCGCATTTCCGTGCTGGATACGTTTAGATTTTCGTTCGTGTAACACGAAGACCGCCTTTGATCTCGACACGAGATGACAATCAGTTACAATCAGAATTGAAAATCTACAGCAAAGATATCTTTGTCCGAGGTTAATCCTAGCAGAAGGAGCACTGAGATACGATGGTGATGTAATGGGCTAAGAGGATGTTAAGAAATTGTTAGAATTAGTTATGTGTTAAAAAATGTGATGTAAAAATATATATGTAACAATTTCAGAAATGCATGCATTATAAAATTTTTATAACAGAGAGAGATGTAGAAAATAAGTATTGTAATGAATCGAATATAAAATTATAATGAAACATTGAAAATGACTAACGTTGGGCTCTACCTTTTGATCTTGCTAGGATTAATATCGAGTATTTCCGCAGAGAATCAGATAGAACCGGACGGTACGCTCGCGATCGAGAGGACGAACGAAATTTTCCTTTGGCAGCCGAATCTGTCCGCCCTATTTTGACTCGCCGGGTGTTAATAATCCGGTTACAGGATTGGCAAATATTTAATCGAACGCACGACACACCTCGAGTGCCACCTGGTTACGCTCTCGCACGCGTGGCACACGGTTGCGTACACGCGAGTACACGCATGCACAAAGTAACACGCATTCGCGATCCCGGCGTTCTTGTCGCGCGCGTTCTATCATTCGCGGAATTTTGACATGACGAATAATCGCGCACGGTGATAAGCGATAAACACCGATAAAATCGTGCGCGAAATTGTTGATACAACGAGAGACCGAAAATAATGTTTCACAAGCGAAAAATACGTGCGAGCGGAAAATACACGGCGGGGCGAAATTTTCAATGTTTTTATGTCGCGTCAATCAGCGCCGAGAGAACGAAATAGGGCAGATAAACTCTGGTGGAAATTTTATTTTCGACCCTTTGTTGCCCTGAACTGATGTTTTCATCCGGTGCGCGGGATGCTCGCGATGCGTCGGAGTTGTTTGCTTTGAGAATTAATCGCATTTGCGAAAACAGTCAACCTAAACGCTAATTGGTCCGTCGAAATAACATTGCATACATTTGTCAGGAGTCACGATCAAATATTGTCTATTTTTGGAAACGGGATTCTTGATAAAGAGGAAATTGCAATATATTTGCGGATCTCATTGCGATATACAAACAGAGATAACACGTTCAAACGAAATTGAAATCGCAAAAGACATGTCATTAATAAAAATGACAATATTCTATTATAAAGAAAAAAATAACGATTTAAAAAATTATATTTACATTAACTGTGTATATTATACATATATTATCTTATCTATTATATTATATTAGAGAATATGGTGACGTTGTATAATACAAATATTATAATTGTAATGCGATTGGAAATGTTGATCGTGACTCCATCAAACCAATTAAGGTTTAAGTGATTATGGACGCAAAATTGACGCAATGCATATATTTCAACTAACAATAAGACAGAAAGATAAATGGAGATTGATCCTGGCCAAATGGCATATTTCTATAAAAATTACAGTTGAAATATTTTCAAATGGACATCAATATGTAATCATGAGAGAGAGAGAAAAAAAAAGAGTGAGAGAAAATAGGCGACCTGTAAAGGATCGGTAACATTATTCAAAGGTCTGATTTATCTTACTAAAGTAAACAGCTCTTTAGGAGTATCGAAACTCGGGTTAATTTACTAATTACCCACACTGATTTTATTGATTTCTTTGGCGTGCGTGCGTGCGTACATATATATATAAATGCGTGCGTGTGTGTGTGTTGTATGTGTGCGCGCACACGTGTGTGTCTTCAACCCGTGCACTCTTGGAAGGATCGCGCGGAATCGACGTGCATCTGTCACACGTTCCTGCCAAGAAGGACGATACGTCCACGCACTGCGGTCGCGTAGCGCGTCCATCCGATCTCTCGTCCCTCGCGCGATTTGCGAGCGTAAATCACAATCCGCGCGGGCACCTGTGCAAGCCGCGAATTTCGGCATCTCGCCAGATTCTGGGCGCCATTCTCGATACCTGTTTTCGCCAAGAGTAAAGCGAAACGGGACAGTCTCCGCGACATGTATACGACGTCACGAAGCGACCCGCGATGGATCCATGGAGATGCCAGCGGGATTTTCCGGCCGCGCGGCCGTCCAATCCCTCGCGAGATTTCTCGGCGATAACTGACTGGTTTGAGTGAATCTCAGCGCGAGAAACCAACGCACGAGAAATCACGCGAGAGATTGCATTTGCCGGAGCGGGCTCAAATTGCGAGAGGTCGAGGTGAAAAAATCGACGCGAGAGCAACATCGCTCGCTCACGCGCGTCGATTTTCTCATCCGGATGATCCGCTATGAATATCGTTCTCGTGCAGCGCTCGCGGGCGTGCCGATCGAACTCCGATTACGCTCCTCTTTCCCATAACTAGTGAATTGTGAATTCATAATGCGGGGAAATCGTAACGTCAATAGGTGCTATGTACTTTATTATATGTATGTGCGTGCATGGAGTACATCCAATCATTCGTCATAGTCGCGAAGAAGTTACGAGGGAGACGTCGTCTCTGATATATCTGAGATCTCGTCTCTCGCATACATACGGTTAGAAATAAACTAAAGTCACGTGTGTTATTGAATAATAACGCGAGTCTGAAATGGAATTTGCCGCTTGAACTTGCAAACACGGGACTTTAGTTGGTTTATCGAGAACTCTCTGATTTCCGTCAGTTTTACAGTGATGTTAGATAAGCGAAGATAAGAAGAGCGAAGGGGGAGTGTACTTGCGAGCGGATTCGCGAGTGCGAGAGCGAAACAAAGCGACACGACTCGTGGGGCGATTCGTTTCGCCGCGTTTGCGAAAATCGAGAGAGGATGTGAGAGAGAAAGAGAGAGAGAGAGAGAGCGCACACGCACCAGATTGTTTTTACGCGCCGGAGACGAGGATCGTGTGCATGGCGAATAACGTTAATAATAATATTATTAATAATAATAAAAAGATAATGATAATAATAATAATAATAGTAATTGTCCGCTAATGATGTTACGCCAAAGTTCGTACGAGTGAAGTATTTAAACTTGTCTGTACGTGTATAGGGACACGATAGGGATACCTGTGAGTATAAAAGTAAAAGTATAAAAAAAAAAAACACACATACACACAAAAGAGAAGAATTAATGAGAGAGAAAAAAAAATACAAAACCAATATTATCGCTATTTTGCATCGAGGAGTATATTGTAAAGTGAGGATTTTTCTCGCCTTGTGATTATTATGTTTGTAAATCGTAGCCGATTGTTAGCCGCTATAAATGCGATTGTACACGTAGGCAAAATCCCCCGAGGATCGGACCTGTATTACCCGGATCTAGTGCAGCCGATGAGTTAATCGAATTAATTAATGGATATATCAAAAATCTCATTTTTTGTAAATATTAATTTAAATAAATCCTATTGTAAAGATTGTATAATTTACATGGCGCACACCGTGCTTGATCTCTCTCTCCCTTCTTTTTGTTATTTTCTTTTTCAAATCATATTCTCAAATCCCTGCTTCGCGCATATCACGCGCCACGTGTGGCCCGTGGCATCGCGACGACACACGTGCGCTCCCATCCGCAATCCTATCCGATCCACTTCATCGTTCATCGCTTCGATCAACGTGCGATCGTCGACCTGAATCCGTTTCGCGATCACGAAGGGGAGCATCATATAACGCGGCTCTTCCGTATGACAATATTGCGACTCATGCGCGCAGGACGTGCATATATCGCTCATCCTACGTGCACTAAATGCATCTGCATCTCGGGCGTTAAGCGATATTTACAATATCCTGCTGTCGAAATTATCTCAAAACGTTTCAACATTTATTTCCCCTTCGCTGTTGCAACCTTTCAATTCATCAAGATTGTTAAAGAACTCCTAAATTCATGATATTTTTACTTATATTAATTTAACGGCTAAGATTATGTCTTTTGCAACTATTTTTAATTAAATACTTGCTGATTTTTATTCGATAGCTTCTCTTTTTCGCGTTCGGTGCATGCTCAGGCACTTTGTCTGAATCTTGTCGTGCGAATCGAGGAAGCGGCTGCTGTGCTCATATGGCAGTGTGATAAGCTTGGAAACAAGAGTGGGTGAAGCCGGAAAAACGTATTCGTGTTCGCGCCATTGTCTCGGAAATGACCGGGGCCCGGATCTGCGTTCACGCGATATTACACGCTGCTTCCTCGTTGCGTTGGATGATCGCCGATTATTTTTTTTTATCGGACAAAGACGGTCGTGGGAATCGATATTGATAACGATGCACGACATGATCAATGCGGATAGAGTTACCGAGCGGGGATCTGAAACAAGTGGGTCGAGCATACTGCCGGAAATCGGGTTACTTCCCGATGTAAGGATATAAGTTCGGCTCGCTCGAAAGGAGTTTCTATCGATCGTGTGAAATACGCAGCTATGACATGGTACAAAATCCCAGAGGGCCAAGTTAGTCGCACAGGCGCATATGTTCGCGAGGCGTTTGGTCGATAACAGTCTTTAAAGTTGTTGATAATTACAGCAAAATTATGAGTATCGTGCGAAGATCGCAGTCGTGGGTTTTACAGAAGTTATCTAGAGATTATATCATGTTTTTTAATTTAAGTAATGTGGTTGTTGGTTAACCCTTTGCGGACGAGGAGCATGTTTACATGCTCTCCGCTTATATTTCAGAAACTATTAGCCCGATTTTTATGAAACTTGAAATATAGAAGTTTTTTTGTGAATTTCAAATTTTTGACTTCAAAATTGAAGAGGGCCATCAAAGAACTTTTGTATTTCAAGTTTAAAAATCGGGCTAATAGTTTCTGAACTGTAAGCGGAGAGCATGTAAACATGCTCGTCCGCAAAGGGTTAAGTGGAAAATGACAGAAAGCATATTAAAACAAATTGGTCTATGGACTGATTAAAAGGCCCCGGTAATCCTAGACGTTGATGTTACTGACATGGACGTGTGACACGATGTAACGGTGCTGCTGGCATGGTGACGGATACGAGATTTCGTGCCTGTCTTGGTGTACGTCGTCGACACACACGGACGGGATGTACGGAGCACTTCTGCGTCAACGAAACTTTATCGCAAGTTGCGTTGTGCAACGGAGTATTTTTGCTGTTCTTGATAAGTTATATTTAACTCGTTCCAGCATAACACAAAGTGTCATAAAACTCCCGACCATAATTTCAATAATATATTTTCCGATGAAATTAATTTTTTCCTAAAAATATAAAAATTTCGAAAGAGACTGTCATTTGTTCTTTGGTATATGACATTAAACATTTTAGTAATTAAATCTTGATTTTTAATTTTGTAAGAAAAGAAATTAGAGGGACTTCTTTAAGCCAAGAAATTAACATTGAATATTAAATAGAAATTAAAGAATTGAATAAAGGATGTATATTATGTTCTACATTCTGTGCATTTTTCACGGTGATTTGTCACGCTGCTCTAATTTAATTAATATAATATTTAATTTTATTAATGTGTGCGATATTCAATATTAATGTTAAATCGCAAATAACAGTAAATTCTTCTAATTAATAATAATTACGCTTCGCTCTTCATTAGCGACAATATTGCCGCCGCTCTTTCCAGATAAATCCGAGAACAATGTAAAAAACGAATTGAGAAATAACGTTAATCTTCGCGTGAACTCTTCCAAAGCCATTTCGGGTAGACTGAAATTGCGGATGCCAATACATATTTCGGTATTTCGCGGTGGCGATAGTTGGTACCGCGACGAATTTAAGAAAATCCTCGAAATAGCATGGCGATGGCGGGTCGAGAGAAAAGCCAACGGCACGACCTTGGCACTACTATAGCCTGTCGACGCGGCGCAGCTAAAATTGACGCACTCTCGTGGGGAGCGCCGAACAATCACAATATTACTACGTTCTGTGTTACGAGTAATGTTTGAACAACATAAAGATACAGCCACGGATATCTGATAACGCTACTTGTTTCGCGCGGCGACGCCATTCGTCGACGTGCGCTTTGCCTTCGTGTGACTCCGATTTCAACTTCCGATTCATACTCTTTTAAAAACAATATCAGAAGGTAACAGCTATAATCTGTTGAAGATGTTTTTGTTTTTGAATGCACCGAACCGTACGATTTTTTGGAAGCTATCCGCGTTTTCCGCTATTTCGATAACTTGGTCCTCTTGGCTACGAACGTGTTTCTACTTGTTATTTTCTCTCTCGCGTTTTATTGAAACAGATTAGAATTACATCTAATACACACTTAGACGATTATGATCATTAGACTTTATCTGATCATTACCACTTGTGTTTTATCATCAATATAATTATTGATACAACCGATAGTAAATCTCAAGAGACTCTCATTCGCCGCGCGAGGCAGCTCATCTACTTAAGCGACGCGCGTTTTGCACGTTAATTATATTACTGTACATGCAGGTGAGTTAAAACCCATAAATTATCGATCCGACCCATAACTCATGGTCAACGACATTTCATTTAAACGCGACGTACATTCCGTTGATTTTGGTTGTGGTGTTCAGCTTCGCGACTGCCCTGGAAACGCTGTTCTCCCGGATGGTCGAGAGGACCAACATCGCCGTGGAAAAATTTATTCGAGCCTTATCAGTAATAAGGTATCAAACCGTACATACGCCTCATCCGACTTACAAATATGACTATCATCGCGGCGTCTTATCGCGAAATTATGCATTATCACAGTTTAAACGCGGATTCGCCCTCGCATTTGTAAGACAAAAATTTTCCACCTCGCGGAAACGAGTTTCTCCTTCCTTGGTGCTCTTTATAAATAATTCGCTCTCGGCGGGCATCCCGGCTCCCGACAAAGCGCCGTCGTAATCGCAAATATGTATGTAGTGATACGTGGCGGAATGCCATTCGTTCCTACATTATGTAATTCGTTGCATAGGATTCAACCGCAGGCGCCGCGGGAGAGATGTGCGTTTTCTATTGTTAGTTACGCGGCATTAATTCGCGGAGCGCAAGTCGTTACTCGCTGTTAAAACCGATGATGAACAAGGCTAAGCTCACGCGGTTCCGAGCATGATAATTGATAAGACCCAGCTGGAACAGTTTGATCGATAACCATCGCCGTTTGCCTCTCGCCAATATATCCCCGTATTTCAAATATATATTGCCGATATGTATCTTCGTACATTACGTACATTTCTATTAACTTTTCGCAATTGGCGTGATTGGGAGGATTGAATGATAACGTGCATTTCAAAAGATCACGATGCATACGGGTATGAAATCGTGGAGCTGACAGGAGATTTTGAAAAAGTGAAGATTTTAGAGAGATCATCTTCGTCGCGTTGGTGGGATCCACACGGGATCCAACAGCTGTTCAAATCGATCGAGATTTCCTCTTCGATGCGATTTACGAGAATCTTGACTTACATCACTTTTGCTTTTAACTCCCACATAACGGACGGATGGAATGATTAAATGTCCGTGACCGGTCCAAGCGTAAAGCACACACGCGCGGATGTTGCATCGCCATGTATGACGTTTTCGTTATTCTTGTCACAGCAGTAGAGTATCGCGGCCACACACACATTCCCAGAGGAAGGATTATATTTATGTAGAGGATATTTATAGAGTATATTTATGTACAAAATGGCCCCTCCTCTTATTCTATCGTAGACAATCCATATATTGTATATTACATGTGTGTATATTATGTATAAATATAATCTGTAAAAGATGTCTATTTTTTGTAATAGTTTTATTAGGATAGAACAGGAAGGACTCTCATCACGATTAACAGTGCCATTCGGATATTCTCATCCGGTAAAGCTAGTATAACGTTAAAAAATAGAGTACATTTTGTCGTTGTGTAAATATAAGATGAGAACGAAATAGAAAGATTCATTGCGAAAATGGGGTAAATCTATAATTTGATGAGGTCCTCCTTTTGTAACATGCCAACTGTCCATATGATTTAAATAACAAACTCCCAGGCCAACAACAAAAAGGAGAGATTATTTTTATATTAATCTAATTTGTGTTTCTAGTTGACTTGTTCCATTTTATTGTCGTAAAAAGATTGTTAAAATTATCTGTGCACAGATTACATGCACTTGGAGAGAAGTATTTCTTAGATATTCAATTTAGCCATGTGTATTAATTTAATGCATATTACGAACATGATAGTCTACAGTCTACACGAAGAAAATTTTATATTAAAAATTACTATGTATGGCAGTAGACGTGGACCATTGCTGGAATTATAAAAATTTTTACTATGTTATTATATAAATAATTATTAAACTCTTTTGTGAAAACATAGTAAAAATTTTTATAATTCCAGCATGGTCCACGGCTACTGCCATATACATAGTAATTTTTAATATAAAATTTTCTCCGTGTATCTAAAATGGATCTTACAAATTGTGGACTCGCTCATTTCATTTTTGCATCGAAGTTTCCGATTCGGAAGTGGGGAGTGTGTCGCGCGTATGTCGTTCGGCATCTAGCTTCGCGTTCACGTTTTCGCGACGGTCAGACCTCATCAAGCATCGCACGTAATGACAGGAAGGCAATTCGAATGCCGAAAGCATTCGACTCGGCGAAACGAGTGTGCGTGACCTGCCAATTGTTGCAAACGGCTCCTCCCCGTTCGAGAGAGCGCGAAGCGAGATTTTCATTAATCCGTAAGTACACGCGCGCTTAAGTGCCGTCGCCCCCTCGATGAATCGGCATAACGCCAATTCCTTTTTTTTCTGTAATAACATATCTTTCCTCAGAAATATAAAATATCTCCATATTAAAAAAATACGAAAATGAAATTGTGAGGTCAAATTAATTAAAAAATCATTGGTGCAATATTAAAAAAAAATTCTAATAAGTTTTGCAAATAAATTAATGATAACTTGACTCTTTAAGCAATTAACAATTTTGCGTAAGAAATCAAATTGCGAGAGTTATTATATTTATATATTCAAAAAAAGAATCTACCGATACCGCCTCGAAAGTTCATTTGCAGCTTAAGGGGGTACCCCACTCTGACAGCTTAAAAAAATCGAAAATTTTTTTTAACATTTTTGAAAATTTTAAGTAGAATGTTGTGTCAAAGCGATATAGCAAAGTTAGAAACAGCGGTGAATAGGCAGGCTGGTCAAGTCAGAAAGGTCTCTCGAACTGGATCTGAAAGGGGAGTTTCTTTTAAAGCAATTCTTTTGTTATTCAAAAGGTGGATCGAAATAATGTTAGAGATCTACCTTATCATATTAACTACTATATGGACCCGGAATAGCTGACTAAAGGTTAGGATTTAAAAAATTTTGGTTTCAAAGAAAAATCTTATCTTGAAACTTCTTTTGCGTTTTTCTCGAAACTATATTTTTCAACCTAGCCGCCAAGAAATCTCGGGAACTACTTATTCTATTTAATTCATTTTTTGTATAATTATCTACATATAATATTTTAATGTAGCGTATGATTTTTTCGATATCTCAATTATTTGATTTTTTAGAAAAGTTTAAAGTTACTTTTTTTAGGTATAGGAAAAAACAAATTTTTTTTTAAACACACTGCAGCCATTTCTATAATTATTATAATTTTCGAAAAACCGTACGCTACATTGAAGATAATATATTGTAGTTTGATTTAAAAAATTTTTTATGTGTGATTTTAGACATTCCTGTCTTTGCCGAGCGTGGCGGCCAGCAATCGATGTTTTTAAAAACCAGCTTTTATAAATATTGAATAACTCCCATATTTTGCAACATTTGTACTTAATAAAATTTGAAACATAAAACTTAAATATGCCCTTATATTTTGTGAAAAAGTCTAAACTTTTTATTTAGTAATTACCCATGAAAAAAATTCCTAAACTTTTCCCATTTCTAGAAGCCTCAGGGTGGGGTACCTCCTTAAATGCATTTGATAGATCGATGAATTGCAATGGTATCATCCTTTGCTGTAACATTTTATCGAGTGCATCCTCGATAGACTTGCGCAGTGTGGTCTTGAGATCGATTAGCTCTCGTTATCGCTGATTTATTTATTTATCATCATCTATCGAGCAGCGCGGCGGCAAAGTTTAACTTGCAAATCGCAGTGACAGCTAGTTATACACATATGGGCTCTCATGCTTTCGATATCGTAGCCTCGCGTGGGAAATTCGAGTTCTGTTCCGCGAGATAGCGAGAGCATGATATCGTAATTTAGTTCTATGCGTACCTCCGATTAGTTGATCAATCTATTTGTAGCGGATGACTATTCACGACCGTCGTTATGCAAAGTACTAATGACATCTCACGCGATCTTTCAATCAGATTTCGAGAAATATATGTATACGCCGTATCCGTACTCCCTCCCCTCCCCGAATATCGTTATCGTAAAATTAGAGATTTTTAATCGTATTTTGTTTCCGATAAATGGTAAATACTAAAATTACATTTACGTTGATGTTTATGTTTACGTTGTAAGTTGACGCAAAATAATACGAACGAAAGATGAAAATTGTTAGGACAATTTATCGGATTAATTTTTGTCAAATTCCAGCGTATCTGTATTTAGAGATACAGTATCGCCGAAACACCGTAATGTGTCAAAGCGATACCTTTTTACGAATCGCGATTGCCGGTTGCCGTTCCCGAGAGTGGAAGCGAGTGACTGAGAACGCCGGTCGGGTTTCCCGATCGTTGATGAACGCAGAGATCGATACGAATCTACTATAATAATACGTGTAAAGCTCGCGCAACTATATGCGATTCATGGTGTGTGTGATTCGCGTCCTTCAGTTTCATAAAAAAAAAAACGGCTCCGCTGGTGAATTGGCACGAATAGTAAGCAATGAATGCGAACTCGATGAATATGCCCATTTATACTATTCGTGAATCTCACGCGAATAGCGAATTGCGAATTTCGAACTGTCTCAATCACGAATTGCGTATAGTCCAGCGCTAGCAAGTAGTCGTAAAACGCACGATCAAATTAGCGAGTAGGATTCTCCGCGGGTTCCCCAAGTGCACAATCTACGTGTTTCCGGGTGTAATCGTCTCGCCTTGTGACTACACGCCTTAAGTTAAGGATGTATTGGACCTATCTTCAAAATAGTATGAAGTCGATAAAAATTTGTGAGATTGTTCTTATTTAGTCTTCCTGATGTGCTGCAAAAATTTTTTAACGAATCCACTAAACGGTTGCTGAGTTATAACGATTTTAATTTTCATTGATTTTACACACACTCTCTCTCTCTCTCTCTCTCTTTCTTTCTTATAGAAAGAAACGATCTTGATGGATAAAACAGCTGAAAAAATATTAAAGAAATAGTACCAATGTTTTTGTACATCTAGTTAAATCTAGTATACGGTTAGATGAAAATATTTGCCAAGTTTTAATTGTTTTCACTACACCGTTTTAAAGAAATAAATTATAACTTGAGAAAATTGGCATTTTCACTGTCAAAAGTTTAGGCTAATAAATAAAAAAAACCGCAAATAATGCTGAAAATACCTTTCTAGGTGTAAAAATAAGACTCCAACTATAGTTCGAGTTCCTTATATCTAGATTTACTATGCGTAAGGCGTAGATATTCAAGTATTTCAAATTTCATGTGCACTTTTGTCTAAGATTCTACCTCCGATACATCTTTAAGTAGTCCCTTTTCAACTGCGATTTTTCAATGTTCCCTCGATCCCCTCCCCGAGACAAGTTCTTGTAAGCTGTGTAAACGCCATTCTACGTGTGTCTATACGTAAAATGCATCGCGATAATCGGCGGCCCGACGGATCGGGATGTTGCAACTGTTACGGGGTGCATTTGCAGTGGAGTACACGCCATGGGCGCTCATGAGGGGGAGGGAGGGGGGGGGAAAAATGGGATATATATCCCCCTTGGATTTTAATTTTTTCAATTTAGAATGATTTTATAATTGACAACCAGATAATTTTTTGTTTGAAACTTATACAATTAAACATAAAAATCTGCATAAATATTTTTAAAAATATTGAAAATACGTTCGTTTGGCACCCCTAGTATATTTACATTCTGCCCTCCCTTGAAAAAGTTGTAAGGGCGCCCATATAAAATATGCAATCACCTTCAAAGCAATAATTACGACGAACGATTATCCGCATGGCGCGTTATCGTTCGTTTTATCCATAGCGAGCTCGGGTTCAGCCTTGGTCAACTGTTTCTGATTAACATAACTCTTTTTAGATAACTATAGTGTATTATCATAACTATAGTTATAATGAGGCTCGACATGCACAAAATCTAGTTGATTATATGCTGGTAATAGTAAACACGAGTTTGTATTTTGGTATCGATAAAAAGGAGACTTTTGCATATAATGCTAAATGTGGTGGACATGCGGTTTTAGCATCTCCTATATTTACAACTGATCGCCTATTTTTTCCTGCAAGTAAGATTAAAATATCTCGAGCTGTCCATGAATCTACATGCGCGCGTCCTGATTCCACTCATTCGCTTCCTAACAGTCGAATCGACTCGAACGGGATGTTATACATATATTATATGTTCGTGTTATGCGGACGTTCATCACGGTAGTTGTTCACAGCAATTATTATTCGCAACAATAGAAGTCCTTACAAAAAGGACCTGGAGAAGGATCTGCGGATCTTTCGGCGAGCCGAGATTAATATACGGGTCGATTGTATATGTATAAATAATATATAGAGCTCGATGAAAGAAAAATTCGGAATGAAGCATACGCGATTGCGATCGTAGTCTTATCTGTACATATAATGTTAATGAAAAAAAGAAGTAACAGCAACGGTGTGTTTTAGGCTATTTGTATATAAGCTAATTCGAACTAATTGTTTACGTATCCCTGGTACTTACGAATGATTATACGATAAATGCAAATAAACTAATTAAATAGTTACCGAGTTTTGTCTGTTTATAAATCTGACTGCGAGGTACATTCTTTCCTGTTTTTATACCCGCCTTTCCTGCTTCCTTTTGCCTCTGCTTTTTATAGACGCAGGTGAGTATGATTACTTGGCAAGATAAATAAACTTGGAGCGTTATTAATACTTCATTTATCATTATATTGTTGCGCACGTCGCCGCACTCGCTCGATCGTTCACTCGCGCTCGCGTCCGCGCCCGCGTACTCTCGTCCGCGCAAAGAAATGACAACACAGGAGGATAGAAAAGGAACTCGTTTAATGCGTATGAAAATACAAA
>NJRP01000087.1:769143-797846 GCA_003063835.1 Aphaenogaster floridana | reverse complement strand
CTCGAAAGTGCGCATGCGCGGCTTACGTTTATTGGCCGGTTTGGCCCACTACGCATGCGCACTTTCGAGCAGTAACTCACAAGCGAGAGGCAACAATAATCTTCTTTCTCACTTCCTCCGGACACATTTCAGTCTGCTATTCCGCTTCCATGTTTATATGTTCTAAGGTTTTAACCTACTTACAGTCGTGCATAAAGAACTATCGAACGTATCATCGCCCCTACAGCACGAAATATTGCTACAACATTGCAGGAATATTATTTTGTAACATTGAAATATTTCACAAGATATTTCTGAAATCTTGTAACAACATTTCTATGTCCGCATTTAAACAATATTTTGTAATTTTCCTACAATGATCCTAAAATATTTTTAAAAATATTGTATTTATATTCCTGAACGTCAATGCAATTTTCAGATAATGTCTAAATATTTCTAAATACTAAATTTCTAAATATTATGCTCATTAATTTTTTTTGTGCAAAGACACAATAACTCGCACTAAGTGTATGCACTATGCATAAACCATGCATAAATTATGACATGTCCGAGCTTCTGTTATATAGACAGCCCGATAAATTTTACATTCGAGAAACGACACCATCTAGCGGCAGTCTTAGAATATCCAAATACGTAATCAAAACATATTGTAATATTTCTAGAATATTACAATGTATGTGATTGAATTATGATATTGCAGCAATATCTTGCAACATTTCCTGTGAAATATTAAAATTACAATATTTCTACAATATTCTTGCAATATTTGTAATATGTTGCACTATTGAAATATTCCTGCAATCTTTTAGCAATATCTTGTGCTGTAGGGGCATCAATAAGAAGCCTGCTTTCCGTTCAACAATTTCCGCAAAAGTGCTAGTTAATTAAAGTTCTGCAAAGTTACTGTTATCTTTTCTATACAATTCTTATATATCTTATATATCTAAGGCATTTGATATTTTATATATTATGTAATATAATCTAATGCGGACAGTATATAACTTATAACATGAATTAATTTAAGCACAATAATTTTTATGCGATATAAATACTTTCTCTTTTACACAGCTCTTTTCTTAGAATTACGTGCAAACATACACATGCACATTCTGTTACATCCTTTCTTTCCGTAATTTTACGTTTCACATTTTGTTTGGCGTTAACTGCAACACCTGCTTATATCTCGTGAAGTAAGAGATTCGTTATTGCCGCGCTCGGCGTCTCGAAGGTCCCGATTATCACGCGAGATGCGATCCTACACGTGTTTCTCGAGCTCCTCCCGTTCCCGGGAACGCGAGCGTGAGCGGGCTCCCTAAACTAATTCTTCAATTAAGCTAGTTTCTTCGTCGAGGCCGCGGACACCAATAATTGCTATATTGAGCCAGACGCTCGACGCTCGCCAAGGCGACGTCGAATTACACACCGATCCATCGTCGATTTCCCAAGAAAGTTGCCATTCGAGACGCGCGCTGCAATCAGATATAAATGCTATCAAATACGACAGATTCAATCGACGTGAAGCATGTCCATCGAAGCGAATCGCTCGCCTCGCACTTCGAGCAGCCGAACGAAGAAAACGATACGTCTGCTCGTGATTTTTCTTCTCTCCATCAAGACAGCCGGCCGGTCTTTGCGTGGAAGATAGGATTGGTTTCCGCGACTTGAGTACGAAGCGGATGCTCCTTTTCCGTTTCTTTAACTTGGCGTTTACGGAAGACTTCACGTTTCCGACACACGAGGCGGAACGCTTGCTTTTGCGTCTCTTTCGGTTTCTCTGTCTCGCTTTCATTGTGAGGCACTTCGTTAGTATCGTATAGCTTACCTGGTATAGAGAAAGGAAGGCTTGTTGTGTGTAACGCGGTATTGTTGCAACTCGATCTTCGCAACGCGGCTACATGCAGGCACTTTTAGAAAATGCAAGCAGAAAATATAAGCTCTTCGTGTAACGCGCGTGTCTTCTTTATTTATAGTATACTCTTAAAAATGTCGTTCACGCGTGTAGCATTTTTTCATATAATAAGATGATATTAATTTAGAAAAAACATAAATCGTGATGTTAAAAGGTATTAAATTAAAAGAATATTAGTTAAAAAGAGGAATGCTTTCTTATTATGTTCAATAAAAACATCATATAGCATCCATGCAGTGAAATTTTAGAGAATCAAGACTCGGTACTCGGTAATAATTTTTTCTACATATCTTCGAGATTTATTTCTTTCTTTAATTTACCTTCTGCGCTTCGGGCTACAATCCCCTGATTGGAACACGAGATGTACTCTACATTCTAAAGAAACTACAATACTTTACTGAACGTGACATTTACGTTACTGATTTTTTCTTGCTTCCTGCATATGTGTTCTACGACATGCAATCAGCTATTCAAAACAGTTACCTCCAACTATACTGTCCTATTACATTTTACATATAGTTTTCTTACACATGGTTTATCATGCGTTCGTACGTATATACAAGAAATGTAAAAAAAATGCATTTTACAGATTTTAATCTAATTGAAGAAAAATTAAATATAATAATTATTAAGTTGAATAAATACTTAAACGTATAAACACGAATTCTGTTTATTGGCGATGAGTTTTCTACGGTTTCTGATTAATTCAATATCTTGTTAGATTCAACTTTCTCTTTTTGCCAAGATGTCAGCAGCATGTTTCTACTTAAGATGTAACGTTATTTATGTAACTTATGTAATCAATTTAATTCTCTCATATATATCTCAAACACACACATCTATTTTTAAAGAAGTTGAATCAATATTTGCGCTTTCGTGCAAGAGCCTCGTAAAATTCTTTACAAAATCCTGTACCATTTGGTTTGATACTTTATATATAAGTATTTGATAACTTTACGATCGTTGCACGCGGTGATTTGAATCGATTATAGTTCTAAGGTCATTCGAGGATGCGTGAGGACGTTGACATTTCATATAATGAATACATCTCGTACGACATATCTCATTCAGAGTACGCAATAGTTTTGCCTTCTTCCTTTCCGGTCGCAGAAATCTCGATCCTCTAGATTCTTGCGCTATTGTGCTTAATTGTTAATTTGTATCGAATGTACCTACATACAATTTGCTTCTCTGTTTTGGAATTTTTGAAATTGCGTAATCAAATGGCGCCTCAAGTAGAACGAAATAAATATTACGCAATGTATCATGACCGGGGTTGGTCGGAAAAGACCATGATAAATTCCGGTTTTTACTGTCCCGCACTTTATCTAATGGAATAAACTGGCAAAAACTATAAAAATGACTAATATGTAATACTAAAATAGATTTATCTTTAACTCTAGCTTTATCTTATGGAATAAACTGGCAAAAATGACTAATATGTAATACTAAAATATATTTATATAACTTTATACAAAAAGATATTTTTATTTTAATTAGTAAATCATACTAATCACTGTGGTTCAAAGAAAAACGAAACCAATATAATAATACAATTTTTTAAAATTTAAATTAATATGTGAAGTATATTTAAAACAAAAACTTTGAAATAAACTATAAATGTTACTAAATTTTAGATTAATTTGTGTAGTTTAATAAGGAAAACATAATATAGTAGAAAAATCAGCGTAGGTATCGTTTACTCGACTCAATTGGCCAAATTTATTTAAAAACGCTACGTTTCGACCGTAGATTTCGGTCCTTTTCAAGCTACTACTATAATATAGTAGTAGCTTGAAAAGTTACTACTACAATATAGTAGTAACAAAATTAAAAATTTTTACCCTATATAGATCTGGTTCGCGTTTATCATTTAACATCTTGTAACAAAAAACTAATTTATTTCCTACATCAATTCTTAATCTATTATAGATTTTATTTTCAATAAAAATTGTGGAAAACACTCTCTCAATTGATACTGAACTCTCCGAACAGTTATGTAAATGCACGACAAAATGAAGGTTATAGGCTTCGAGCTGCCTGTGAATTAGAATACTTATCGATAAAAAGGTTTTCTATTTATTTTATTGTTTTTAATAGCAGACCAGTTTTTGCCGGTTTTTTCTGGAAAATACCGGTTTTTACCACTGCCATGGACTTTATCAAAAAAATGTGTAATTTTGCCAACTCTGATCATAACAATTAGCGATTTAAATAAAATCGTATATTTCTATTTAAAATTTTCAAAGTTGTCACAATTATAAGTACATTCTTTTTAGTTGCTTTTTATATATTTGTTTTTTTCTCTTTTCAAAGCGTAAACATATACTCGTTTTATTTCAAATACAGCTAGAAAATGTAAAAGACTCGAACGAAATAGAATAATCCTATTGATATAAAAATTAACAGTGCGATTGGAAATAATTCAACATAGACCTATTTTACAAATACCTACTTATAGATTAACAGGATTATGCAAAATAAAATTTTTTCATATAAAGCTTTGTTTCCGAGATAAATTTGAAAATTGAAACGAAGCCTCATATAAAAAAGTTTTATTCTGCAATTTCGACTTATTTTTTCATGAAGAATCAGTCTCTTGCCGGTTGTACCACGAATTACGGACCACCCTGTATATTTATACGCACATTTATTATTAAATATGTATTCATTATGGATCGTACAAATTTTAGTTGAAAGTAGCTAATGTTACTTTTGTATATCTCTCTCATAATTTATTTACAAGACTAACTCCCGAAATTAGTTGGTTTGTTAGCAAGAATTCCGGAGTGTGGCCATTATGAGATCAACGACAATGAAGTATTTAAACGCGGGCTAATCTTGTTCATACACCTGAAATACTACCGTAGCTTCGCACATGTATGCGCGTATGACGATTTTAGGGTACTAAGGTTATCAAAGGAAGAAACTGTGTAAGAACACTGACAATTTTTTCTCGTGTCGGTATCATTCGAAACGGCATTACTCTCTGAATATTATTCTCTGCAAGGTGTAAACGTACTCAATTTATCGAGATATTATTTCAAATATAAACGTTATTTAAGCGCTTACCTTTTATAAAAGGATCCTCGGGCGAACGTGCCGTTGTAAAATATAATTACCGCGATGAAGTTGTTTGTCCATCCGCTGAAACATTGACGTATGCTGGGAACTAAAACGGGAACTGGGTTCTCGCTTGCGTAATTAAAAATTAAAGCACACGGTCGTCATTGAAACAAAATGTCAAACAATTTTGGATGTAATATAGATTAAAGTATTTGTTCTCTGAATCTTTCAATTGTTTATCTTGAACTAGAATATTTTGAGCGCTGTATGTACGACTTTTTATTGTAAGAATTATGGACTCTATTGCGGCTCATAAATCTCATGAATGTGTTGAACCGGTTGAACGCGTTCATCCTTGATCTGCATCGTCATTCTTGCGTAACGCTCAAATCCAAGCTAATTCCGAGACTTGTGTGCGTGTGAGAAATTGATCGAAGGTCAAAATAGTATTTCGAAAAATTTGATTTGCTTCGCCGAATTTTCCGATTTTCTTTTAATCGAGTTACAATAAATTTTTCATTTTTTATTTTTGTCGAATTTGCTATCGTTTAATTCACTTTTGTATCTTTAGCTTTATTTCAGATTTTGTTCGTCACATCTATTTGTTCTCTTTTCTTTTTTTACATCACATTATTTTATTTTGATATTTAGATTATTCACACAATTTATTTTCAAATATTATTTATTTCATTATATAATTACTTAATTTACTTCATATCAGCGTGTACTTATTATTTAAATACACACTTCAGTCTTTACATCAAAATCTTTAAATAAAATACAAATTAACTATAAGGTTTCTGCTTTGTCTAGAGACATAGTTCACCGCGTGCATTTGTTCGTGCAGATAATGATATAATCATTTTATATAATACCGTATCAACGACGCTATATTTGGCGTATATATTTGTGCTCTTCCCTCGAGAAATTGTAACTACAACAATGTTTATTTCGCCAAGAGAAACGTAAATAGAAACGTTCGCATATATAACTCATAGTTTCTTTTGTATCGATCAAAGGCGGAGAATAACGCGAGGATGAGTTTTAATTTTAACTAGGAAAATATCTATATATATATATATATATATATATATGTATATATCTCGAGTACTTTTGGAGAGCTGGCAAGTTTCCCAGACTAAGCAAGATGCAAGTTTCAGGGGGATAACATGTCATCTAAAATTTTGGACACTACAGGTTATTTCACATGCATGCAATAATGAGTTAAAATAGGGCAAGGCAAGAACGCATGAGTTAAAATCTCTCTTTTTTTTCTTGCGGAATGTTTCTTGATAAAGAATTACATTATAAATGGAATTGTATGCAAATTGATCATTGAAATTCAGCGATCTCGTGCTGTGAATGTAAAATTGAATGAATAAATATCAAATTCATTATTTTACACGATTCGTGCGGAGTTCCATGTCATACCATATTATTCAAAACACAAATCACTGTTAATGTCTTCGGCCATATTGGGCTGTATTCCCAAAGGTCACATCCAATGGTGACTGCTATTATTTTACGTTTGAGGTTCTTTCGTCTCGTTGAAAATACGACGTGTATCCGCGGAACGCCGCAATTCCTTTTTTGCCAACGGCGATCATCCTCCAATCTGTTGGATGTGACGTTGCCTGGCTTTGGGCAGAGGGTCTCCCTCTATCCTCCGTCGAATTTACGTTCGTGTTTTAAAAACAAAGTGATATACCGCCACGAAAAAACAGGATGGTCAAGCGTTATCGCTGTATGTGTGTGTGTGTGTGTGTGCGGTCGGGGCCTACATTCGTCACTTTATCGGAATACAGGATTTTCTACGGGACGATGGCTCGTAAACCGTATGTGGGTCACTGGATACAGTGGCCGGCGTGCTCGGCTAGATGCACTGGGTCAACAATAGGTGCGAGTGGTCCCCGGAAGATGAACAGATAATCCCGTAAACCGACGGAATGCAAATTGAAAACCGGCAAAGAGAAAATGCAATTACGATCGGAAGTCTTTCTCAATCAGTGCGTCTGCCTCGTAATCGATTTTGCAATTCCGGCCGATTATCTGTTCCTGGCTCGATCGTCATGAGCGACTGCGAGTAATTAACACGCTGCCTTCCCCTCCCCCATTCGAAGTGTCAATCATCGCAACACGCACGGCATAATTAATAGCAATCATACTTTGCGAAGTTAATTTTCCGCGTGGTGGCCTCGAACAACGCGGAAGCGCGCGAAACGCGAAGATAATCATGAGAACGGAAATTCAATGCCACGATCGTCTTGCGGAAGCGATCGAGACATGTACGGGTTATTTCGTCGTAAAGAATTTATCGGCTTTGCGTTTCGCATGACCGATACGAACGGTGGATCGAAGATCATGCGCAAAACATAAATAACAAACAAAGGTCACTGTCCTCTACTTGTCTATCGATACGCGTTGTTCTTTTAATTGGAAATTGATATCTTTATTATGCAAGAACATTGGATTACCCGATAATACCTTATCGATATCTTAACGGCATCTTATCTTTATCTTATCGAGTCTATTATGGTTCCTGTTTTGGACAAGTGCACCTTAATTAATCGACACACACACGTCAGCGCGATGATAAATGAGCTGGTACATGTGACATCAACGCAGCATTTCTGAACGTCGATAACGTATCGTTGGACTGACCTAAGTCTCGCTGCGGCGCATTTTGTCGTCGAGAATTTTTGTTTGAGAGCTCGCCAGCGGAGCGGAGGCACAGGTGACACCGGGAATACGTTGTCAGGATGGAGGACGGAAGAGCGAGCCGCGACCGCGCGTGGACACTGGTCAATATCTTCGCTGTGGTTCTGCGGCCGTTTTGTTTTATCGTGACATGACGTTAGAGGAGCGCCAGTGACGTCACTGGATCCACTCAGCCGATGGACGGGAGTCACTGAAGCGATAAACATATTTATTAAGTGGGGGCCTTTGGCGATGCCCGAGGCGTTCTTGCGCTTAATGTTTGTGCCTCATTATTACTCGCGAGCCGCTTTGGTCCATTTTCTCGTCGCTTGGCAGCCATCTTCTGCCCTTTGTCTGTCTTTGACATCGAAATCACGTCTTTCTATCTCGCATAATTCTAACAAGGCAACCGTATCTCATTTTGTTCGGCATAGAAAATTATAATAACTCTATACAATTGTTATTGATACGATACATTGGAAAGTTACGTTGTTATTTTCCGGTCCGATTATCTTCTATGCTGTTATTCTAAAGATGACTAATTAATACAAATATAAGAGATGTAAAAATATATATAGATGGTCTGGTTTACTTACGCTAACGATTAGTGTGTCAAGTTCTTTGAAATGATGTAACTGATAAGCGGCTGGGCGAGACGTAATTTTAACAACACCAGATAAACTCGCAAATATATATACGAAAACGGAAGTGTCGCCGCTGAATTACCTTCAAACTCGCCGCATCGCGATAATATCAAAATTCGACGCGCTATCTACATCCGGATGTGGACGAGCGCGATCGTGCTATCTTATTCGAAGCATCGAATACACCGTGGCCTTAAGGAAGCTTCCTTTTCCGTCCGCAAACGGACTCGCGCGAGTAATCGCGATGATGTGCTTCGGACAGATAATTTTAGCTCATGCAAATTACTCCGCGATGACTCGCTCATTACAAACGGAAAACATAAAATCGCAGTATCGAGTTGCGTTTTCTTTTCTAATGGCCCTTTTGAACGTCAGCCGGAGAAGCGGTCCGACACACTTTAACTAGTTTTTTTCTCTCGTGCAATTTTTTATATTACACCAGGCACTCGAAGACACTTTGCATTGCGCTCGCCTTTGAGGTGACTAGTTTATGCTGGAGCGCACTTCATGTAGGCGCAAAATCACATGGAGCATGAAACGGACACGATTTTCCGTAAGAAGAACAGACAGTTTCTTGCTTCTTCGTGATCAAGATATTTATTAAACTTCGGATCCGAATAAATTCAGAAGAGCTCGTGACACTTAGTTTCGATACTCAGGGTACTCAGGTACTTTGCTCTCGTCGAAGGAAAGGTTGAGAAATTTGTGACAAAAGGATTCTCAGGGTTGACCTCTCAGCCGGAGCTTTCGTATAAGAAGAATTTTAAAATGGAAGAACATTAAAACTTCCATCTTCCTTCTCATAAATTCACAAATATCAGAAACACATTCAAATTCTTATTTTACATAAATTTCTTGTATATTTCCATAATATGAAGGCAGCTAACAGACTTCATCTCCGTTCACGAGATGAAATATCTTAAATTCTACATTTAAAAAACGCATATCTGGATGTATTAATTTTTACATACATTTGTTGTCTTTCTGTGATGCCTCTTGTAATTTATTAAATATATTCGAAATAATGCAATTCGATGGTGCATTTTGATGTACTTATTTGAGGTCAGCATCGTCCGCATCTATTTACAGCATTACGAATGCGCAAGCTAAATATTCGAATACTTTCGCAAGCGTCAGCGCTACAAGCGGGAAATCAAATTGTGGTCCAGTTATCGTTTGACAAATCTATCCTGTTCCCATTGTCTCTCGGGAGACACGGCAAACATGATCTTGTCGTGAGCGGACCACTACCACAACCAAGCTCCCAACGGGTCGCTCGAAAAGCGCTTCCACTGTTCTCGCCGTTGCTGTCGAAATGAGAATGAAAAGACACGAGCACTGCGATTTTTCCACGTCGTTCCCTTAGATCCCGCCCTCTCGCCCTTTTATTTCCCTCGCTCACCCCGCCCTTCCACCCCGTCTCTTTCTTTCTGTTTATACCCGTCTCGTATCTATCCATCTGGTGGCATGGCAATTTTTCTCGGCGAGGTTTTTATTGCATCACGAACAGACGGCAATACATTATATCGATCTGTCGAAACATATGTTATATACTCGTGTGTCGAGTGTAACAAAAATATACCTGATTGTTGTATACTATAATTTTCGCGTATACTTGAAAATATTTAATATCACGCATAATGATGCCTTACGTAATACAGCCTCTGAGCAGACGGTAGGTTCGTCTCGTGAAACTGCGCGATGAACTGTGCGCCGATAATTACCGAAAAGGTCTACTTACGGTAATCGATATCTTTTATGAGACCGAGGAAGAATATAACGTGGTAACGAGATGCTCGTTCCGCTGGCCGGGAGAAAGATTAAGAGAAGTTTAGATCTCTATAGCTTGGAGTAATCGCGTGTCTGTGCTTAGTTATCGTCCAGGAATGGACTCGCGGTTGTCCGGATAAATGAGCTTCCGTTTATCGGGCCAAGGACGTCGCCGGATATCTCTAATAGCTACGAATGTCCGGTGGACCATGAGCGTATGTGTGCTCGGTCATACATGCGGCGACATTTCGTTAACCGTTACAGTCGAGTTCATTGATTTAGCGTGTGTCAGTGGTGTGTAACGTGCCACGATACAGTCCTCCGCAATAACGTGCACGCTGTTGCGCCTTACATCCTACAAAGAAAAAAAATCCGTTCAGTCCGCTTTTAAAATAATATTTTCTTGCACCGAAACGCCTGCAGCGACATTACTTTATTAATTTTCGTAAATAAAAAAAATTATCCTTTGAGAGTAATAAGACATTAACAATATTGGAGCTCTTAGAGAATTTACGTGACACCGACATATCGTTAGTATTTTTCATAGCTATTACGTAAATTACGACAGCGGCTCGGACAGCGGAGTCGAGATAACCCGAGGAACTTTTGTACTAGATCTGAATGTAATTGTGCCCACGCGACCCAGGACGCAAAGCGGCGACCTAATTTTTTTTTCCTTACCCACGCGCGTATCCTTATCCACGCCCCAACGAATCTAGATACACTCGAAGCCTCTAAAAGGTTCATGAAATTACCTCCGTTTTACGGCGTGATTTATATTCGTTTCGCATTCTCTAGTTTCTTCTCTGAGTTTAAAGCCTTAGGAGAGATTCGCAAGGTCGGCTGGCGTATCAATCAGCGGATATCTAGACGCGAGTTTCAAACATCTGTCAACGGAAATTCATCTAAGCGACAGAGTCCAACGCAAGAATACTTCTCAAAGGAAGCCTCTCCTTGACACAGCTCAAGGCTTTGTAGCGAACACAGCCACTTCTCTCTCTTTCATTATTTTCACTCTATTATAATAAACCAAGCGGCATAACTTCAATTTAAAAATACAAGTTTATAAATCGGACGTGTCTCAAGTTGGTGTCATCGGCGAGAAACGTTTAATTTTGCACGAAATAATTTTGCTAGAAATAAATTAGGTCTCAAAAAGTTGCATGCTCGAATTGTTTTAGATTGAGCAATATACTCATGACGGTAAATTAATAGCCATCTTTTTGTCAAAGTACCTCACGAGGCGCATTAAATGAACTGTCTTTATTTTGGATCGATTATTGATATGAACGTCAGAAAAATTTTGCGACGTATGTCTGTCAAGTGTCACAATTATCGCGATCGATGTCGAGGTTTCCGTGTCTAACAGGTTCATTCTCGTGAAGATTTTGTACACCGTCGGTGATTTCGTTTCTATTTATTACGACAGAGACAGACGGTAATGAACGGACGTAAATGCAACGGCGAGCAAGTGGAGGCAGTCAGCGAAGAACCGGCGGAAGCACGTAGGTTGCTCGGCCGGATTGTTTCGCCCTTCGTCTTCGTGATCTTGCCCTCCCGCCTCGTTCCGCCTACGTTGCTGCCGCATGCACGAGCCTCATCCTCGGTCTCCGCCGCGCGCGATTCCGCCGATCGACCCGTGCCGATCCGCGCGGGCGTGCACGCGGATCGTCGAGGAAGACGAGCGAGCCGTGACCCACAATTTCAAGCCGTATCCATGGGCGTCCTTACAACTCTTTTCAAGGGGAGGCAGGGTGCAAATACACTTATGTCCATTTCCACTAATGTAGATTAACTTTAATCTCGGTTTAACTTATTTATCTTTTTCTAATTTTTGAATATTAAATAACGTTTGTTTTTGGCAAAGCCTTACAAAAATGCTACCCCTAATGTCCATTTCCACCAATGTAGATTAACTTTAATCTGGGAAAAAGATAAAGAGTAAGTTAAACCGAGATTAAAGTTAATCTACATTGGTGGAAATGGACGTTAGGAGTACCATTTCTGTAGGGCTTCTAATTCTTGAATTAGAAAAGAATAAAGAGTAAGTTAAATCGAGATTAAAGTTAATCTACATTGGTGGAAATGGACGTTGGGGATGCCCATTTTTGTAAGGCTCTGTCAAAAACGAACGTTGTTTAATTTTTTCAAATAGTATTTTTAAAATTAATATTTATGCAGATTTTTATCTTTAATTGTATAAACAAACAAAAATTATCTGGTTGTCAATCATAGAACAGGGTTGGCAAAAAGCTTCTTTTTATTTTAAACAAAAAACATTGCTTTTTTGTTTAAAGCAATGTTTTTTGTTTTATTTGTGTTTTTAAGTAATTCCAAAAAACATGTTTTAAACAAAAAAAAGCATGTTTTAAACAAGCAAGAAAAACACTTGATAGCTTTGAGCTGTGTGAATATTTAAATTTTTCGCTAAAGACTTTATAATCTTATCTTTTGAAAAAGTTTTTTTTTAGTTGAGTAGTAGAAAAAACTACTATTCTTTATTAATATATATGAAACTATATATTCTTTATTTTATTTTGAGTATTTAAATTTAAAAGTAGGTATTTAAAAAAAATACCTAATATGCAATGACTGCAATGCAATTGCAACATGTTATTGTTATCGTTCATTTTTTTGTACTTAAATGTGTACTTTTTAGTTAAAGGATTGACGTTATTTTATTTATTATTTGCAATGGGTGCTAAAATGCAATGTGTTATGGTTTATTTTTTATAGTTTGTACTTTTTAGATGAAAAAGAAGAATTGAATTTTTTTTATTTTTCTTTTATTTATAATTTATGTGGAAAGTTAAGCATGAGACTACTTAATAAGAATAGGAACCAAAGTATATTAAATATCATTACCTAGAACTACTGACCTGCTATGAATTATGTACTATTAATGTAAAATGTTAAAATGTAAAGTCAGTCAATATCTACTAAGTAGTCTTTATTGTATTGATAAATATTTAATATCAAAAATAAATATTCTACTAAAATAATATCCATTTTATCATTTTTATTTCATTATTTATATTTTTATATCTATATGTTACACATAAATATAGACAAACAAAAAACTAAAACAAAACTTTTTGCAACATACATATCTATTAGTTTTTGCTTTTTTACAATTTCTTTTCCAAATAACAGTTTCTTTTTCATATATTTTAGTTTTAAACAGTGGACACTGTTTAAAACAAAAATGTTTAAAACAGTGTCCACTGTTTTAAACAAGTTTTAATCAAACAGTTTTAAACACATTGTGTGCCAACCCTGTCATAGAGTCTAAATCATTCTAAATTGAAAAAATTAAAATCTTGGGGGCATATGCCCCTCCTTGCCTCCCCTCATAGGCGCTCATGACCGTATCCATGGGCGTCCGCAGGGAGGGGGGCAAGAAGGGGCATTTGTCCCCCCTGGAATCAACAAGAAATTAAGCATTTGCTCTGCCTTTGAATAAAGGAAGGACAAAGTTGTGCCAACCTTGCCGATCTCTGTCTTAATCCACAGGATTATAATTTCAAAAGGCGTATAAATTTCAAATTATAAGTATTCTAATTCTGGAAGTAATATTTTGAATCATGCTCCCCTTCTGTAAAAAATCCTGCGGACGCCCTTGGTCGTATCCTCGCACTTTGGCAGTCTCGTTCTCCCTCTCGTTTCGCCTCGCGTCCTCGTTCTCGATACATAGTTCCGTGGTGGTTCCACACCCCGTGAGCAGATCCCATTCACTCTCCTTTGACCCGCTCGTGCGCGCGCGCGCGCGCATTATCGCCAGCACGGCGGTGTGCTCCGCGTGCCCGTGATTGCCCGTAATTTATTTATCTGCCCTTAAACGGCGCGCGTGTACGGATTTTACTGGGCGCCGTCACGTCACGTTACGTGCACCGCGTATTCTTGGCATTGGACGCCATTGATCTAATTGGCGTACGACAGGTATCGCCTCCGCGTCTTCCGCCGACGCGTCCGGTAACGATCGGGCCCGCCGTGCGGGTCGCGATCGTTACAGGACGCGTCGGCGAATTTAACGATGACGAGAGCGTGCGTGCCCGTGTGCATCAAGGCATCTCGATTTCTTACGGCGATATCGGCCGTTCAACTTTCAAACACGCGCCGCGTTCGGCCTTCATCTCGACCCTGCGCGACATTAACTCCATTAAACTTGAATTTTCTATTCAATTACATTTAGCGTCGTATTCTTATTACTATTATTATTTATTATCGTTTTTATCACGCTCCTGTGGTGCCTGTACTTTTTTTTTCCTAAACTTCCTTTCTCAGCTAGAGAACGGCGTGTAACCTTCGGACGTATATATGATATCTGCATTGTAATTGTTACTCGCGATAAAATCGTATCGTAAATAGCAACGTTCGAAAATTCGCGAATTTACACTGTAAAAAAAGAATGTAATATTACTTCACTATTTATGATGGAAACTTACAAAATCACGCATTTTCACAATAATAATTGTTGTAAACATACATGATTTTGTTACGTTTCCGTTATAAATAATGATACTTTTACACTTATTTACATATAATTTTTACACTTGTCCTGTAATTTTACATACATTTTTTACAGTGTATTTTTAACTGTGCGAAAAGCACTGATTAAACATCAGGCGTTTTGATGGGTCGTAAAAACGCCGTTGTGAAAAATTGATGGGGACCACCCACGTTGACCCGATCCTGAACGTTATCGCCTATGAATAAAACTGTTCCATTATCCTGCATAGTCGAATTTTTAACACAACGTTCACACGCGTTGTAAAAGATGCACGAGCACAGCTTGTTTATCGGCGCTTTATCAGCGCCGACCTTTCGCGGGACGCGCGCGAGGCCGCAAAGTTACCCATCTCTCCCTATATCGACTATCCGCCTTCCCTATAAATATCCGCTGTAACACCAAAAAACCACCTTTCAATCTCACTCGGCGTTTCGCGCCTCGAATTTACCCTCGATCGAGCACGCCAATAAGATCGATATTGTCGCGGCTCGCCTCTGCGACCATAATCGCGCGCCTCTGCCGAGCGTGATAAATAAATCGGTTATTTATAAGCGGCACCTGCGATCCTCGACGAGGACCTACCTACTGCCCCGCGTGCTCCTCGCCCACGGCCACGCGGTCGTATCGGCATTCTCTCTCTCTCTCTCTCTCTCTTTCTCTATCTATCTATCTATCTACAATCTATCTCGAACGTTCGCGAAATCGCGCCACGGAAATGTACCGCCGACCCGATCGAACGGCTATTGATTACGTACGGAAATAAAAGTGAAAAAGGAGAGGGACCTCCCTGAGGTCAGCTTTTGTAGCCCTCTCGTCGAGACGCCGCGCGAGACGTTTCCGCTCGCGGTTCGTCCGCGGTTCGTCCGCGGTTCGCATGTGGCGCGTGTGGGTTATTGTGTGCACGCGCGGCTTACGTAACGCTGACCGTCCTATTCTGGTACCAGGTTCGGTTCGGAGGGACGCTCTCGATAGGCGGTCTATGTCGTTCGCTCGTCGCGTCGCGATGAGAGAGAGAATCGGACGGACACCGAAATAATTCCGCACGGGGTCAAGTAGAAACAACGAGAAGAGAGCCCCGTTGTATTATAAGAATTTATTTATAACCGCGGCTATTTTCATTCTCGGCGCAACGATTTTTCTTAACGCCTGCGTTGCTCCGATTATTTATGCGCGGCCGAAGGGCTACATAGTCGAAGGCGTTGAGATAAAAAAAATGTCGCGTCGACGTGTGTAGTGTGTCCGTAAAAATAGTTTTCTACGCGTTTTTTACCTTTTAAATGTGCTACAACAAACAGAGTGCCCCAGAAACGGTGCGCTCGCCGCGCTGACTACGGATCCCTTGACAAATTTCGAATTAGCTTCGCCTTTCCCCAGCCATTTTTCGCCGCGCTACTTTTATCGAAAAATTTTCAATCTTTAACGCCGACAAACGCTAAATAAAGGTTCAATAAATTTTCAGTAAAATTTACTCGAAATCAACTACAGTAAAATATAAAGCTGCTGTTATTTATGTATTCGCTCTTCCGTTTCGCAGAAAATGCGCGATTTCTGTTGCACTCTATATACGTCCTTCGCGATTTAACTGCCGCATCTCGTAAAGACTGATATATCTCATAAGATCGCAGTATCCAGCGTCTCGTAAATCCTCAACAATAACTACACGTTCCATATGTTTCTAAATGCGATATGCGTGTCTGGCTTTTATAACTTTATCATACTGTACCGATGTAGAGACCATTATTTCCAGATCATACTCTCCTCCAGAGGCGCAGAGCTTTTCTCCTCTCCTTGTGACGATATTTTTTTCTTCCTATCTCAGCGTCGTTGCGCAGCGATGTTTTTTCTTTCTTCTTTTTTTTTTTAAATTGACGCGTTACGGAACGTCGCGCGGCTCTTCGGTGCTCTTCTCGCGTAAATCTTTACAGCATGCTCCAGCTATAAACGCTAATCGGGGACACTTTGTAACGCGACTTTACACGTCGTGCTTCGGGCACATAAGGGTGTCTCGGGCGTGCGGGGCTTGAGTTTGAGTTGCAGATGGTGCGAGGTCCCGGGAAATCAATACCGTCAAAACCACCCCTGGTCCTGTTCTCTGTCACTGTGCTAGGGAAGGAATCAAGTCAATGTATGTTCGTGAATTTCGATTCACTCGAGTATCTGAGCAACGCCTTATGGAAATCGTATGAAAATTGGGAAATTGGGAAAGTATTTTTTTTACGCTAATGCGATGCTCGATAAAGAACATTAGCAATATTGAATATCAAATGGCTATAGCGAAAGCTCGAAAGCTTTTACGAGAGGAGTACTTCAGTTTTACCATAATCCAAGTTTCCCCTGTTTTGATTTCAATATCGCGCGACACATCATCTACTCGATTTTTTTTATTTTATTAATAATGCATCTTCCAAAGAGGGAAGTTCCATCAAAGGAAAAGTAATAAAATATCTGATTTTTAGGCTACACGGAAAAAATTTTATATTAAAAATTACTATGTATGGCAAAATTTTTACTATATAAAACAATGAAAAACATAGTAAAAATTTTTATAATTCCAGCAATAGTCCACAGTTACTGCCATACATAGTAATTTTTAATATAAAATTTTTTCCGTATATGCTTGCAAGTGTATCATATTTGTATTTTTTATTATCATACTCATATATACTTAATTCTATGTTCATTTAAAAATATAAGTTAAACATTTTTGTGCTTAGATTGTAAATTACATGCAATGTTGTATCATTAATTAAGTAGTAATTATCGAATCCGTGAATAAAGATCTCAAATATAGCTACTATCAGTGCTGTTCCTTGTAATTGTTTTTTCTTATCAGTAATGGAGATGTTTAGGAATAATTTGCAAAGAATATCGCTTTCACTGAAAGTGCAACAATTAATCGCGAATGCGATAATCAGGTAAAATGATTTTCCGTAACGGGAAAGCCGATTACGTATAATTTAACCGATAGTATATAATCGTCTCGAAACACGTATTATTATCACAGAAATTATAGCATACAGTGATAAAATAGTTATCGTCACGATGCTGTGCTTTGACACGTTTAATTATACAACGTGCAAAGGCGGATTTTAGAGGATGGACAGGAGGAGGAACGGAGGATGGTTAAATTTCAGCCTCCGTCTATGGAATTACGTCACTACAAACGTATACTGAATCAAAATTCTACTGGTTGGTTTTTTACTACGAACTTTTTCTGCCCGAAATACAGTTACGGTTTTTTTTTTCGTTACTTCACCCGAAACGATATTCGCCCGGGAATCACTGACATTTGACGTTGACGTTTACTCTTCCAATTTTTTATCAGGGTAAGGAAAAGGGCGAATATTTTCGTTAATGCAGACGCTATAGAAAAGTAGCATTGCATTTATTGTCAAAATCCGGTTGGTCGAATCTGTCAGTTGATTTCAAATGCGGAAGGTCGAGCATCTGCGAGATCGCAAGGTTAGATTCAATTATGGTCGCATGATTGCCACTCGTTGTCAGGAGGCGTGAAAGTGTATGCGGTATGCGTTGTATATGCACTATGCAGTCGAGATTTCGTCGCTCACAATCCACAAGGATCTTCCGCTCGATGGATCGGATTTATCAATCAGACACTCGAACGTTGTATTTGCGTGTGGGTGTATTCTCGTCGAAAATACGATCGCTGTAGGGTTTCGCGTATGCCAGTGCATACGAGAACTCGAAATGCGTTTTACGTCGGTCCGGATATACATCCAGCTAGCAATTTACTTGACTTTTTTTTAGAATATCCGCAGGAATCGCGCAAAGCGTGTTATTGAAATTCTTTCCCAGATTGTTAAAGCCGCCTCGCTTTTTTGTCACTTACAAGAAAGTGTATTATGAAATGCACACCGTTACATTGTTACGAAGGTATTTCGCGCGAGTTTCGATTATTTTTAGTAACCTAAAGTTTTGCATATCCGGTTTTTACATCGTACGATTAGAATGCAAACTATGGAATGCATTTTAGTTAATTAAATTATTTACATGAAATACGTTTTTCGTATTTTGTAACGTGAGTCTTCTGTCAGGTAGAGATATAATTATTTATGATGAAATGTGTGAATTTGCACACTCACACAAAAAAAAAGAACATTCTTATTTCAAAAATATCTTTATTTTTGACATGTAAATCTTAAAATGAGATTGTATAGCGTTAAACGAAGAAATATTACTTGCATCAAAACATTTTATATAATTCAATAAAGAAAATTATAGTCTTATTATTCAAAAATAATTTTTATTAATGGAAAGCAAAAAATATTGAATAGAGAATAACAGTACTTTCAAACTAAGAATATTCATATTATAAAGATAATACAGTTTTATATTATATTATATTAAGATAATACAGTTTGTTATTATTGTATTCTTTATGTGACAATTACAATATTCAAATTAATTTATAATATTCTTGAAATACAAGAATATAAAATTCTTCTAAGAAAATAATATTTTTTTGCTTATATATAAAACAATGATAGTGTTAATTTAAATATATTCGTTTTGATTGAAGACTTTTTTTTCTGTGTGCAGAGAAAAAAGTTGTATCAGCAACTAGAAATTTGTGGACAAATTGCGCCTTAACTATGTGCTATAAAGTTGCAGTAACAACAAATAAGTTATATGAACTAAGAAAACATAGTAATATTAACCATTTATAGTAAATCGTTGGATAAACTACATATTTCTCTAAATATTTGTCTAAACTGGAAAAATGTTGTCATAATATCTTACTTGTATGAAGTTTATATAACTGTATAATTATAGTTGAGTCGCTATTTTACTATCAATTAATAGTTCACAAATGTAGTTAGCGTGACTATATTTTTATAGTATTCAGTACTACTTTAGTTCCTACTACTTCGTAAAACTAGTTGCAACTACTTAAATTTTAGAGTTGCCAAATTATAGTTGCCAGAACTATTACATTTTCTCTCAGTGCAACATAAATCGTGGCTCTTTTAATTTAAATATAGTTTCTGTAATTTTCTTATATTTATGTAAAAGGTTTATGTAAAAGCTAAAATATCGTAAATACCTCTTACATTATATAATATCACATCACCGTGATATTCAAACGCATTTTAATAAAGTGATCCAGTTATTCAAAAAGTCAACTTCTTTCTGACATTTAGGATGACATTCATAGAAATCGTTCCGAGATTGTTTGGTAATAAGAGGAACGAGAAACATAACTCGAGATAGAATTCTGCGCAGGATAATTTACATAATTTAAATTTAGAATCAATTGTAACCTGGCAAGAATTTAGATACGTATTTATACTATTTATACATATTTGTACGTATTTATACTATTTATACATATTTGTATGTATTTATACTTGATATTTAACTTTAACTTTAAATATTTAACTTGAGATATTTTTATGACGAATCTTTACTTAAAAGCTTTGTGTTAAAAAGTAAGATCCGCTAATTAAAAGAATAGGATTAAAAGAATGAAAGATGATTAAATAAAGAGAATAAAAAGTCGTACATTTTCAGTTATAACTTAAGAACTTGACGATTCAATATTTCTAAGGAAAAATCTAGGTTGAAATAATCAGAAAGTTCGTAGATAATAGGAAGCGCAACGAGCGTAAGACACCCTGTATGTACAAAGCACGCGCGAAATCTAAGGCAGTCGCAGATGCTTGAAATTAATTTCCCACTGGCTGGTAAATTGCCTTATTCACGTAGAATAATCCCCGGGATCGTGGGTTTGACGAGCCATTTGGTAACAAAAACGGGGAGGAAATGCTATCACCGAGGGATACGAAGTTAGGGGACCGTAAGCGCTATTGTTCCCTGTTTTCTTGTCCTTCAATATGTTTCTCTGCGCGACCTTTCGCGTAATGCTCTTTTTCACTTGTCCGACAACTTCCAAAAACGCTTGTGGACGACGCGCTACCGACGAATTTCGATTTGCATGAAATGTAAATTTTCGCTTGTGACAAACCAGTCCTCGCCGCTGTGGCTACAGTTGCTCTTATCGTACAAACAGGAATATCGATAAAATACGTTCGTTCGAGTCAGAAAAACTGATGCGGAAATTTATAAACTCGTTGTCGCGGACGGAAATGTAAAACCGCGAAAACCACGTAATTGGAAATTTATATATTTCAGCATTGTGTGCTGCTCTTGTTGTTATGCAAACTCTAGTGTTACGTATCGTTGCAACAAACAACTTTATTTATTCATTTGTGTAACGTAAACTCGCAATGTTTGAAATGACCATATTCAATCATTATGCTTGCGAGAGATTATAATCCATTTAAGAATAGCAGAGGATATTAATTATTTTTATCAATACGCAAGAGAATATTAATTATATTTGCAAGATAAGCGGGGAATCATATTTACTTACGCGGCTCGAATAATGCTAAAGCTCGCCACCGGTAAATTTCATTGTGTTTTTTACCTCGCGTGAAATTTCTGGAAAAGGTGCGGCATTTAATGCCGACGCTTTCTGCATCGTTTTCCCGTTTGCCTCCTATTAAAAAATTATTGCGACCACGCTGTTTAATTTGCTTTGCCTTCTCTCTCGCGGGTGGAATTGGGTTTGAAAAGATGAAACTTGTGTATTTTTAAAGCCGGCGATGTCTTTTAACCGCGTGAGATAATCGGCAATCCATTAATTTTCCGTTTGGCGTTTTACCAAAACACCAGGAAGTCCGGGCGAGATTCTAGGAATACATTATGCGACACCTTCATTTAGTTAATAGCCCCTATACCTGTGTGCGGTCGTTATGCGCTGCACGTATGCTATACCCGTGCGAATTTCTAGGTTCTCTCCTAAGTGACACGGCGTACTCTGTTACATCCGAGAAAATCGATATCGCACAAATAAGATTTGTGGTAACTCGTCTTCGATCTGAACTTTTGTTATGAGGAACTTGCGGAATTAATACCGCATATTAATAATTCTTTTCCCTCGCTCTTTAGATGTTTTAACAACGTTCTTCTGGCTGCTTTGTTGATATTTTTCGATTTTCGATAACGCTGTCTTTAGACAAGATTTCGTCTCCTCATTATCGGTGGCAACGAAATGGAAATAGCACTTTGATCAAAATTATCGACATTGAGAAGGACAAAATTGAAGAATCCATTCAACTGAAACCACGATAAGATGGTATCTATCCCCTTCGAAATCTTTCGGAGTGACAAATCGACTCAATTCCCCCAACGGTCCATTTTCATCGTCCTTTGAAAAAGTTCGTCCTTCGGGCTCGCTGATCCCGTCGCCGCTGATATTCTCCAATGTTTGACGAAGTTTCCCTTGCGCAACAAAATCGCGTCTCCACCCCGTCGACCTGCATTGAGACGAAAGCTGCATTTCGATCTAAAAAGGATACATATCATGAAAATTGCAACTAAATAACTTTATTTCGCTCCGAATGCTCTCTGAGAGGTTTATCGACTCAATTTCGCGATATGCTTCAGGTTCGCTCCCCTTCAGAAATTTCCAGCGCCTTGTCGTCCATTTGTTTCGGCGCATTTCCCGATATTTTCCAATTTTCGACGAGGATTCCCTTTACGATAAAATCACGCCTCCTCACGCCATCGACGCGCAACGGGATGGAAATAGCATTTCAATCGAACTTGCCGCGGCGACTCGGGAGGGGCGCAAAGTCAAAGGATAAATTCTATAAAAATCGCCCCGGCCGCGGCGGCGAGCGCCATCGCATCGTAGTGAAAATCCATAGGTGGATATCCTACCCTTCGATGTTCTCCATGAGCACACACAGACATGTAAACAGATACTGACGCGTCTATCGACTGTACGCGCCGCGTTAACGTACGTACACGACGTACAAACACGACGACGGATCTGCACCCATACACGCGCCCGCCGCACCCTTTGTGCTAAAATTAGAAGTGACGAAGCGTGTACTCACTTCGCTGGCTTCGAGCTTTTATTCGCTGGCGTTTAGACATAACGTGCAGCGGGGCTTTCAATGGCAGCGGTGAGCGCGAGGAGAAGGGTGGGAGGGAGGGAGGGAAGAAACAGGGGTGAAAGAGGGTTGGGGATGGATGAGAGAAGGGTATAAGGGATGACAAAAAGAGGCGAATGAAGACGAACGCGAGCTCCGGGGCTAATTACAAAGAATGTCCTGGTGCCCGTTGGGAATGATGTCTAGCTGCCTATTTACCTTTCGGTGGGGCTCACACGTGGCGGATCTTGTCCATGATGTATGAATTGGGGTAAAACCCCGATGTCGCGATGTCGCGATAAGGTGTACCTATGTTGTGTAACATTCTATCTCGCTAATTAGTTCTCGATTTGAGAATTTTTTTCTAAAAATATATGGCTTCCTTTTCTTTTTATCAGTTATGGCATGCGATCCCTGCAAGTGGATTCGATACGGCCAGTCAAAATATATGGTATTTAAAATATATACGAATGAAACATAATGTACTCGGACAACTTTGGCTATCAAATCTTAGTTTTTTTTCTCATGGCAAGTAAATATTATAAATGATTACATATTATACATTACATATTATAAATTATTACTCTTTCTCTCTTTCTCTTTCTATTTATCATATAAATTATTAAACAAAACACAACTAAATTAATTAAGAAATATTACACTTATTATTAAACGCTTTTTATATAAAAATATATTGTGAGTAGAAAATTATTTTTTATGAATAAAAAATGAAAAATGTTGCTCTTTTAATTAAAAGTTGGTTAGAATAATTATTTTTAACTCTCTCTCTCTTTTCGCGCTTATTATAATATTGAAATTTTTCGTTAAATGTTCAATGCTAATTTAATCGAGCTACTACTACACAATACTATCTCCCAGCTTCCTAGTTGAAATGTTCTCCGATGCTTTGCTATTGCATGAGCATTTCAGTATGAATATTAATTACTAGGGTATGAATATTAATTACCAGAGTATGTGAGAGAATTGCGAGGAATAGTGCAGAGAACTTTCTGTAAGTAGAACTTTCTAAAAAGTAGATCCTACGCCTACCTGCTCGATTATTTAACGCGCGCTCAAGGCCGGGTTTCGATTAAGGTTTAATAATTCAGAAGTGAGCGATTAAAATTTCCACTGAATTTCTGAACTAATTGCAGATGGGTTACGTAGATTAGAGCTTGATCTTTCTCGTCGGCTTTGGTTAATTATATCATCCCTTTACATTCTCACAAATTTCACCACTTTAGCAGCACTTTGTGAGGTATTTATCGAGACGGAAAAAAATACACCGGTTTCTGCTTGGCGCATTTCAGGATTTCTCGCGTACTTTTTTTCCCGTAAGGATTTCGTGTAATTTTAACCGACGAAAGTTCTCACAGGACTCGAACGCCCTTTCACGGTGCTTCGATTGACAGTGTCGATAATGATAAAGCCACCTAAAATGTTTCGTTAGAATTGATCGAGTGTGACGCGAAACGAAACGCAAGTGTCTGGAAAGTGACGAAGACGTAAAACAAATGACAGACGTGCGAAGATAAAGGAGCGATATCGGGGAAAACGTGGGATATTGATTACGTCCATCAAGCTGATAGCGCGGCTGATCCAAACCGGCAATCGACTACTGTGCAGGGGTGCCGACGAACGCTCCCCTCGCGCGACTTTCATTTTCTGTCAATACTCATCAGACCACGTATCAGCACGGATATATCCTACTCAGCAGCATTAATTGTGATTGCGTATGTTTATTCTTGTCCCAACAGCCGCCACACGGCGCAATCGATATTATTGCACGCCAATTTTTACGCGGTATGATTAAGTTTACTCGCGCGCGGCGCTGTCGAAAGCTTGATAGAATTTTTAAACTTTGGTATGTGCGTGATTGTAACATTATACGCACGTATATACATGTGAAAAATGAAAAAAAAAAGGAATGGCCTTTTCCATTCCAATATTAATTTTAACATCCCACACATTAAATTCACATAATACAATTTTGCTAGTACTTATGCCAATATGTGTAAATATAAATACGTAAATACGCAAATATAAATGCGTAAATACAAATCGTTTGATAATTTAAAGCATTATCTCTCCACATGAAGATCTCTTTAATATCGCCGTTCAATTCAATACGCGACATATGCGGACTTGCGACGATAAAATACCGAGCTGCGGCAATCGATAGCACGCTATCTTTAAGTAGATCGTACAGTACGGCCAGTGGGCAGACAGGTCGTGGTTGTGTGTTCGGAGATGATTATTTTCGGGATTACACGTGTAACGGCAGAACCGCACATCTGCAATCGCATCAAATCTGGAGTGCTTGTCCCGTCACGCAAGACGACGCCCGCAAATCCCGTTTCGCAAAATAAGTGCTCGAAGATTAAGAAAAACCTGGACTATTAACCCTTAGCCTTAAGTGGTTGAACTTTTACATTACGAGAATAAGTTTATATTAATATTGTAACAAAGGAAAAAAAAGAAAAAAAGGGATAAAAGAAGAAGATGAAGAAAATAATCTCAATATATGTATATTGAGAATGAAAGGAAGGGAAATCTTTTTCTGGCATCAAGAAATAATGACACTCGTTACATATGTGTAATTTACGATCCATCGAAATAATTTACGATATCGCAAAAGTATTAGATATATTATTTACTCAAAAATTAATATATTTTCTAGCTAATTTAAAAAGTTATGTAAGTCTTTATAGTTTTATGAAACGAGAGATTCTCTCTAGGATAAATGAAAACCTGACGAGGTGTTTTGCCGCTTAAACCAATTGGTCCTCCACAAACTCGTTATCTCGCTCACCTAAAAGGATCACGACGCTGTTTCCTTTTATTTTTGGTCGAGAATTAATGGTAACAGTCGCGTAGCATTGACGAAATCCGTTATTTGAAAATCTCTTTTTATTGTTGTGTTTGGATTAAGCCTTCATATTCTGTCGCGACAATACCGCTCGAGTGAAACGAAAAATTTTGAGCAATCAAGTCTTCTGGAATCCTATTGTTAATATTATTTTACTTGTTAATTAATTATTCTATAGATAGATACATTAGGTTTGCTTTTGCACGACGCTCTTTTCTTTTTACTTTTTTATTATTGTAATTATAAAATAATCTTTGATTTGCAATTATCCTTTGCGCATATTTAAGTTTTTTCGAACTATTCGAACAGATCGAACATACAATATGTTCGAATCTTTTGTCTGAGCCCTAATTTTAACATTCTCATGTTGTACCGTAAAAGGATGTTTTTTCTAGAACTTTATCCAGAATAAAGGAAAGAACATAAGAATAAGGAACAGGCCTGGGGTGGAATATTTTATTCAGAAATCGATTCGAGTTGAAAAATTTCAACCTTTATTTTCTTTCCCTATTTTTCCTTCTTCCGTCCATAACTTGGAATTTCCTTCGGGCTTTGCGAGAACGGTGTAAAGAGTGTCTCAAGAGGATATGTGTGCGCGTGCATGCGTGCGCGTATATGCGTGTGCATGTGTGTATTGTATATACGTATTTAAGGGAAAGCAGATACTACAGGAAAATAAATGATGTTTTCAAGCGATTCCTTAATGCATGCCACAATTTACGCTGCGAAACTTAACGCTCGCTCGAAAGATAAGCCCGAATTAATCTTAACACAAGAATCGCGCTGTTACTTAAGCTGATAGGGGTTTAACGTTTCATGTTAATTGTGTAACACCTACCTTTACGGCTTACACTGGCTAGTTGAGACGCATCGTCGTGTACTTGGAAAATAAATTTAAATATCTTTACCTTCATCCACAATAAATCCACTACATTAGATTAGTTATAATAATATGGTAAAATTAAGTATTAAAGTTGTATAAAAATAAAAATGCAAATTTATATTTATTTATATTTCCCGAATTTTCTAGTCTTATGATTCTGTGCTACTTTGACGAAAATCAGGCAATTAAGTCAAAGTAACAGCGTTATTTTTAGTGTATCACAAGCAAGCTAATAATAAATATTAATAAGCTAATAATTAATATTAAAATTTAGTTATTGTAAATATTTTGAAGTATTTTTATCAAGACGATAGACATGGTTGAACGATATCTACGGGCGAACACGCGAAGCATGTTGATTAGAGTCGGATGGTAACTGGATATAAATGTTGCTTCACGAGAACGTTATCGTTGCTGTCATCCAACGGAAGAAGAAGAAACTAAGATTTTTTTATGCATAATGACACATGTTATCATTGCGTTCTCCACGATTTGTCTTTTTTTTCGTTTCTCTGAAAATGTTTTTAAGCATTAGCAAGAAATTGCTTTGTTATGAAATTCCTTCATATATTTCGATTAAATCCTAGCTTCTTATTCAAGTTTCTTTAGTTGCTGAACGCTTTTTGTAAGCAAAAGATGTATAAAATTTTAGTTTCTGTTTTTAAGGACGTATAAATCAGCATGAATCTTTAATTGTACCTCATCGGTATTACGTTATTGCAGCTGATGTAAGAAGAAACTTGAAAAGAGCTCTAATGTTGATGATAAAATGTACCATCAGTTGAAACGTCTATCGATCGTGTTTCTCTTCCAGTAGGTAGAACATATTCTCTTAGAGAGGTTCAGTACTTGACTGAGAGTGGACTCTGGTGTTGTAATTTATAAGGAATCCGACTGTACTTTAATAAGTAAATAAGATTTATTTTTAATAAAAAAAGTAAAAAATAAGATATTTTAATCATTTTTTAAATGTTTTCCGAAATCCATTCTCTGAAATACGCTGATAAACTCAGGGAGTCCGCAAAAATAAATCATGATCAAATAATTATTCATAGTTAATTTCTTGTAATTAATCGTATATGAAATTTACTTATATCATTCTTACACGAAGAGGACATTGCAATTTTTTTATTACAAATAAATTACATAAATATATTTACGTTGAAAACAAATAAATTCTGTATATTTTGCTATCAATATGTTAACATAATTATCTTTAATATAATATATTAGAATATATTTTGTTCTTTTTAATATGATGTATTAGAATATATATGTATATGTATATATGTATGTATTAGAATATATATGTATATATATGTATACATATATATATATATACGGACATTTGCGACAAACTTAAAGGGGTGTTAGATCTCGGTAAATTGAACAATTTTCGTTAAGTAACCCGTGTCCGGCGCTAAGAGTCGTTTTTAGCCTTGTTGAACGCTGTTTGATTTCTATATGGTTAGATTAGAATAAAAAAAATCATACGTTTTTAAATTTTATTTTGTGTATTTTATAACAACAAATGTTCAAAATTGCGACCTGCAACCTCAATACAAGCATTGCATCTACGGTGCATTAACTGACGCACCCTCTGGAAAATTTTAGGAGTATTGCGAATCACATCACGTTCGTTCGTTATCCTGCGGATGAGTTCATTTTGGGTACATCAAACTTTTGACATGCCCCCATAAGAAAAAATCAAGGCACTTCAAGTCAAAAAATACACTACTGTCAACAATGTTCAACAGAGCCTAGCGCCTTAAGGAGGCGTCGCCGAACACGGGTTACTTAACAAAAATTGTTCAATTTATCGAGATCTAGCACCCCTTTAAGTTTGTCGCAAATGTCCAGAACCACCCTGTATATATATAAAATATTCCAATATAATTAACATATAATCTTGTGAGATAATTCATATAAAAGATCTTTTAACTCTGTGATAAAATATTTATTGGATCTCACGTCTCACTTTACTTAATTTCAAATAATATACAATAGAATAAATTATGAAATTGAAAAAAAATTACTGCAGCTCTTTTTTTTATATATAGGGCATTCCACGCCAATTCGCGAGGGGTCAAACATCGATCTTTTTATTTTTGATGGCGGCTCGTTTTTTAGTAGGTCTTTACGATTTTTTCGTCTATTAGACAACGTCTAAGAAAAAAATTCATACAACATAAAATATGCAATTTTGATCAATTATTTAAAAAAAATACTCTAAATTATTATAATAATTTTTGAAACAAATGGAGTAAAAAAACACAAAAAAATTTGAATATCTCGAAAACCCCACACAGAGAGAATTTTCTCTTAAAATTTACCCTGAAAATCATGGTAGTCATGGGACAACATGGTATTTCGAAGATTTTTATGCAATTTTCT
>NJRP01000087.1:756630-767185 GCA_003063835.1 Aphaenogaster floridana | reverse complement strand
CCCCCCTCACTCCGTCTCTCTTTCCCCCCTCTCTCTCCCCCTTCATAACATCTCCGTAGACCCCGGGCCCGTCGACCCCGGGCTCCCAGGCCTTAAAAAACCGTGCTACGGTCTAGGTTAGAGTGTCATGAGAAAGTGTACCAAAATTGGTGGACACCCTGTATAAGAGGCTCGAGTCCGCTCGAGGTCGCGCGTAAGGCAGGGAGCACACACTTCTCCATAATGCAAAACGCATAATGCATAAGGAAATCAGCCAATTAGAATCCTCGGAACGAGGAGTGGGGATGAAAATAAAGGATTCTAATTGGCTGATTTCCTTATGCATTATGCGTTATGCATTATGGAGAAGTGTGTGCTTCCCGCTTAAGTCTGTGTGCTTCCCGCGAAGCCACAGTACCTGTCTGCCTCACAAAAAAATCTATTAAAAATTTCCAAATTTTCTGCGCAACTTTGGACCGGTCTTAAAATTTTTTTAATACTCCCCAGAATATTCCCTATAAATTTCAAAAAAATAGAAAATGGGGTTTTCGAGATATGCAAATTTTTTTGTTTTTTTACTCCATTTGTTTCAAAAATTATTATAATAATTTAGAGTAATTTGTTTTTAAATAATTGATCAAAATAGCGTATTTTATGTTCTATAAATTTTTTTCTTAGACGTTGTCTAATAGGCGAAAAAATTGATTGAAAATTTTGCAGTCCTTATTTTGCGCAGGCTCTATTTCGGAAACGCTACATTTATTACAGAAATGCTCTTACATGGGTACCTATAGTACTCGTAAAGACTTGCTAAAAAACGAGCCGCCATAAAAAATAAAAAGATTGATGTTTGACTCCTCGCGAATTGGCGTGGAATGTCCCATATATAAAATTAATTAATTAATTTTACAATTAATTTTTACAATGAATCTATGGTTTTCATTTCTCAAATCACGTAACAGCTTAGATTTTCGTTCAACACCGTATCATATCGGTGGAGTCATCAACCGACTATATTAATAATGATTAATCAATTGAATGTATAATTGTTTATAAATTAGGTGTAATCAGTGGGTCGAACTATTAGTTTAGCAAAGCGAAATGAAGCATAGGAGTATGATAAAAACAGTTGCAGATAATATAGCGAATGCGCTAGTTAATTTTGTAAAAGTCGAATAGGAAAGCGATATAAAATTATGCAATTTCGCTCTGTCATAAAATAAACCTATTTTTCAATTCTGTAGTTTTTAATTATTAGGATAAGAATTTTTGCTTTATTCCAGTATTTCAAGATTTGGTTAGAATTCGGAGGAATAAAAGGTGGATTTCTATAGAAGACAAGGACTGCGTGACATTTATTTCCATCTTGCTCGTACAAAACTGTCGAAACTATCGCATCTTACATCAACTTGAACGAAAGGTTATATATCCCTAAATAAACGGTCATAAGAATAATAATTAAATAATAGTCTCCTGAATCGAGTCTCCGCTTAAATACCATTTAATTATTAACATTGCATTTAAATTATTTTCATTTATATAGTCCTTCGAAAGAATTTTCAGGCTGCCTCTTATCGGTCTATATATTGCATCTCTCCTTTCCGTTTTTCAATTACCTTTACTTGAAAACTTATGTATTTGTATATAATTTCAAAATTTCATAGATATGTTAAAACTTTAAAGTATGATGGATGAAAAGATTTCCAATTTTTAATATTCCCAGGCAATATAATAAAGTATTAGAATAGTATAGTAAAGTTATTTAAGTAATTTAAATAAATATAATAAAAACCACATTGCGTGTTTGTGTGGAACAAAATAATAGCTGTTTTTCCAATTCGTATCGGATTAAATTTGAGTTTTATCGATTCGCGTTCAATATCGTGAAATGGAAATTAAAGTCAATTAGCGTCAAACCGTCATTTATTCATCGGACAATGGTTCTCATCGTTAGGAACGCAAGATTATTCATATAGAGTTTTGTATTAGCATTTGCATTGTTCTTTCACGCTATACATAGCGATGCAGCATCGCAGCAGGTATCGCCGAATTCTCGCTCTCGCATCTTCGCTTAATCCTACAAGTTTCAACAGTCCCGTCCCGCTTTCGTCGCGACAGTCGCATTTACACTCCGTATTAACGTGTTATCTATACATAAGGATATCCTTAAACGTATTGTACAGTATTGTAATGTTTATTCTACATTTTGAGCATACCGCGCGGCTGGCTTGTCTCCTCCGTCGATTATCATTATTATTATTATTATTATTATTAATTTACTTACATGACATCTCGTCTGGCGTACGTCACTTACACAACGGCGGTAACATTACGTATCTATCTCGTGTAAAACGGCTTGCGGATCGATCCATCGGTGGTCAATCCGTGTAGCAATGTGTGCGAGCGCGTGTTCTCTTCTTTTTTCTAACGCGTGTGCGTAACGCCGATATTGACACATAGTCGGTGACAATCTGGTCACGCTTTGCGTCATTTCTTCGCGTTTCAACTCACGTCGATCTCGAAAAATGTTCCGGCGCTTTCTGCTGGTCTTTTCTCGTTTTTCTTATTCTTTTCTTTTTCTATTGGCTTTACATTCTCGTTCTCGCGTGTCGTTAGAGCGAAAGCGAACGGGGGCGCGGATTGTGGGAAGGGAAGGGACCACCCTCGGCTTTTATTCCTGAGGAATAAAATACGAGCAGTCGGTGCGTGAGGTCAAGCCGTACCTTTTATTTTGAGAATCAGTGCAGAATTCGGGAGAGGAACGACGACAATCGACATTCTCATAGCCTTTTCCAGTCATCGTTACCTTTTCTTTTCCTTCTTCCTCTTCTTCGATTTCTTTCCTTGTTTTTCGTGTGTTTCTTTTGATTCGCACGCCGTGTATTGCGTTTATAAATCACTCTTGGCACGCGTGTGTATACAATGGTGTCCTATGTACATATGTGAGTATAATAATTATATGAACGAGAGAGCATCGCGGGGCGTGTATCGCGTGGCCAGCAGCTTGACAAACACAATTCTCGACAAATCATTATAGATTATACATACTACATCCGACGGAAATCAAGGAGGAATCCAATGTGTATACATTTCTCATGGCGAAACCATATACCGTATATATTTATATATGTATATGCATGCCGAAAGCAACGCGCGAATTCGCAGAAAGTAGGAACAGAGATGAATGTTCTGGGGACAGACTACGCAGTTGCCCGTGTAACCTAGTTCAATTCCTTTGTATTTAGTTCATTAATGAATTAGTTAATATTACAATTTATTAACAGTTCGCACTATCCATTAGTCCAACGTTCAATGTCAATTTATATAGCATTTTCTTTCACCTTTAGCAGATTCTCCTGCACTCGTATGTTACAATATTGTTTCCGCTATTTATATATATGTATATATATATATGTGTGTATATATGTATATATATGTATATATACATATATATATATGTAATATGTATAATATGTATATATGTATAATGCGTCTTATCTATGTATGTACGCCTATATTCATATGTATATATTTATATTCGTATGTTCAAAGTATATGTGTATGTATACATTACACACACGGCGCACGGCTATACACACTATCGATAATAATGCACCACTCGAAACGAAGTCGCTTAAGTGCATAACGAGTGTTCCCCGCGACCGCTCCGCGTCGTTTAAACGTCGGAAGTAACGTCGCGAGGCCCAGGCCGTCTTTTCTTATCTTTTTTTTTTCGCTTTCTTATTTGTCATCGTCGTTACTCGGTGCTCGCGACCGATCAGACCTTATCCTATCTTCGAAAAGCGACGTCGATTATGGTCGCGACGAAGCGCGTGTCATATAAAAAAGTAAAAACAGATCGCGCGGGCGCGTTTCCGGTCTGCGTGATTTCGCCTGTAATAAGCGGACGCGCTGCAAATTAGCGGATCAGTCACGTTGATCGCTGTTCGCGCGTTGTCGAGGAAAATCGTGGCCGTGCCGTTTTGCCGCCCCTCGGTCAATGGCTCTTTTGATCTCTCGATCAGGGCGATCGTATTTCAAGCACGCGCGTCGCCGCTTCATCTTCGGCGTCGAGTCGAAATTGGCCGCGAGCGGCCGGATTAGACGTCGATTGGCAATTTCCAGACTAAGCCCCCGTCATTTCCGGCTCGCCTTCGTTCGTCGGGGGGCGCGAGAGCCGCTGCTACTAATCGGCCTCAATTAGCCGCAAATGAAGACACGTTAAGCTTCGCCACGCAACACGAAACCGATAGCGTATCATGTGCGGATCTTTTATCGGCCTGCTGTTCGCTCGAGACGCGAAAGTAGCAGGCTGTGGAAAAATTACCCGTGAAAGATGGCTGTAGAAGATGCCAACTGTTCTTTCGATAAGAAAAAGATCTGATGCCAATCTCGTCTGACACGAGCGGATAATTTGGCACGGGATAGATTGCGGGAACTGACTCGAGTAATTCAGAGAATTGGATTATCTCAGCCGTAAAACGAAGCCAATTATCTGGTTCGTATATTATTCTGATATCTGTCCAAGTCGATCGTCTATTAAGCTAATGCTGCACCACGTATCTCTACGTTCGCGGATCAAAGCTTCGGAAATCATTTTAGAAGCCGGAAATAACATGTATTTCATATGTCGGAGTGATTATTTTCGAAGCCATAAGCGTTACACATCTTCATAGTATATTCTATATATTCTAAGTAAAGAAACATTTCAACACTTTTTTAAGGAAAAAAAGGACAGATCGATATAAAATAGAAAGACAAGGGCAGATATCCGTCTGTTTCTAAGATTTTTGTTTACTATATGCGTGTAGCAGGGAAATACCTAAGCAGCATAAAGAGACGGCGTTACTTAAATTATCCTCGTCACAAAACTGTTTCGTGTTTTCGGCGAAGCGATTCGTCGTCGGCTTGGGCTCGCGTCGCCACTTCCGCCGACGTCCTCAAGGGGTTTCGCATTCGGCAATTACTACTAATCGATTCTTATCACAGAAGTTATTTACAGATTTTTATGTTTCAATGCGCCCGCTCGCGTTTACGCAGCGGCGGGCGAAACGAGCTTCGTGCCGACGAAGGTGCGCGTACACTTACCCGATATACATACCCTTTTTATCGTCCGTGTTCTTAATCGCGGCGAAGGTAATCGAGAAATCTAGCCGTTCTATATCGGAAAGAGAACTGTGCGCGCGGAAAATTGGTGTAGCGTTTAATCCTTTCAGTCCCAGCCAGAATTAAGAACTCGAATAACACTATAAAGAGAATGTCTGTTTCAGAGAGACGCGTGTATCATAGAATAAAAAATGCAAAATGCGTTCACAGTTGCAACCAACTGATTTGATACGTTTTTCATATATTTATGTTTAATTTTTATATTTATGAATTTTTACATATTTTTATACTTTTATATTTATGAAAAAATGATAGTTGCATTCGTGAGCTTCTACTCCAGGATTTTCTTGTTTAACGGATCTTTTATGCTGTCACCTTTAAATAGTGTTACAATGAGCGTCGTGTAACCTAGTTTTTGCTGAATCGGGAAATTATTCGAGACTGAAAAGATTAAACGTGCAGACGCAGTAAAGTTTTCCAAACGAATCGCGACAGGCTGAAGAGAATTTGCGCGCAAAGATAACCGTGTCTCTCCCTGGTCGGCCTCACACGGATGTTTCAAGTTATTACGCAATATCGAGTAACCGACAAATTTATACTCGTAGCGCGCGTCGCCTTGTGCTGATTGTTGTTTAGATGAAGGATGCAACGGCAATGATTTGACCGATAAAAATTCTACTCATTTATCCCCGATCGAAGAAGGCCGATAAAGAAAAAATGTTTGCCATGCACGAGTCGAATTATCCCAGTATGATGAAAGGATGCCGCGACCCCGTCGCCGTAAAAATATCGGCTTTTACCTTCGGTCCACTATTAATTCGGATAGCCTAATCGAAATCGACACAACGTCGCCAAAAGCGTCGCTCGCGTTGCACGATTAAACGCGGGCGCGATTATTGTAACAATTTTCCCGCAGTTATCCTTAAAGTCGACCGACGAATTCGGGATATGTCGTGATATCGCTTGAGCTCCGTCTGTCCGTTCACCGCGCATTTATACATACCACAATTCGAATATTAAAAACGCAAATCGAGGTCGCTTAGCTTACGGCTAAAATCGTGCGCGATCCCCCGCGATATCGCGCGCTCCACGTCCGGTGGAGAGTTAGAAGTTAGCAATAATAGTAACAATATAGCAGCGGTAGGTAGGTAATAGTAAGTGTAGCTTCTAGCGGTAGTAGTAATAGTAGTAGTATAGTTAGTAACGACATTAGTAATAATAATAGTAGTAGTAATGATAACCATAATAATAATATTCAGTAGCGCTAGTAGTAGTGATAAATAGTAACGGTAATCATATTAATAGTAATAGTCCTGCGGTGTGATAATAGCACTAACGATGATCGTCGCTTCCTTCGGCGTAAACAATAGTAATAATAACCACGTGACTTCTCACTAACCAAACGATTACCGTACATCGAGTAGATCTCTAGAGCTTAATTCGCTTAACGTTTACACGGATTCGTTTCCCCCTCCTTCTTCTTTTTTTCTTTTTTCTTACAATATACGACAAATTCTTGGCTGCTTTAATGCTCCCGTTAATTACGTGCGGTGGTTCGATCGCAGAGAGCGATCCTCTGCGTAATTTTAGTCCCTTAAACGTACAAACACCATGTAAAATTTTCTTACGCTGTATACACGCTAGATTCGTTTTAGTGAGCATTTTGGAATTAACAATGCACTACTCTCCCGTCGCCTCTGCCCCTTCGTATCGTATATATAAAAAAATCTCCGGTGAGACGGCAACGGAAGATACACATGTACGTCTACGCGAGAGGATACGGCCCGCATCTTCGTCGCGCATTTAACGTCGCTAAACGCGCTCGCCCGATTCTGTTTTGAATTTGATTTACGCTTAACGCGGGTGAGATCGTATCCGAGAGGTCGACGTGATCCGGGAATCAAAACGGGCGGCACTCGGCGCTGAAGAAACGCGCTCGGGCGATACGGGCGCTCTGATGCGTGTGTACCTTCCTTTCCCTGGTATCACTATTGTAGCAAGTGTCGTTTCTCGCGAGTGTGCCACTCGAGACCGCAGATTGCGCCTCGTCCCAAACTCCGATCTCTACGCGACGGTTTCGCTCCGGCGGCCGATTTCACGACGGCCGGCCGCGGCGGCGTCGCGACGCATTCCCTCGGACTCCCGTCTTCCCGCCTCTTCGCGTCATTTGTTCCGCGGACCGGCCACCAAACTGTGGCCGACACCGTTATACTCGTATACTTATCGATTACGTGGCGCGCGCGTGATGAGTTAGAAAATTATGCTAGATCAGAGGACGCCCTGGGTGAATCTACCGTCGATCGGCCGCGCCGCCTCGAAATCGTCGATGATCCCCATACGATGCCGATCGTCCCGGCGATTCTGCAAGGCCGCTTACACCGCCAGATTCTTTTTATCAGGGATGTCGCATCGAATTGATAGACCTACGTGGGAAAATTTGCAGAAAATCTGAGGAAGAGATTGCTCGAAAGAACGAAACCGCTCTGACGCTTGGTTTAACAAAGCTCGTTCGAATGTATGTATATACTTATATATATCAAATCGACTGAGCAAATTACCATAATTATTTATTGAATCAGTGATTACGAATTAGTTGATTCAACGATTACGATTCAATGATTATGAACGCAACTCGAATTATTATAAATGTTACAATCGTTTCTCTCGTTACATTTGAATCCAAGCGCTGCCCACACTTCTGCATCGTGTTACACTTTTAGCAATACTTTAATTAGGTGCTATACGTATCGCGAATACATGTCAAGTATTCGCAATATTTGATATATATATATATATTCTAGCTGACTCTTATTTATTACTATAGCAAGCAGTTATGATTTTAGAATAACATTTGCAACGATTACCCTAACAACATTCCTAGCAGCATCGTGTCGGTTGAAATCGCTCGGTGTGTAAACGGCCCTACAGTCTCTCCTTCCCTGCGTGCTCACGAAATACTACTCGCGATTCGTTGTGCTCGAAATTGTTCCTCGCGTCGCGCGATTGTTCCTCGTCCCGTTTCCCCGTCGCGTACGTCCCTCAGAGGATCATACAATTGTATCACAATTCCTTCCCGTCCGTGTGCGTTTCTCGTGCTCCGCTGGGCGCCGCAGACCTACGTTCCCGCGAAATGATTGTCGGCAATGATCGATAATCACCTGAAACCGTCCGGGAAAACGAATTCGCAATGATTTTCGGTTTGATTTGATTTGCTCGGTGGACTCTTCCCGCGCCGGTGGTCGGTGCGCGATTTACGGTCGTCCGTGAGATTCTGGAGCGATCGACGATCCCGATCGGCACGCGATCGACTATCGTCGACGATCCAATTTGCGTGTCTGCTTGATGAATACACTATCGCTGCCTCACATCTAAGCAGTTCATCAGTGGATGTGTATCCGTATGTGTGTGTGTGTGTGTGTGTGTGTATGTGTGTGTGAGTACGTGCGTGCTATGACACTGTTTAACCGATGACACTGTTCACTCGTGTATCAAACAGATCGCTATAGGATGTACTTAAGTCCCACGCCACGCGAACGTTTACTCGTTTATGTTTACATATTTATCTGAGTATTTAGTCGGGGCACTTCGACGTTATTCATCACTTTTGTATGTATCATCTTTTGCGGCGTTTAAACGATTATACATATCACTCTATCATTCCGTACAGCTTCGTTAAATGAGGCAGGGAGAGCGGGCTGGGAACGAGCATGTTTGCCAAGACCTTCGACGACTGTGATTTAACGTTGCGCTCTGCTAAAATTATCTCGCTAATTTTTACGTATTGCACAGAACAGCGTAATATTAGAGAAAAAAAGGTGAAGTATTCTTTGGGGAAATAAAAATTAGTTGCTTGTTTAAATATTACAAGACTTTCCTGAATTAACATTAATCATTCGCTTGCCCATCACGGTAGTTAAAGAGTCTTGTAATATTTATTTGTTTCACGTCTATACGTCATGATTTTCTGAACGGATCTTCTTCTGAGATTAGTGCCATTAATCTTAAAGTGTGCAATGGGACGTAAGCCTTCTGCAGATAGTAACTACTACAATTATAAAACAAACGCAGCTTGAAGTTTCTTTAAATAATATGAGATCACGTCAAAAAATGCCAATGGAGTAAACAACGTAGAAAATCAACTGCGATAATCCAGTGAAAGTCGTTTGCATAAATGAAACACCGGTCCGTACAACCCCCATGTGATACGCAATAACGAGCGGATCTGCGAATCGGTTCAGTAATTAGTCGCGCGCGGTTTAAAAGTACCGACTCGCCCGACGACGAGTTTACGTTAATGAGGCCTTCGGAGGATTCCCGGCACCCACCTCAAGGATTAATTGTTTGATTTACTCGCTCGAGGTCACGAGTTTCCTTTTTATACCGCCAGCGGCAGCAACGATCGCGGATCGTCGACTGCGGCATTACGAATATCACGCTCTGACACGCGACCGAACTGAAACTTATTATTTCTCTCTTTCCGTTGATTATTTTTCTTTCAAAATAAAATACTTTGTCGATAGAAACACAAATAGCGCACAAACGTAAAATTTATTTGAAGCATGATTAGCTCGAGGAAATATTTGTTTAGTATGGAAATTTATATAACTGTGAGATCCTTAAGCCATCGAAATCAAATTCAGAGCTTTGACTTTACCTCTCCACCGACAAACCGTATAAGATCCGTTCTGGCAAGGAGCGGAAATGGAAGCAACTGTTAGAATGGAAGCACTGTTAGAAAAGTATGTGACACGCAGTTTGGGAAGCTCGGCCACCTTAAGCCACAGTCGTCGGAAGGTTTGACAGCGCGAAGTCGAGCAACGAGACTGTGCGATCCACCGAGATATAAATCGTCATCGCGGTAGGCATGGCCCCCAATAATTATGTACGTCGATCGCTCTCGCAGCGCTCGATCACGATCCACGACGGATTCACCGAGGTCCTCGAGGACTCGAGTACGCGTGAGACTCTGTACGGAAAGCAGGGGTGGTCCAACTTGGCAGTTTTTCTTTTCTTTTCCCCGCGGTTTGCCCGCCCTCGTCGCGTTCGCCGCTGTCTCTCTGGGTTGCGTTCTAAATCTACTCTATCAACTCTGAGTAACTAAAAATCTATAGCATACGTAACGTAAACTATAGCTTTTTAGTTATTCAGAGTTGATAGAGTACGGTTTTGGAACGCAGCCCTGGGGTGCGTTCCAAAACGTACTACAGTAACTAAAAATCTATAGTTTACGTTACGTATACTATAGAGTTTTAGTTATCAGAGTAGAGTTTTGTGGAACGTAGCCCTGCGTGTGCGTGTTCGCCGCGGTTACGCTGCGTGCTCGTGCGGCTCCGTACGATCCGGACGAATGAGCGGCCGATCGATCGATCGACCCTCTTCCGCCGATCGGCTGAATAAGCGACGTGTCGACCGCTCTCTTGTGCGCTTGTATATCTCTCGCGTGTACATACACACACACACACACACACAC
>NJRP01000087.1:714273-743346 GCA_003063835.1 Aphaenogaster floridana | reverse complement strand
AATGTGACAACCACAGGACGTGGCTGTATCAAATGTTACTACTATTGTGGTTGTGGCAACCTTACCATTTTTTCGATGTACATAAAACTATTAAGGTAAAGTAAAAAAATCAATAGTTTGCGAGATATTTTATATTTTATTCTGACATTTTTTGACATAAAATATTAAATATCTTGTAAAGTGTACGTTTTTTAAAACCGTACTTTCATAATTTTATGCGCAGAATACAGAGATGAGTTAGTTAATGTGAAAAAAACACAGTTATTGCTATTCAAAAAATATGTAATTGCATAAATTTTTTTGAATAGCAATAACCATGTATTTTTTTCACATTAACTAACTCATCTCTGTATTCTGCGCATAAAATTATTATAAGGTATGGTTATCAAAAAATGCACAGTTTACAAGATATCTATTTAATATTTTATATCAAAATATGTCAGAATAAAATATAAAATATCTCGCAAACTATTGATTTTTTTACTTTACCTTAATACTTTTATGTATCAAATAACTAGAGGAATTATATTATATAAAGTATTTTTTTTAACAATATGGCTAAAGAACTTGAAAATATTAAAATTAACGCGCTGTGCATTTGAATTGGGTCATTATGCCACAGAACTCGGTTATCGAGCTCCCGAGCGACGTAACAAAGAGGAACGAAGAAGAGATGGAGGAAAAAACGGATTGTCCGAAAAATCATCCGGCAAACCAGAAGCGATTATTGAAAGGTCGAGCGAAAAAAATAGTAGGATGGAATATTTTGTTAACGGTTCGCGGAAACTGGTCGGGGTAGAAGAAAAAAAAGGTCGCAAAGATATCTCATGGGAAAACACGGAAATTCGGGTTTCGGTAGATTGAGTCGGCGTTTATCGAGGTTCGCGAAAATCTCGATATTCGATTCCGGCGGCACAACCGTCGCGGTCGTTTAAGCGACGGACGACGGATTTCGGGTGAGTGGATCTCTGCCCGCCCACGGTTATCGCCGAGCAAACATGACGTGTACCGTCCTGTAATCATTCTGTGTGCGCAGCGTGTCTTCGATTTTCAGCCAGTAGAGCTGTAAAATGGCGTTGAGCCGCTGGTCGAACACGCGAGCTGAATTACGTACAGCATGGTGTATTTACTCGGAAACACGTGTCCGCGCGTCTCGTTCATTCTCGCTGGTCGCTCGTTGCCGCCCGTTCGATCACTCACAACGGATTATTATATGCGTTCGCGCCCGTTTTTTTTTGCCCTCTCATTGCTTTTTCGCGCAATGGGATTAAAATGTGACGCGCGGTTTTTGTTTCTCGTGAATAATGTTTGCCTGTCAGACAACAGCCGCTCTATTGTTGATGGGAAAAAAGAGCGCAGCTGATCGAGAAAATGCCGTGTCAAGTCACCACGGTATTTTCGCCAAATGCGACGACCTGAAAAGATGGAGCGGATAGAGAACTCGTGGTACCTTATATAGCCCGAGGCAGGATTGGCGGCGCTGTTCCCATGGCGAAAATCATCGTCGATGTCTAAAACGTTCGCCAGTAAACTCTTACTGCTCCTCTCCTGCAGCTCCAGCTCCTTCATCCGATTACTCATGAGAATGGTCTTCTTCGTGATCTTCTTGCCCGGCCGATTCATGCGCAACACACACGGCAGCCATTGTAGAAACACTATTCTCACCTGCGCGAACATAGAATTATTGTCTCGTTAAACTTCGTAACTACATCACACATCGTATCGTCGCTCCTGTCTCTTATACACATCTAGATGTGTATAAGAGACAGACATCACACATCGTATCGTCGCTCTGGCAGAAATTCCTTGCAACTTCATTTCCCGGAATTTCGCAACGAGAACGAAAAACCGTTCAAAAATTGGAAAGTGTAGAATTTTTAAATGGCGCCCGCGTCATTGAAAGTTTGATACTTTCAAGGGATTTACAATATGTAATTTAAGCTACAAACACGTTACGATAAGCGGCACTCTAAGGGATTGAGAATATTCTTTATTTTGAAAATTGCTAAAGTGAAAGTTATAAAGAATTCTTAAGTCACGATATCGTTAAGTTATACTACTTCTATTTAGAATAATAAGTTTGATACTTTCAAGGGATTTACAATATGTAGTTTAAGCTACAAACACGTTACGATAAGCGTCACTCTAAGGGATTGAGAATATTCTTTATTTTGAAAATTGCTAAAGTGAAAGTTATAAAGAATTCCTAAAAGTCACGATATCGTTAAGTTATACTACTTCTATTTAGAATAATTTTTCTTGCTGTGACACGGCAACTCCTTCGATAATCGATACGTGAAATACCAGCGTATTTCTGTTTCTTCAACAACAACATTTACAAAAAAAAATATAAATCCATAAATAAAATATTTACTCAGCAATTTCACTCTGTGGCTTTTTTATACATAAACTCGATAGCCGAGTTGCACGTTTCTTGAAATACAAATAAAATTAAAAATTCTATGCAATACATATTATATTGACATACTGTGTAAATATACACTACGAGTTTTATAAACGCAGCGTTTGAATCCGGAGTATCCGAACAATCCGTATGTGTTGACTTGCGTGAAGTAACTTGCATTAACCGACTAGCTGAGAGTGACTAACACCTCGAAGGCATTTTACACTTCTAAGAAAGCACTGTTTCTAATGATAATAGCCACCGCGAAGCTTACCGTAAACGTATTGCTAACCATTACGCGAAATATTCTTTGCGTGCAACGGTTTAAATTATTCCACGTTGTTTCGAGTTCGTGAACTAGCTGCTTCTGATTTTCGTAACAATGTCCACTTCCTTTAAATAATGCGATTAGAAATGTTAAAGTATGATTTGACGCTGTTTCATTATAAATATCAGAATATTTCGTTGAAAATAATAACGCTTCCTAAAAATGAATCTGATATGCTTATACGATCGCATTTTATTTTATCGCGATTATAAATTATATTTTATGATTTCAAAATTGCTGCTTGTTCAATTATAGAGCGTAATAGAAGGCAATTAAATTTGTAACAATTTCGTAACAATTAAATTTGTAACAATTTGCAATGCCACTACAACAATGACGAGAGCAAGTGCAATCTCGATTAATCCGTTTAGTTAAGCAGCTTATACCACTATGTATCTAAAATAATTAACCTTTATTCGACTAAAATATTTTATTATACGGTCGACTAAATTATGTTTTTAAAACAAATTTAAAAAATCCGACTGTAGGTTTAATCAATTTTCTTTGGAGTTGGTGTACGCTATATAATCCGTTCTACAAAGACTGCGCGAACGACAAACATTTCAGTGGATAGAAAACGCACAAAGTTACAAAGGGAGGCATAAATAACTGCGAGTAATTATTATAATAATTACATTTATCAGAGTTTATTGGCGCTTATTTATTTATCAACGTTTATTATAGTTATTAGAGTTATTTGTTTCATTTGAAATTACTTTGGTGACAAATTACCTTTGTTTATTTCAACATTACGTCATTAATAAAGCACGCTACATTTATTGCATTTATATTATTTGATACTGTTATTTATCCTTAATTAGAGCTAACTAGTCACATATGGTCACGTTCAATTGTATTTTCTTACCCAATTTGGCATCACGTATCTGTCGGGCGTTCTGTGATGATAGTTGAGCACCAGAACGGTCAGCACGACGCTGCTTGCCACCATGAACATGATGCAATTGAAGTATGATCCTGAATCGAGGTATTTTCCGAAAATCCCCCGAAGAAAGAATACAAAAAGAAGGTGATTAGTCACGGAAATAGCGTGGATCAACGCTGTTAGCAGCTCTCTCTTTAAGAATGAAAGATTATTCTCCTGGATTCTCTTAGCTCGGCTCAAATCGTAATCGTCTTCGCTTGCGAGCCTTCTTACTTGATATCATCCGTCCCATTTTTGCTCGACATACATATTCAATAATCTTTCATTCGCTTATACGAGTGCTCGCGCGTTTCCGGTGCGCGCGGAGAGGCTCAAAAATTCAGACACCGGAGAGAATGCCCGTGTCTGAAATATTTTAACGCGAGGCGCACTTTAACAAGCATTCCGACGGATAACGCCAGTTCTTTAATGCAATTTTCACGAATTTTCTGATATTATATTTATCGAACAAGAGGGCGCTTTCAATCCGCATGAGCCACTTGGCATTTCACAGTTACGCCTTTTTTCTATTCTCTGTAATTCTCGTATCGTGCATTAGTTCTTTTTATTTTCATTTCCTCTATCGGAGAGGGCGTCCACTGGAACGCCCTCACCGATTTCTCTGGTAAATAGCATAAGTAAGTAGTAAGTAGTATAAACGGAGCATTCTCCAGACGCGACGGAGAATTCGAGCCTCTCCATGCGAGTGAAGACACACACACCACAATGACACACTCGCAGTCACGACACACGGCGGTTCAGTGCCATCCGAATGGACCTGTCACGGAATCGACTCTTGCGACTCACACTCGAGGCGAAAGTTGAGAAAGAAACAATAGACAAGCGAAACAAGCGTTATTATTATCGGTAATATAATAATCGGGACAGGTAACACAGCTAAGGGAAAAAGCACACATATATACGAGTAAGAATAGCATATGTACACTACATCGAGCAACAAAAATGTCCATAGTGCATGACGAAGACATTTACGAGATGTTCTTCAGATGTTTCTTACGCATTTTTCGCATTTCTGTGTTGTTTGAGCAGGCAATAGAAACATCTAAGGGATGTTGTCGCAAAGATACCCGAAGGACGTCCTAATTTTTTTAAAAACGTTCTTCAGATATCTCTCAGTTTTCTCTCGGACTTTTGTGAGACTTATATTTAAGCAATTTCACTCATCTAACGGGGCTAACATTTCTAGAGTTTCTACAGGATACATCGATACGCGTAACCCAGTTCACCTGCTGAAGTTACGCTGAAGTCAGCGTTTCTCATTTCGCCAGAACAGTGAAGGCAACTTACGTACGTCAATTTTCTGGTGTTAGATAAGCGAAAATAAGAAAATTGAAAGTAGAATGTACTTACTTGCGCGCGGAGTACATGTACGAAAAGGAAGAGGCAATGGTGTGTTGCGCAGAGAAATTGCGACGGAGAGAAAACGCTTACACTATCATGCAGCTATCGAAAATGCAATTTTACCGAATATGCATACAAAAGCCTTCTGTAACCCTCTAGGGCTTATTATTGACACGCGAGTCTAACAATACTTAAAAGTAGAAGTACACAGGGATGCATATCGTGAGAACGTTTAAGCTGCCGTTAAGACTACGCACTACGATCGGATTGGGATGTAGTTCATCTCTCGATTTTTATTATCGACGCGGCTACCTTGTGTCATCACGATTAACCCGGAATTCCTTAAGAAAGTCGTCTTGGAGCGTTGGGGATTTACTGTAATCGAAGCTTACTTCGATCGCAAATAGTATTATATATGCATCAAATGACACTATGTTAATATTGTATATACTTATTTTTATTTTTATAGTATAACTCTTATATTATATACATATCGATTATCATTGTGAGAAGTTTATATTCTCCCCCCTCCCCCATAACGAAAATAATCTCATCAATGCACATTTAACGCCTAACGTCAAATCGATTTAAAAATCTCTTTAACGTTTCGTTAACTCAAAATATTCCGGCGCCACGCTGTAAAATATTCTAATATCCCACCTTCCCTCGAATTACTTTTTTTTACAAGCAAATAACCAAGCCTCTTATAGAGCGGAGCAACATCGTATCGCGCGGACGCGAAACGTTTTTCGCAAATTAAAGATTTTCGAGCGATATATTTTCATTTGCCTCGCCCTAGTTGCGCATAGTCGAATATTTATCCCCCTTCCCGCGACTGCGAAGATTCGCCCGTAACTTTAATTACGGGTCCCCTAACTTTCCCCTTAATTATTGGATCGGCATAGCCCGGCGAGCGCATTCGAAATACTGCATTAAAAGCGGGGATTCGCAAATGACCCCGAGTCGAGACGCGCGCGAAAATAAAAAGAAGGAACGGTAGAGCTTCAAGTGGCGGCGAATAAAATGTTAAAAGGGTTGCCTTTTTAACTTCTCGTGTTATCTCGGCGGCTATGTTTAACGGCTCCATAAAGCCCGGCACGAGCGTCTTCAGGCTGTGATTAATCGCCGTGTACGAAAGCGGCTATCTCCTCTCATGCCTTTATTAATGGATCCTTAAGACTCGCCTGCCATTACGTACCAGCTGTATATTTATGACGTTTCGAGTTACTTAATCCTTCCATTGATCGTTCGCTGGAAATTCTATCTATCACGAAAGCAAAATCGCTTGATTGATTCGCAGGAACAAAAGCTGGGCGAGATGTAGGGAATTACAATCTTAGAGGCAAAGGTATGGAGTGTATCTTTATCTAACAGTGACATGTTATCTTCATTAAATTTAAAACCAAGATAAATCATTATTTAAAATTCAGTACGAAGATTCAGGATATTTTCTGTTTCATTCGCTAACTAGTTTCGTTAAATTTGATCTACAATGGGGGGAATCTCTCTCTCTCTCTCTCTCTTCCTTATTGATGATTGCTTATGTATATTTATTAATGGAAACGTCCTTCACATTTGATAAACAAATGTGTTTTTCACGGATTTTAGATCGAACAATGTATTCTTCCGAATTAATCATGATGTGACGGTTTTCACATTAATGCAGCATGAAGAGAACATTATATTTCGACGAAATTGCCGGTACGTGCAACGTCATAGCTAGCAATATTTATTTCAAATATTTGTTTCGTACGCACGTGAACAAATATGCACTGAGATAGCGGACAAAAATTACGTGCAATGTGAAGCGTGAAAAGCATTTTGTTTCTAGCTTTATTAACAGGCTCATCCGGTTGTCCGATCCGGTTGTGGCAGGTCCGAAAAATCTTTGCAAATATAATCTGACTTCGGTTCCGTATATGCTTTGTTTCAGCCGTTATATGCTCCAATTTAATTATGTCCGATGAAATAGCTGACGTCGTCGAATTTCCAACTGACAGATAGATCGTAATTTAAATTATTCCAGCGAATTAATTAGTTATTACATGCATTGCAACGCCGGACCGGTTAATGTGATGTTAATGCAGAATTTACGAATCATTATAATGAACATCGATGTTTCGCCGCTCCACAAAATAATTTGGTGAGAAAACAAACAGTAATGGCGCGTGATTGATGAGTTGACGAATCACGTTTTTACGTTATAATAAGTTACAATAGGAAAGCCTTAAAAATCTGGCACAGATTTTATTTTATACGTCAATTTTTCGTAATTATATAAATAATTATTTTCCGGGAATGATCGGTTCGAATTACAAAATAATATGTCATTAAAGGAATTAAAGAAACACAATATAAAATGGAATTTTAAAGATATATTTCGTTTTAACTTCGACTTGACACAATCTTTAATTGCGGTTTATAATTACGGGGCGTTAAGAGTTTTACAAGTGGAATAACTTTACTATAGAAGAGATACAAGAGTGGCAATTTAAATTCCTCTCATTTTTTACGGCTTTTAAGTTAATTTCTATGAATATATATATATATAATATGTATAAACGCTACTTCGCCGGGAGGGTTTCCATGCCACTCACGTAGCCATGTTGCTATTCACATCGTCATCATCACCGTACTTCCGAAGAATTATCGTAAAATTCCTATTTTATAAGGAGTTTGCAGCTTTCATAATAACGGAGTTAAAGTTTAAAACAGATCTTTTTTCAATATAATTAAATTTTTATTTGATTTATCCCAATTTCAACGCCAATGTATTCACAGACATTTCGCGTTCCAATTTATGTTTAACGTACATACGTAACGTAATGTAAAAAACAGAGATTATAATATATATAATATTTTATAATTTATGGAATAAGTATCGGATTGATATTGGATTTATGTTAATATTGGATATTACGCTCCTGTATGAGGTAACAAAGATTGTCGACTCGCTGAAGAATTAATTATTGTTCAATGCCATACTTGCGCAAACGATCGATCGTGGACAGTTTTCGACAAGATGTGTTGCTCGTAACATTTTCCACATTCCCATTTTGTAGAGCTGCCGTTAAGTACTCCGAATGTAGTCTACTTGCACGTGCTAATTAATTTCGTTATCGACGCTCATTTTGCCCTTTTTTCGGTCCCGTAAACCAGTCCAAGGCTCTCGTTCACTTCGTTACCCGGATGCATTTCCTTTCGTCGAAAGCGCTTTTTTCTCTATTCCTTAATTACTTCGAGCGACTTGTCGACGAAGTAATTCGTTCGTTACACAGTCACATGTATATATATCTTTCTGTCTGTGCGTGTGTCTTCACATTGCACTCATCACTTTTTTATTATGAACTTTACGTCCTTGTTCTACGTGTCCGCGGCTTTACTACTTTACTCAATTTCCACATTTACGTACTTGCGGAACTGATCCTTGGGTTACTCGGAACGACCGATTTTATTGATACTACATACACTTACCCGCATTTTATTTCTTTCTACTGCCGGCATTACCTTACTCCCGCTCTCGTACAAGCGTTTCCGAGACCATCTTGTTAGACATGAATTTACAATAAAAATGCTTGGCTACTTTGATGATCGCGTGAATAGTACTTGCTTTTTTATCGTTTCATAACGATAAAAATCGAATATAACTTATAAATTGTATTCGTATTACGTTGAGTTGTGGCCGAAATTAGTCTGAGTGCTTATTCAACAATTCCATATACTTTTTTAGTTTTAATAATGACGCTGCAGCTTGTCGGAGTACAAACAGCAGATTCCGTTGGCGTCATCACTTCGAACACTTAATAAACGCACGACTGCTATCGTTATCGAAAATTGTACTTTTCGAGAAGGAAAATACTGCTGAGAATCAGCGACAGCACCGTTGCGTTTTCCTGATTGCCAGCAGCACTCCGACTTTCTTTATGACAAGATCTTATAACTTCGTTCCCTTAATTGCGTTGTTATTGCTCCTCTACGATGTCATTTTGCAAAGTTACAATTTCCTCCATTCTCATATCAACCGGCATCCGGCTGACTTCGCACTCGCATTGCTCCTTGATCACTCGATCTCGATTTTACTCCGCTTTTAGGGAGGCATTTTTACAACGCTCTGGAATAATGTCGTTTACAGTTGGGAGTCGCGGAGAGACTTCATTCCTGCAGATGACTACTGCGAATTTTAATATACTCTTGCAATGTCCTTTGACGCTACCGGAGAACGATTGTTCTCATTACATCGCCGTTTGCTCGTTTTCTGATCACCAATCTCGTCATAGGGACACTCGGCTTTTCCATTATTTTCCCTCTCATCATCTTCTCTCCCCCGCGCCCGTCTTACATTGCGCCTCGTTATTTGCTCGATTTTTGCTCGCGATGTCACGTAGGGCCCTCCTCTGTATTCTCGACGATGCTTCTTCGCGTCTACGAAATGAAGGGAAATACCTGCGATTGCATTTAAGGATCTCTCTCGCCATAATATTTTTACTCGTTTTCCATTACTTTTCAATTACTTCGAGCGGTCATGTGCACACATTCGTCTTCGGAGTAGGGAAGCCCATGCTCTTCCTTTTGCCTTTCATAAATGTCGTTTCTCATTCCCGTTCCTTTTTTCTTCTTGTCCACTGCCATCATTTCCACCGCACTGCCTCGTTTCCACCGCTTTATACATATCGTCGTATGTTTTGTGGTCGCCTTTGATTACTGCGCACGTGCGTTTATGACCCAGCCACGTGTGAACACCTTTTACGTCTTCCGACTTTTGTGCAGCTACGTGGACTTTCCGTCCAGCATTTCCGAGGGAAATATCCTGAAACGTTCTTCCTAAATCCCACCATTTACAGCCTCGTATCTCGTACTTCGGTCGCTATATCTCCGTCAACGGGTCATATTATTTATGTAGTTTGTCGTATTTTCTCAGTCAGAGTGCAAACTCGCAGCGAATGAAAAGTTCGGAAAGAGAATGACTGAAAAGTGCGCCGCGATGTGTCGAAAGAGGATTATTACAAAGATTGCTCTCTTGCGATTTCGTGTCGAAGTTCCGCCACAATATTACTCCCGATTCTGACTTCCTCGTAAGTTCTCGCTTTCTCTATCCGAGCATCGCAAGCTTCTCTCTCTCTCTCTTTCCTCCCCCTCTTTTTCTCTTTTTCTCCTGCAAAAACTTCTCTTCTTAAAATAACTCTCTCAACGAGAGAGACTCAGTCGACTCGCATCGTTCGATCTTTGTGGAAACGGTTGCAATTTTATCCTACGAAAGTGTAGGAAAGGGAAGAAATAAGTCATGATGAGAGAGGAGAAAAGAGAAATCGTCGACTCATTGTGCAGCCACGAAGAACGGAAAATAAAGTAGCGAACGTTCTCGGGTACGGCGTTCGTCAAAGTTGCATGATACTCGGAGACTGCAGTGGGTTGTTTCGTAGCCGGCTGCGAGAATACGGAAAAAGGAAGCGCGAAAAAAGGAGGAACACGGAAGAGGGAGTCATAGAAACCCGCATGGCACGGTCGAGTGGCTCTCAGACCGTCCACCTGCTCGATTGAATTCTTCGATCGACTGGAAGAGATACGAGGTTACGATGATAAGCATACCGATGTGTTATCTTCTGTTCTTTTAGTATTTGCATAGATATTTTTTACCGACAAAAATACATGTTTCATGAGAAACGACTAATAATTATTAAAATTAACTGCAGATAGGTGCCTCGTTACTAAATGCTAACATTATAATTGAGAGATAAAAGAATAAAATTAAAAAATACTTGGAAAGATGTAGTTGCTGATATAATTAATAATTTTGTACGCTATTTCGTGCTCTTTTCAGACTGACAGTAAACACGTCAGATTATTATGTGATCTGACATTACGGCAATTAAATCGTTAGATGTTACAGGCTGCGGTCTACAAACCGTTGAGAGTCTCTGCTTTACACGATGGCCATTGTAGCCGGCGACGACGTAGCCTCGTTTCGTTTTGTCGCGTGGGTGGATGTTAGATACACACACCTATATCAGAGGCATTTAAATAAGTCACACGCGAGTTCTCTTACGATTTTTATCAGTATCGTCCACCTGTCGGTAGCTTGCGCTTTTGTGGGCGTACGTGGTCGATGGCTATGTGCGGAGGTGTAAATAAATAAATCACGTTGAACGCTATACGAGTTTCCGCAGCATTGTTGCTCCATTGTGCCTCGTGTCTGCGATGCGACTATCGTTACCAATAGTAATTCTTTCAGTGCATTATTTAAACCAAAAGTAATCCAGTAGATATTTGCAAGCAGCGTTCCGAAAAAATGACGTATTATGCATTTTGTTGCTTTGTATGAGATATTCAATAATTACAAAAAGATAAAACCGCAAGTAAGAGGAGGGGAGGGAGAGAGGGGGGGAGAGAGAGAGAGAGAGAGAGAGAGAGAGAGAGAGAGAGAGAGAGAGAGAGAGAATAAGAAATTATGAGAATAAAAATAATGCTAAGCTACATTTTTGTATGTCTCCACAAGCAACGTGCTTAAGAGATTGAGTTATTTTAAGTGACACGTGTTGCGGTTTAAATTTCCTTGAGAAAGAGAGAGAGATAATTCATAGAGAGTCACGTAGCATTTCTGCGAAGTTCATATTTCTTGTAACGGAGATTCAGCGGTACGGACTCGTTTATACGACTGTTGCACGAGAGAAAAGGAGTCGTAAATTTCGCCGCACCACGTCACGGTCCATACGTGGTACGATATTCTGGAATTTTATTCAATGCGTTCGATACGCCGCTTATCGCGAACGGATTGTCGCAGCGCTTACGTATCCCCTTAGCGTAGCGCATGTTCCGATTGAGATTATTGTCGACAGTTTGGCACTCGTTTATATGCCGTTCCGCATGCAGATTACTCTTTTAAAGCATGTTCTTTTTGCGGTCCAGCACGTCAGAAACGCAGCATCCCAGCTGTGTAACGTGCGCGTAGTTATTATACATTCTTTCGCCGTGCCCGAAATCTCGTAGTCGCGCTGCGAAGTTTCCACTTTGGAAATTGAAAATTTTAAAACTAGAACATATTTTTCTTTCTCCACGCTGGTTTACATTTTTATAACGCATTGTTAGAAAGAGCTAATTCTTTCACACGACTTTTTATATGATATCCTTTATTAATATTTTTATATTGTACCGCGGTATATTTCGCGCTTCTTCATTTGAGTGAAAAAAATATAATATGTATATCATTCTTTTCAAATATTAAATTTCGCAATTTATGTAATACGAGATAATAAAGGAGAATATATAATAGTTTCCACAAATATAACACGAAATTCAAGGTTTAACTTTTCAAATCTTTTCTCGTATGTGCTGTTAATGTAGAAAATAAACGATATTTTTGATTACCTCAAATCATATATAAATATAACTTATATATAAACGTTAAAAATTTAAAATTCTGCTCAAGACAGGTTCTAAAATGCGTTAGGAAATGGGGAATAAGCGGGAAAAAACAGTATTTACGGAGATAACGAAAAAGCAGACGTGTAATTTCGATTTTACATTTACACTATATAGAACGTTGTTTGATTCTGAAATATATTTATTCATACACGCGACTATACGTGACCAATAATGGAAGTAGACGTTCAAATAATAAGTTATATATACACGCCAGAGAGTCGTCTCTGTTAGTGGAATATAAGGGGCACAAAGAGGCGGGGGTGTTGGGAGAAAGAGAAAATACTGGAAGATAGAAATGTCCAGTAGCACAGCTACAGTTAATACAGTCCTCGAACAGTGTCGTCTAAATTGCGCGCCTCGCATGCTTATCAGCAGTAAAAATGATATATCGTCGGAGAAAGAGCTACGGCGAGAGCTTTAATGGCTCGCGAAGTTAACCTAACCTAACTGCGTCTAATTGTAAAATGAATCACCCTTAAGCGCCCCGACAGTGGTTAACGTGAATACCGCGTACGGATTAATGCGGAAATAAAATCCATTTTATGTTGCTTAAGATTGGTACATACGCCGTATTTCGTAATTTTCCCGCATGATTCTGGATTGAGGAGATTTCATTGAGTCTTATCCTAACGAACGATCAATTCTCATACAGTTTAAGTGAGTTTACGGCATCACCGTTGACATTTACACGAGCTCGTAACTGTAGCCACAAGATGACAGAGCGAGTTCCTTGCTTTATATATGTGGAATAAAATACATCCGAGCAAAGCTTCCATTTTTCTGAAAATTTACGGCAATTGCGATGGGCTCCCGTTCTACTAAGCCTTTCGATTACTGATTCTAATTGCTGGAATAAAAGCCAGACAAACGGTGTCATCGTTAATGTATGATAGTCATATAGTTACGGCACATTCTCTCTAATTATCCGCGAATGACAAACGATCATCCGTGCGAAATTGCAGTTTTTTCCTAATACTATTGATGGAGCCAAGAGTACATGGAAGGTCTGCCGAAATATTGTGTGTTATTATAGATTCAATAGCTTCAATAGATTCAATAGCTTCTCTTTCCACGTATATAATATATATACATATATATATGTATATATATATACCCAGCGTAGATTATATTTTGCAGTGAGATATATAATATGACATTTGTTGCATCCTCATCGAAATGGATTGCTCTGTTCCCGCTCGCGCGATCAGCTTCATATTTCTCCGCATATACATGTGTAGTGCGTATGTAATGCAGTCTCCCTCTCTTTCTCTCTTTGTCCCGGCATCTCTCGCACGCTGCCGAAGTCTGCGCATTATTTCATCGTTGATAATGCGTGCATTGTTGTATATCGCCCCTTCCACGCGTAAACTATATAATCATCATGCGCGGTTCTCTCGTGGTAGTCAACCGCAGTGATTTTGCGAGCTGCATGTCGAGATTTCTGAATTACGGTGTACGGCATTGTGCCAGATCATTATCGTTGTCGCGAAACACGCGCTTCTAGAATATTATTTCCGTTAATTTGTTAAGACACGCGCCAACCACGATTCAAGGGCGAGAACAATCTGCATATTAAGAAAAAGGTTTCGAATATCCGCTCAGTATTTTTCTTTTCGATTCGTAGATTAGCCTTCGCAAATATTTTCCGCGTGTATCACGAATAATGTATTGTGTTCCGGCATTCCTAAAATGCGAAGCTCTCCGTTCCTCCTTATGTGAATATTTTCGCGCGCATATTCATCTATTATTTCTTGTAGAGGGTTCCACGAGAAAGTGTCCGTTCTGCTCTATTATTTTTTACTCAACAAAGTTCTTCTGTTTCAGTATTTCTTTCAGTTTTCTTGGAAATATTTTGTTTCTAATAATCGTAGCATTCGCTATCATTTTTTGTTTTAGCTCTATCTTCCTGTTCCGATTCTCGATGTGAAATCAATTACATCGCGTATTGGTTTTACATTTAGGTGATTGATATCAAGGTTATCATTATTACTTCCGTCCTAGGACATCTGTATGTCTATGTCTTGAATTGATTGATCTGTCTTCATCGAGATCAGAGAGCGAGCATTTCCGATGCATATTCTTGTATAACATATTAAAATATGATTTGCATCAAAACTTGTGGTGTTCGTGCTAACGACTCTTGTTGTCGCTCGGTAAAATTAATGAAATATAATAGAGAGAGTCGCGGTTTTGTACATGTAACTCAAATAAATGCACCGAATCCGCGTGTAACACAATTCAACGTCCGAAATAATTATTCTAATTTTATTGTTGATGCCAACGTACGGATATTTTGTACGGAAATATGTACAATTATATTCGCACTAAATGCTGCTACATATATGTTGTATATATTAAATATATATATATATATAATATATGTTTAAATAGGAGACCGTTTAATTTAACACATACATTCACATATGTGTACAGATATATGTGTAAGTATACGTGTTAAACGATCCCCAATTTAAACGTTGCGTTTCATATTACATTCAAACTAGATTTCATACGTCGCATGTATCGTTGGATGTATCGATTTTAGCAGACACCGCAGCCATATGATGGAAATACTCGCTCTTGAACTTTGTACTCCAACCCTCAGTAGCCTCTATGGTAATAATTATAACTACGTTTGGCATGGTCGAGCAATGCCACTTCAGAAGCAGTGAGCAAAACTAGCGAGGTGGTACAGGAAGAAGAAGTAGTAATAGAAGAAGAAGAGGAGTAGAAGTAGGGGAAGAGAGCGATGCACTTTCCATATATCGTCTACTGTCAATATGCTCCGTGTACTGAGATTCACTTTGTTACCAGCAGCAGAATCAATCAGTGTGTGCGCCATGCACGTAATATGCTACGTACTGCATCAATCGCACGAAACTCGGATGCTCGAACGCGTGTCAAAGAAACGAGAAAGAGAGAGAGAGAGAGCAAGAGAGACAGAATTGGAGAAATGAGGGGAGCGAGGGGGCAATAAGAACGAGCACTAAGTTCGGCGTGTGATTCGAGACAAGGTCTAAGTTTCTACGTGATCGTGAAGTATGCGCCAACCAAGTTCTTTTTTCTTACGGTGGAACTTTTAGTAAGCCTTGCCAGAGGGAAACAGAGAGACAAAAGCAACTTCGTGGCTCTCGAAATACGTACCAGAGCGAGAGACAGAGATGTAGATAAAGACAGAAACAGAGAGAGAGAGGGAGAGAGAGAGAGAGAGAGAGAGAGAGAGAGAGAGAGAGAGAGAGAAGAAAAGAGATAGATAAAGAGAATGAGAGACAAAGGCAAAGAAGCGACTACCAAGTCTGACATAGCGTGAGAGGAGTAAACGCTGATATCGTTCTACGATCGTATACGCCGAGCCGCGCCTATCGCGACGTTCCAGAGGGCTAATAGAGAGCTGACAGATCGACAGCGCAGAGCAGAAATCCATGGGAGGTGAGCGACACGAGATCACGAGGAGTTGCGAAGTTAGAATTGCGGGGGTAGCAACGACAATGGCGGTGGGTGGCATGGCGGTATATAAGTAGCTAGTACAGCTCAGAGAGTGACTTGTCATACGCTTTACTTATCGTACGGCTACGCAAGTTGAAGTTTCGCGACTGCAGAGCGACAGGAGGCAGCCTATAGAAGTGGGAAGAGAAGTGTGATGATGATGGTGGGTAGTTGTAGCGGAGGAAGTGAGTTTTAACTCTTGAATGGCATTACGGGGTTAGGATGACGTTTCGTGCGAATAATTTTTATACGACCGAAATAAAACCGATTATCCCGTGCAAATTCTTGGATCTATCTTCATTTTCTTCTTCGACCTCCGAGAATAAGTCTGCTCCTATCGTGTTTCTTGTCGTTTAATGTTTAACTCGGTATGTTTACGCGCGTTCTTCGAGATGAAAAAAAAAACGGGATGCCAGTCAAGAGCAAAGAGAATAAGAGAGAGCGGAATAGGTAAAAGAGTAAGAAAGTGAGAGTAAGGAGAAAGAGAGAGGCAGAGAGACAGATGGATAGAATAGAAAGAGAGAAAGGCGGAAAGACTGGTGCTGGAAAGTAAGAGATCATTTCCTTGGTTCAGAGCCTTCGGTGCAGTTTACACTTTCACGTGATATGTACTTTTACCACTACCAATGCAATACTAAACTCGTAAGTTCGAGGTGCGCTAGCACCCGATCGAAGATCAGAGACTCTGCGTAGGAGAGAGATTTGCAGATTGAGATCGAGCGTGATAGCATTCGTAGTCGTCACATTCACACGCGCACGCACAAGCCTCCTCTTCGCGTTCTCCGGTGGCGGGTCGCGGAGCTAACGGAAGAGAGCTATCGTCGAAGCGAAGCGTGTCAGACCAATGCGCGCACATCGGCGATCGATCAGCGATAATAAGCCGTGAACTACATGCGAGGTCACGCGAGCACGAGTGATCTCATCACTTGCCAAACACGGGGATGCGATGAGCGTATACACGAAGGAATAACGAAGCTAACTGTTTGTCCCGAAAATATGAAGCGACGTTAAAGTTCGACACTCTTGGGCGGGAGAGTCCGCGATGCGAGACTCGAGGTGCCTCGAAATAAAAAGATTTTCAATTCGATTTGATAAGTGAGTTCACTTAGTCGGTTATTCACAGTTCACGACTTATCATTTGTCGCTCGTCTATGCACGTGCGATCTTGAAAGGCGATAGATTTGAAGGGTCGTCTCTCACGCCACGCGCTAAGAAGCGCGCGCGTCGCTCGCAGGGAATTGGCGGAGCGGCGAAATACGGCCGCTATGAATGGGGAAGCTCCGTTCTCCGTTGGAATCTGCTTTAGAATTCTTCCCCGCGAGCGAACACGCACGCTTCTTCCAAAGGCTCGCACATGTGTAATCGAACATTATGCGAAGGTGAATCCTGCCGTCCTGTAGTGACAGTCGCAAAAGGGCGACGCAACGTTAACTAATTTGGTCACTAGCGAAAGACAAATCAACATAACACCATTATTTTTTGCACAACAAACAATAAAAAATAATTATTATTATTATCTGTAAGAGTTCATTTCTTTTCTTTTTAATTAAGAAAAATTAATCTGTTAAAAGAAAAGTAAGGACTATAGTTGTATAATTACCATTAATTTTAATATATAAAAAATATTACATATAAGCATATAACATATAAACATATAACATATATAAACATATAACATATAGACAACGTTACATTTGTAAAAAAAGAAATAAATAAGATGTAAATAAGAACGTAACAGCTCTTTACATTAATAGAGACTTGGAATCAGATATTTCATTCAAATTCAATCAACTGATAAATTTATGCCGTTGGCTCTGTTATCAGATGTGAGCGAGCTTTTGATAAGTCTATTATCATAATGCTCGTCTGTTTCGTGCGTGTCATATCTATACGCGTAACTATTCGAGCATGCTTGTACGCATTGAGCTGCATAATTTGCGTTTCATGCGATGAATAATTTGCGCATCACAGAATTGCCATTATTGCGAAAGAATTTTATCGATCTGTATTAAATATTACAACCGCATCGCTTCTACAAATTATACGCGTTTCCCGGAGGCAAATTATAATTATTTTTATGCGTACCATCGAAAGGTGCCAGATTGATGACATGACGAATTGAGAATTTGCTGGTAAGCACAATGCGTACAAGATCGTCTCTGCAATAATACGAAACGCCACGCGGAATCATTTTTCACGGAAACCCGCAGCCTCGCTACGTCGAGTCGTATAATCCTAAGCCCGTATTCATATCCCATATTTATTATTACGATCGCCCGCGATTCCCAACTGTATACGACTTTCATATTAGACGATAAAATTCGGAACGAGACGGATTTATCGTTCAATATGGGATATGGATGCGGATCTTTAAAAGTCTCCAGTCAGAGACCGCGTAGATTCCTTTCCTTTCGTCGTCGATAATTTGCCAACGACGAGTGCGATCGAACGAGCTCATATTTGACCGAATGTCAGAAGCTTCGTGCGCAACGATAAATAAACGACGAGACGCGATGTAAAACGCATAAAGCGTTTAACGCACACGCATGCCCCCGTTGTATCTCGCGGCCGTAATTAGGAATGATGTATCGCTGTTTAATTGTCTGTCGTGCTATTTATTTGCCACAAAAGCGCAGTATGTATTGCCCAAAATGAGCTGTGTCCAGTGTGTGTGTGCGTGTGCGTGTGTTTTGTGCTTGTGGATTTCGCTGCTCACTATTTCATTCCTCGATTAACACCACATTCGCAATCGACGCTTTAACGTCGTTCTTACTGTATACACACCACTTACATTTACACTTCCGGATTTTGAGACTTTGTCTCCGAGATTTATCGCGGTTATTTGCGACAAACTGCAATGTGCGGAAGCCGCGTTGGAAAAAAGGGGTAAGGAGCGAGTTGCGATCGAGCCAAGTACCGCCCTTTCCATTGGCCAAATTTATGGTTTTATCGTTGAACAACCGTTAGGAGGATAATCTTTTTAGCTTTTCGTATCGTCGTGTCACAACGCGGCCAATGATTTTCGGCTTTTTGCAAAACGTGTTGAAATATCCTGCATACTCAAGGATGCAAAAACATTAATTTCAACACGCTGCTGCTGTTTATCGATTAATAATTTCCTCTGATGGCCAACGATGAATATAACACATAATAACGAAATACGTGATATCTAATTATATCTTCGTTACATTTGTTGAATTATAGACGCGAATTTATGTCGCCGTAATGCTCGGCGGTGTATATCAATCACCCTATTTGCATTCAATCCGGCAAGTTCGCATGTATATCCCGGTTAGTTGGCTTTGCTGTAGCCATCATGGAAATTACATGACGTTAGCGTAAACAATAATTGCATTTGAGTAAAATAATCACGTCAATTTAGAATTTATAAAAGCTTGTCTAAAGCCTGTCAGAACACAGATTTTCAGATAAAATGATGACAATCGCGCGACAGATAAAAATTATAATGTTTGCTGTTTTTATTTCAAAAACAAAACGCACATATAATACCAAAAATGTGAAGTAACTTTTTATAAAAACTTTTTAAAATCGACAATAAAATGAAACTAGATTCGTTATATTTTATATATGTTTCTAAAGCTTGCATCTTCGATCTAAAACGTTTCCATTTTAAACTTTTCAATCACAATTTGAAAATGATATCATGGTAAAAGCGATTTAGTTTGCAATGTTGTTATACGACATGCAAATCTCCTGGGCGATGCGATTTTGTCGTGCGTATCGTCAAAATCGACGTAATCATCGCAGGAATTAGATTGAAGCCGAAAATTCGCAACACGATCGTCGGCCGAGCAGATATCACGTTCTTTCGAGGCTAAATAATCGCGAGAGCTCGTGACAGGCCCGTTAATTAATTTCGATGACGCGATGTGAATCGGACCGTTAGCTCGTTATTTTGTTCTGACTTTCGGATGTCTGCCACGAACGTCCACCGTTCGAAAGAGATACTTAACACGCGATAATAATTATATAATAATATCGCATATGTGTCAGATTTAATTATTTTATTTCCGAGTGTATTTGCGTCGATAACGCGATGATCGTGATATTACATTATGTCGTCTCTTTGGATATTAGATATTCGATCGGTTGTTGACAAAGGCATGTTCTGCGGTCGTGCGGCTTGTCGTGATGCTTGCCGCCATCGTTGCTGTTGTTGCTGCGAACAAAAAGGACAGGCGCAACGGGAGCTCGGAAAACATTGCTCGAAATCCAATCTGACACTATTAATTCAGTTCACTCGAATATCCACTCGTACCTATATACGGTATAGATTTTTTCATCGGCAAACTCTAATTTTTTTCTCTTCATTTCTCTGCAGTTCGCTTTTCAACGAATTTTTTATGAGAATGCGTGAATAATTTTGGAGTCATAAATAATTGAAATGCCCTTTGTGGAAACTGACCTTACGAGAAGCAATTAAACAACATAGCTTTATTATTCGTTTAAATCCAAGCGAGCATGTCTTTTTCAGAATTTTAAAACAAAGGCTTTAGCTTTTATGGCATTTAATATTAAATATCAGTATTAAATATTAAACATCCTAGACATTCCAATTTCCCTTTTTTTGGATCATTTATTATTAAAAATAATAATAATTGAAAATAAAAATTGTCACGAAATAGAAATTGTATTCCGGTATGATTGTAAGGTACGACAAGATAAGCGATTCGACGCAAACTTAGAACTTAGAGTCTATAAATTCAGAAGTTATAACATACGTGCATCTCGTTTTTCCGTGTAATGTTAAAACTCACGCTGCGTCGTATTAACTCGATTATTGTGTTTGTGTATATTGCATAGATACCCGTCGCACTTGTTTTTGCGAAATTGGATTTCGACGATGCGGCAACGATACAAATGTTTCGCAACGCGCCGATAATGAAATGGCCATCTATTTTCCGCCATTCCCGATGCGATTAAATTAAACATCATGCGCATTCTTTTTTGTGCGATCGCGTCGAAAATCCGACGTAAATTCACGAGATAGATACGATTGCGAAATAATTGTGAATTAGTCGGTAACATATAGCGATACCTGTTCCGAGCGGGCGGGGAAACTAAACGGGTGGTTGAAGATGAAACGTCGAGTGAAATTCACATCGCGAATGCCAGAAGAGAATTTTTTCGCGAGCGCCGAAGCGGCTTATACGCTCGCTCGTGTCTTTGAATTTACATGAGCCTTTAAATTTCCACCGGCTGCTCCGTCCGTTTCTGCGCGTTACATTCGATATAAGTATCCTTAGAGACGAAGAAGGCCGTCGTAAGTGCGCGCACTTTTGCGAATTTTGGAGCGGCCAGAAGCTGTTTTGGAGATTAAATTTCTTGCAGGGAAAGAAATTTCAGTGTACTTTTGACGGATTTTTAAGATGAGTGAAGTCTCGCGTTAGCATATGAGAAGTAAGGGCGAAACGCTCTGCACTTTTACGGGCTGTTCTACTTTTCATCTGTATCTCTGCCGCATATTTCTTGCGATAAGTAATCCGAAGGACTTTGCAATTCGTTACGGTGCTTGTTCCCGCGATTTCAGATTGGCAACAAGTATATTCTCTATTTAGAGGCGCACGAAATACGGAGGCATCTTGTCGTTTAATAATATAAACTTCGCCAAGGGCGAGCGGAAGGAAATTCTCTTGAAGTAACATGATGCGTCGGATGGAATTTGTTTTGCAACGATACAAGTTAAAGCTGATTATGCTTCGTAGCACGACTTCGCAGTTAACTGCGAGCGATTGGCTGGTCAGTTTTCGTTTTTCATTCATGAGCCAGTTAACTTCATCAGGAAAATATGCGGCGCTCAAAGGAACGCGAACCCGGGGTCCGAATTGAAACGGGCGATAAAAGGGCGGCGCGAAGTTGCTCCATAATCGCGAGACGGACGAAAGTTTACGAGCTATGCACTTATAATACCGTAATTTGCCACCTTCTGGATTATGACTCGTAAAGTTATAACGCTTAGAAAAGCGTTTGGCGTTGAATACGTGCTGCATTCTGTTCGTTTCCCGCGCGTCGCGCCCCGCGAAGGGCGAGCCAATTATCTCATTTCCCGAGCTTCTTATCGGGACATTTATTCCGTATGATTCATCACTCATAAAAATTCATGACATAATTAGCGGTATGATGGAGCGCTCGCGGTGATTTGTCATTGTAAAATATGCGCTTTATTATAAAGTCGTTAGCGTAAAATTCGCGAGGATCTCGAGATAAGATTAGCCAACTAAAACATGAAATCTGGACAAACTTCTGAACTAATAACTTCTAGATTTTTAAAATTAATCTAGAAGATTATGGAAAATTTATTTCATCTTTTCTGATTATTGAAAAGCGTATGTTTCTTTTCCTGGCGGAGTATACACTGCAGAAGAATTTATTCAAAAATATTTGTATAAATTATACGTTTATACTGCAAAATGAAATTATAGCGAATGCAGATAGCGATAGAACAACTTTGTGCCACAATACAGAAAAGTTTTGGACCATCAAGTACCGGGAAAATTATTCAGGAAGCAACGAGCTACTCTTTCCTCTCTTGAATATTAAATGATCCTATAATCTTTATTTATGCGATGCAAAGTTACTACCGCCAGTGCAATCTGACTATCTTGCGGTATCCTTTATCGTGCAATCTAAGTTGGTATCTATATGAGATTTCGTGATTGCGAAATAAATCCACGTTTAAGTAATAGCTTAATCCTTCCGTAATTGTTTCTCCTGTTACTGGCGCGTAATTATCAGATTTCTTGACCGTCGCACGTATTCTCTGCGCTTCTATCCGATACCTCCGCAAATGGTCGCTTTTGGCCAGTGGAAAGGGTAACATCGATCGCTACCATGTTAAAATGGCTAGAACGGCTCTTTAATGCAGCAGTTCTTAGTTTCTTCGACGTCAGATATTGCTTGGCTTTTCTCGATGAATATTCTCGTATCTTCATAAAAAATATGACCAATTTTTTATTCCAAAATTATGCAAAAGTAAAAACTTGTCTTTGCACACTTTTTAAAATTCCTAGTATAATGTTGCACGTAGAACAAGTATTCTGTAATTTCAGAAATAAAAAAGCTATTATTTTACTGCTATAAATTAAAGAAAGTTTATTCGGACAAATAGTGTTCATTTAGAAACTTAAGTTTGAATACTTAGAAATGTATTGTTGTGTATCGTGTTCTGTGGTCGTGTCGGTGAATGACATCGATGTTTGAACAATGACTAGGCTATGGAAAGTATGGGAAAACATAAAATAAAGAGACCGAACCGAGCATTGCCTTCCATTATGTTTACGATTTCAAAAGTGTAATAAGGTTTCAAAAAAAGATTGTGCTTTGCAACGTGAAGTAAAGTCTAATAACTTTAGTCAGGATAAATTCTTGTTGTTGGGTGTAAGAATAAGGTGTTTGTGAGGGAATTTTGAGGAAAATTGCGAAAATTGCGATTGCAGTTGCCGCGTTTGTCGGGTCTTACCTGATGATGTACAAGCATCGCATTCGTATGAAAGATGTGTTTAAGTAGTGATTACATTCAGCAGACATTGCCTGTAACGTATACATATCCATTCGCGTCTCGCACTCAAATACAACACTCACGTGTATTCATTCGTTCACGTCGCGCCGTTTACTTGCGTTTCCTTCGCGTCCTAGATAGACACGATATCGGGAATATCGTATCGCAGAATTCATTATATTACACAAATTGCACATACCTTTCAGTTCTCATCAAACATTCCTAGTATTCTTTGTATATAATCACAGAATGAGTAATAGTGACTGGAATATGCATCCAATGACCTGTCTTTCCAGGTTGCGTCTACGTACGCCATAAAATTCTGTATGTGTATTATTTAGCATAAAATATGTTGCCATTCAAGGGAAAAAATGCAATAGCATTTAATTAAAATTCGAGTATCTTTCAAGAGATTTTGAAATATTGAAATGGGTCAACGTTAATTCTTGATTACAATTTATGATAATTATCAATTGCACGTATAATTATAATTATCGTTATGGAAATGTAATATTACATTAATATCTGCCATTCTAATTCGATCCATCATTATGTTTGTTGAGAACATAGCGAAGCGACAACAGAAATATATTCGCCATCGAACGATAAGTTGAATAGACAATCTAAACTACTCGTTCGATCGCACGAGAATTAATTTTGTGGATTATTTTTTAGCTTCGACAGCGGCTATGCCTGCTTTCGGCATTCTTACGATAAGTGTTAGGAAAGAAGAAGGAAAGGATCTAGGCGGTCCTGTCGCGAGTGAAAAAAGGGTGCGACGCGCGGGGAGTTTTCTACTTCGAATCTGTCGCAATGCTCTGTCGGGATCGCGTGAAGGAGATCGATATTTGTGTTTCCGTCAATTTTTCTGCAAGTTACTGATCTTGTAAAATCTTCCACGCACTCGTCTATATTTGCGAATGATCGCGCGCTGCGTACTATGTGAGTCTAATAAAATAAACCACGTGCTGCACACTGAGAAGGCCGCATTAAAGTCGTTGATATCTCAAGAGTCACAGTGATTTGAAGCAAAATGTACTTTGGAAAATCAAATGTCCCCCGTTTTTTTTTTAAGTGCAGCTTTCTTCCTCCCAGTCGCGAAAAAAATTAATTAACAAAATCGTATAAAAACAAGACCGTATTAAAAAACGAAGTAAATCGAGATAGAAAATTTCTCTGATTTTGATATTTCTAAGAGAGAAATATGAAAAACTATGATAAATTGTTTAGTAGAATTGTATAAAAATATGAAATAAAATAGAAAAAATTTGTCGTTCTTCAAGCCTTAATTGTTCTTACGTTAAGGACAAGAAAACTCCCCCTAGCGTCGAATTTAGCCTCGTCGGGGTAGGTAGGTAGGAAAGGTGGATCGGTACCTATAAGTGGCACCGCCTCGGAGGTTCGCGTCAACACGTGGGCCACCAGCAGGGAAAACACCGTCTGTGACAACAGGATGGTCACACCTGCAACATCATACACACACACACCCGCCTGGTTTCGTATCCTGCATATCGGCGTAGACGACGTGCATGTGTACGTGAAACCGATCGACCGATCGACCGATCAATCGATCAACCGCATATATCTTCCTCAAGTTTTCTTCTTTTCGAAAATCGTTTCCTGAGAGAAAGGGACCTCTCTCTCTCTGTCTCTTTCTCTCTCTCTCTCTCTCTCTCTCTCTCTCTACAAAAGGCGCGAGAAGGAAAAACTGGAGGAAAACGTGGGTGATTTCCGCGAGGAAGAACGAAGGCCGATGCTTTCACGGAACTTCGCGCGTTGTGCACTATCTGACTGCAACTGCGACCATTACCACCGGCCGCGATGCAAACATTTCCAAGCTTGCCCCCTTTTCTTCTCCTCCCTTCTTTCGTCGCAACCAGATTTTACGGACGAACTTCGTGGAAGTCGCGCGAATTTCAACGGCGCCATCGAACTGGCGCTTCGCGAGAAATCCGACTAGGATACGTGGGCGGCTTTCGCAGAATCGTCTACGTAGAAGATAGAGATCGCGGTGAGAGAAGATGAACAACTTTGACGGCTCCCGGGAAATCCGGCAGTTCTCCGCAAATTGATGCCGCTGTTTTTCCAGCGAACGCGGCGTCGGAACGAGCGTAATTCTGGCATTTTGTAATAGATCACTCCGAATCCTCATATGGAAATGATCGCGGTACGGTTGGAAGATATTCATTCATCCACCGACGAAATTTATGTGGAACACAAACGCCAAACAAACTCATTGCGTTTGCACTCATGTTTCAAATAAACAAACGACCTCTTCGTGCGAAATAAATAAATCCTCAAATGTCGGAAACGAACATTTTTACGATTCGCTAATTTGTTACGACTCGGTGCCATTAATTGCGATCAGGTTTAATCACCGGCAAGAAATAAAGCTCCTCGCACGCGTGCACGTCGTCCGCGCGACAAAATCCAGATGAATTACATTCGACGACAAAACGTTTCCCGTTCTCAGACTTCTTGTCTTAACTTCTCATCCAAACGATCGTTTTTCTTCCGAGATGGAAAGGATCGGCAGTGTGCTGGAGTCGCTTGCTTTCAACCTTAGATTGAACTTTGTAAGGGCCGATATTCCACGAAGATCAAAGGGTTCGCGCGATCTATTGAGCTGACCGATAAATCGGCGTGGACTTGAAAAGCCGATCTAGTAGAATCGCAGCATGTATCCGATTATCAGACACCAATCCAGTTGCTGCGGTTACTTTCCCGATAAAACCGACGAGCAAAGCCGATCGTACACTCGTCAATTCGAACGTCCGATTCGCATCCAAGAGATCCACCTCACGAATCGATTCACGCTGATCCCTTAAATCGGCTTTGTTCATCTTCGGACGCAAGGATTTAGCGGCATCTTACGAATACGTGGAATTTGCGGAATTCCAGAGAAACGCGGTATGCAGCTACCCCGTTCAATTGAAAATTCACGACTAACCGATTTTCCCAATAAATTCGCGCGCGCGTCGATCCGCGCCGATTCATCGTTGCATTCTCCGCGAACTAAGAAATTCGCGTGAACTTTCAAGCTGCTCGTTGCGTGGAAGCGTGTGATAGGGGTCTCGCTGGCACCAAGATTGGATCCGTACGTGCGCCGACTTCGTAACAAAATTATGGATTATGCAAATCCACGAATAAAGAGGCCGCGTCATGATCTTATTTTGGAAGGAATCGTCTATCCGCTCGTGTCATCCATCTCTGTGTGACAGTCCGGAGATCCGGCTTTATGTATTGTTCCGTCAGTAACAAATACACTGTTTCTATCACGAATATTCTATATTCATACGGGGCACGATCGTTTCGCTATTAATATTATTGTAACTAACTAATTAATTCTCTTATTGTTTTCATTGTAAATTGAACAATGAGATAAGGATTGTTCCCGCAACTGATAGTCGTAAACTTTCTTGTGCTTCTTTCTTCTTCCGCGTCGGAATCAATCTAATCCCTTAATCTCGGCGGGGCTATTCTTTCGTCCGACCGATACGAGTTTTTCGCGGTTCGACGGCAACGCCCTTCTACGATACGTCTGCTGGAACCTCGTCGCCTAATTTCACGCCCTTTGTCCTTACTTGAGCGGAATTTCGCGGAGATGTCCGTTAGGAATCGCGTCCTTGTGACGCGAAAGTACCCACGGGATCCTCGCGGTTTCAAGAACAGCTCGGCTGCCCTGAATGGAGTATATCGTCGATGAATATTTCAACAAGATTGTCTCACGTGTGTTACTACGCTCGTCCTTCGTGCGAAAGTCCTTTGTAGCGAGACACTCGCATAACGCGTGGCGGCTATTATCAACGCTCCCTCTTAATGATTGATAAACGAGCGAGGTTGAATGTCGTAGATGTATTTTTTAGATATCTTTAACTTCAAAAGTGTGTAAAAAGTTACAAAAACAATCCATACAGCACAAGCAAACGAGAGTTAATAAAGCCCGCGAACGGAAGCGTCGACGGTTGCGATATCTCGCTTCGCACGATCTGAATCTTATCTCTTGTCCCGCTAAATCGTTATCACGGTTACGCATCGTCTTGAAATAGAGGGACAGGTGGAAGAAGGAAAGGCGAGGAGAGATGTGAGATTAAAGACAGAGTGAGAAGAGAAAGTCAGAAAAGAAAGAGAGAGAGAGAGAGAGAGAGAGAGAGAGAGAGAGAGAGAGAGAGAGAGATGAATGGTTAGTAATAGGATACGTCGAGGTCGAAGATAGACCGCTAGAGAATTCCGCGGGAAACCGAAAGAAAATGAGATAAAGTGGAAGGCGCAACGTGTCGAGAGGGAAAAAGAAAAAGAAAAAAAGTAGACTGGAAAGGAGATGGACGGAAGCACAAGCTGATTCTATTTGCCTGGGATAATGTCGGCAGGTGCCGGGGTATATTGCGCTAAACATCGCCGCCAGAATGCGAATGAAGACAGATACGGTCTATAAAGCGTGAATTAATGCACCCGCGTTATTGCGCGCGACTAGGCCTTGTAATTATTATTGCGGTTTTGCCGTAAAAGTCGAAACTTTCGTATCGCTCGCGAGCGAAAGGGTGCCGGCAAGAGCCGAACCCGTACCGGAGAGAGCGACATTTCTTCACGCCTTTATAAATATCTTAATGCTGATAAAACGCTGATAATGCGAGCGCGCGAAGAGAGAGAGTTAACTTCTCTCGGTCTGATTCTCAATCGAGATTGTATTCATTGTCTTATGGGAGCGAGACCTGACAAATAAGCGAAACTTTATCTTTTTAATCTTTCTTTGACGACCAATCTTTCTTATCGTCTTGATGATCAAAGTAGGTTTGAGATGCTCTTCATATTATGAAGAGAATAATAAATTAGGGCTTCTTAACGCGCGCACAATAGAAGCGAAGGATTTTAGAACGGGGATTAGAAGTCAAATGGAAATTGCAACGCGACGCTCGTTATATTCGCGAGGTCATCTCCAAAATGAGAGAAGTACGAGCTCTGAAGAATATTTTAACAAAGCAATCTCTGAGAAGAGAGAGAGGGGACACGAGCGCCATTAGCGATGCAATCCCGGCGCCGTCATTCTTTTACCGCCTGCATTCTTTTATCGCCTGAAGCAACAAGATCCGCACGTGGCCGACACGTGGCACGCGAGTCGCGATTAATTAGGTCGAGTTCGCACACGCCGAAATGCATCATACGCAGCAACGTTTCTCAATGATATCGCATCCGTAATCCGTGCACAAGGGTATACTGATCGTGGTCAAATAACTCCATTATATGTATATAATATATATGTAGGTAATATACACGTGTGTATATATATATATATAAAGTATATATATATATATACCGTTTTTGTACGAAACATATCAACACCAACCAACAGACATTACACGTGTATACGTAACGTAGATATGTGGAAAGCATATAGTGTTACAGGCAATGTCCGAGTATACAGGCACTTTCAGAAAACCCAACGAACCAGCAGCTTGCAAGGTGGAAATAAAGAAACCAAGACAGAAAGAGAGAGCGAGAGCGAGAGAGAGAGCGAGAGAGAGAGCGAGAGAGAGAGCGAGAGAGAGAGCGAGAAAGAGAGCGCAGAGAGAGAGAGAGAGAAAAGAGAGGGGGGAGAGGGGAGAGAGAGAGAGAGAGAGAGAGAGAGAGAGAGA
>NJRP01000087.1:680732-695586 GCA_003063835.1 Aphaenogaster floridana | reverse complement strand
AACACCTAGCTAAAAAGACTAGACACATACTGTGTAAGACACAACTTTTCTATGTCATGACTAGACATATATGAGTTCCAATTTCCACACGGGTACTTTCAAAATAATATTTACTCTTGGTGCCCAATTTTGGGGACTCTTCTTCCAAGAGTCATCATTAGAACATGAATGAAAAATCTCATAATGCTGCATCTTTCATATTCCATTTCCTGTGGTTTTTTACTTACGAGAAATAGAACTCTGCCGCGTCCATCTGGCGGCGGCGCCGCGTACTGCTCGCGAGTGAGCAGCACGTTGTCTTTTCGCTTTGTCGAATTTTGCGCTGTCTAGGTATATAATACTTATTACAAATTAATACAATTGGAATAATTACAAATTTTTTTGCAAAATTCATTTACTTAATAATACAAATAGTTTTATTAATAACGAATTTTAAATTAATGTTAATGAAAAACGAATTTGTGAATTTTGCTCTGTCTCTAATAAATTTGGTTGGCGCTGGTAAAATATTTTGTATTGTCAATCACAATGTGTGTACCAAATATTTTGCAGTTAAAAAAATAATTTTTTCAGTGTGTGCGAAGCCCGTGAAAAAAAGCGTGAGGCTGAAATATTGCGTATTTTTCGGCGTATAATAACAGTATGTTCGCTGACGTTGAATGAAAATTTAGAAAATGGTTTGGGGATCGGGGTGTACATTGTGTAAAGCACGAGCGATGAGCTACAAAAAGACGTCGGTGGCAACGCTGTCTCGCGCGCTGTTACACGAGGGCGCATCGGATTTCTTGCCTCGCGACGAGTTCGACGTAACAACGCGGATGCAAAAGCGCGTCACGGAAATCGATGGACGCCAGTTCGAGCGCGTCGTTTTTCTCATGCGGACGGCCGACAGATATTAATTCCCAGCAGCTGTCTTCTCCCGGCAACTCTGGCTGCTCCCTCCTTTCTAGAAACCACGGGACTCGCTCTGACCTGCTTTGACTTGCCGTTAATTAATTTTGCAAGTCGCCGGACGCGGAGGAACCCCACTCGAGAGTGTCAGCGTTGCCGAAGAGCAGCGCGGCCGATTCTTTCGACAGCTCCCATATTGCCGCGCGAGGGTAAGGGCGCACTCCCGATTATGAAGTCGCAACGTTGACAACGGATCCGTAAAGGACGATTGACGCGTTTTAATTTACTTCGATCAGCGCGGCTCGATAAAACCGTCAAGGCGTCACCCGCGCAAAATGGATGGCGGGCGCAAATGCCGAAAAAAGAGAATGGACCGCGGGACGAACGGCGGCGCGGGGAAGAACTACGAATTGACAGCTACGATCAGCTTTCGCGGTGAACGATGACATACGACTCTCAAATGAGTTTTCCGTGACTTGCACGCGAGATTCCGCTCGTGAAGACCTACAAAGAGCAAAATTTTTCAGATTCGAAATTATATTAGATTCATTATATTGGAAAGAAGAAACGGATACGGTACGATGAGCACTCGGAAATACATCACGAATAATTAAATATTCGTATATTTTAATTTTCTTCTAGCACAATTTTCGCGACGCTCGTGAAGCGGGAGATGGATTATGACTATAATAAATGTAAAAGAGAGGGCGGCGTCTAGATTATAAAAACACATGTTGGTAGAGGTTGTCTCGCTTGAGAGAGAAATGGTGTGAAATGAAGATTCCGCCGGCTATGACAAAAACAAAATGCCGACTTACTAAAGTATGCCGAATACGGCGTCGCGCTTCTCCGTTGCGATGCAAACTTATTCAATTAAAGCTGATCGGAGTTGGGAGGCAATCTCCGAGCCGCATCGAGAAGGCAATAACTCTATATATTATACATCGCCTTTTTCTTCCTTTCTCTCGCCGGATCGACTTTCGTTTTTGGCAATAACAACTAGAAACGTACTTGGCTCTTTCCACGCTTCTTGTCTATTCCCTGACTTCTGAAGGCGTCTTTTCGGCGACCGTCCCCTCCGACAATCCTTTTATTTCTCGCAAACTTTGTAGATCGACATCTGGATGTCTACTGTTACGACCGGACTTTTCCGATCTCGTGGAATTTTTATGACTCGTGAAAAGTTATGCCCCTGAAATGGCGATTTCCAATCGACGGAAGTTGATGAATCTCTCGAGTGACTTGACACGCTCGCGACATTCAATATCATAATCATGAATATAACATTTTACAAACTTACGTAATAATAATTATACGTATGCACACAATTAAAAAATATTAAACTCTAATATTAATTATAACTAATAATAACTCTAATATTAATTATAACCAATATTTAACTCTAATATTAATTATATTATTAAGTTTTATTAATGATTTATTAAATTAGTATCGTAAATTCTTAATCGCTCTCAACGTTTGCATTAATTATCAAACTTGGAAATAAAAAACAGGAATATAATATTGGAGTAAAAAAACGTGTCATTTTTTCTTTTCGTCGAACTCTGTAAATCTCGGCGATCACTTCCAAGTTCTCACGGGCAGTAATATAAAACGATTGCTCTTCGAGATTACGTATCGGTACTTTGAAACTAGAAGTCGGCTTTATATCTACTGATACGAATCCGAATAGTTCGATTTCTCGAGGACTATCGAGAGCCATGTTTCTGTTGCTTCTCTCGTCTTTCCCCGCCATCGCGATTTAAGAAACAAACGATTGCGCGACAGATGTTTGTTTATCCCGATTCTCGATAAAATAACTTTATGGAACCAATAACAACGAGTCTCCTCTTGCACCGCCTCTCGAATATTCCATGATTTTCAATTCTTCTTTTCATACAGGAGAGCACTTTCGTTTCAGCTGCAAGACGCCGCACCCGTTCGCGATACCGTTATATGAGATCTTCGGGGGGGGGAGGGGATTAAAGTGCTTCTTGTAATATCATAGATAATGTGTATATACTTGTCAGTCGGAAATTCTCGATCGCTCACGATGTTACGTAAGTGAAAAATGGAGAGCGTTTTAAAGAATTGCACTGAGAGAAAACGAAATAGTTCTGGCAACTCTGAAATTTAAGTAGTTGCAACTAGTTTTACGAAGTAATAGGAACTAAAGTAGTACTGAATACTATAAAAATATAGTCACGCTAACTACATTTGTGAACTATTAACTGATAGTGAAATAGCGACTCAACTATAATTACACAGTTATATAGTAAGATATTATGACAACATTTTTCCAGTTTAGACAAATATGTAGTTTATCCAACGATTTACTATAAATGGTTAATATTACTATATTTTCTTAGTTCGTATAACTTATTTGTTGTTATAACTTTATAGCACATAGTTGAGGCGCTATTTGTCCACAAGTTTCTAGTTGCTGATACGATTTTTTTCTCTGAGTGTGCTGTTCGCTGTTCTAACATTTTAATACGAACAAATGACGTACTAGAATATTGCAGATTTGATACCGCAACACGATATAACATTTTTTTTTATGAGAGAGGAGAAACTATCGGTTCAAGCGCACATTGAAAATTTAGAAGGGATGGATTGGTAAGTTTGGAGTATTCTGTATTTTTCAACCCCCTCGTGATTCAATTTTAAGCGGATGGAAACTCTTCATGAAAAATACAGATATATAAACGATATCCACTTCTCAAATATTCACGTACGAAGCCTCCCCGAAGATCCGGCTAAACTTTCACGGTTTCTATTCGACAGAATTCATTCCATTCGCAGCGAACCGATAATACTCGTCGGTTTAATACTCTGACATTCGCTCTGTGTAGAAACTCAGTTGTACCTAACAGGGGTATTGCGTCGGAGACCTGGGGCAGGGTCTCGGCGACGAGGTTCAGGAACACCGTCAGCGATAGCAAGATGGTCACTCCTGAAACAGTCGTAGCCCACCTGTGCTCAATGATCCGTTCTCGTTCGTCGCGTTCGTTCGCGGACGGCGTCGACGAGCGCCTTCTCCTCGAGGAAAACGCGTTCGACGGCCGCCCGTCTTTTCTCCCTGTCGATCGTGTTGGCGATCGTCGACGAAGAGAAATCGACCGGGGCTGAACCATGTCGAGCCAACAGTTGCCACCGATGAGAACGAGGATTTATCTCCGCAAACGCGATCCGAGAGCGCAATGGAAATCGCGGGCGGGCGAGGAAAAAAAGGCAAAAAGAGAAGAATATTTTCGACCTGTAGCAGTCGATTGTAAGCCGGGGAAAGTTTCGCAACTGCGCCTCGCCTCGGTGGAATTGTCGACGGAAATCTCGCGGGAGCAGTACCTCCTTGCCGTTTTATCGGCGATGTTTTTCTCGATAATCTCGGAACAAACCGACCACTCCTGCCGTCCCGAAGGGTTCAGCTCCGTCCGAAATTCGTTCCGCCTCGCTTTGCTCGACCTCGAATCCGGGTCGGGATCGAACGGCTACGGGTATCTCGTTAAAGATAAACAGTTCACGGTGTGTACTTACAAGCTTACATGCAAATTCGCGTATACGCATACGAAAGAACGAATTGCAATGACATGGCGTTGGCATTTAAATGCTAATTGGTTAAGTTGTTTTCGAGCCAGCTCGAGAATACATGATGCATTTTCAGCTGCATCAAATAATTCTAATTAGTGTTTGTATCTTTTTAAATTACTTTAGTATAAGAAGATGAAGAGTCAAGGAGATGAATTAAATAAGATTATATATACATATATATTGCAACTAATGCAATATTAAACGACATATTAAATAAAGAATATGCCGTTATTAAAAATAGCGATATTTACATGAAGCTATAAAGAGTATTGTATTAAAAAGTTAATTCTCCACAATGTAGCTTTTTTCTAAGTTTTAACTCCATTATTATTAAAATGTTCTATCGAATTGATTTCTGTTAAATATGAGTTTTTAATTTTTTAAGAGGACGATTAAATAGCTTTAGATCGATAACAAAATTTATCTCTGATTGTTTGCCTTTTCACAATCTTGTTTACGCAAAAACGCAACAGAAATTGTTTTCTTTTCAGTTGGCTTGATGGCATGATAAAATTGCGAGTTACACGAATGAATCACAGGACGAGAATGATAGCATTCAATCAATTTTTATTATTTATCGACCAAATCGCGAGACTGGAACGGTGGACACTTCCGCCTCTAGGACGATCCGCGCGAGTATGACCCGTGGGAGGATGGAATTTCGATTTAGCGAACTCCGACGCACTTGTATCCATAGACTCACGTGCTTCGGACGATTTTGCCATTCGGCCAACATCGGGCTGGAACGTTCACCTCCGGAAAATTGTTCTCCATTGTATGAGAATGCGCGAATGCGCCATCCGACCCCTTTTCGAACGAGTTGCGAGAACGCGACTCTTTGAGTTGCGAGTTCTTTGAGTTTCAACTAGCTGTCGCGCGGCTGTGAAATCCAACGGTGAAGTCCGCTACAAACGAAGAGTGGCATATAGGTCGCGACTTGTGTTTCGACTTTTTTATTGTTTGATCTTGTAACGGAGGATCCCGCAAAAGTTAAAGCGACGAAAATATAATTCCGAAAGATTTAGACCATTGCAGAAGAAAAATTCATTTACATTTAAAAGCTACGATAAACTATTACACTTATTACATTTTAAAGTAATATAATATTGAAGAAGTCAGAGACTCGATGATACTGTGAGAAATGTGAGAATTGAAATATTTCAGATAATAAAGCGACAGAGATATATTCGTATAATAATTCGAAGATGAGTATGTTTACATAAAACAGAGGCCACTTGGGAAAATGGGGAAGTTATTCATTGGCACTGACATCAAGTTAAAAGGAAAACGCGGGGAAGTTATTCATTCGATGGTACGTACTATGATGGACCGGAGTTCCTTCTAGGATAGTGAGTCGGAATGCATTTTTCCTAAAGTCGTAAACACGCCAGAAGCGCGTTAAAGCGTACACGCGCGTGGAAATGGAAGGGAAATATTTTTGGTTATATTTTCGAGCGATTTCATGGTTGAGAATATTGTACATATCTCAAGTGACGATCGTGCCTGTGTTGGTGCAGAAACTTATTCATACGCGAGAATTTATATCGTATTCTCTGTAATACATACAGCAGTTTTTTGCAAACATACATATTCCATTAAATAAAGCTTTAACTTTTCTTAGGAGCACTTTTATGGTATGATATGGCGAGTGAAATTTATATCCAGGGAGAATTTGAAAATTGTCTCGAAAAGAAAAATGAACCCACGAAATAATCGACGAAATAATGTGGAAGAGATCTTTATCATGGGACGATACAGCTTTGAGAAATTGAATCTATTATGAAAAGTTAATTAAAATTTCGGGCATCATTTATATTTCCTTCTTTCAGAAATGATTATCATTACTGTATCACAATAAATGATATTGAGCCGTGTGCTGTATTTTCTTCCTCTCTTTTTGATCATAATATCGTCATTCATTTCTTCGTGTTTCACCGAGAAAAGTTTTCGCAACGGAACAAATCGTTCGGTGACGATGTCGCGACGTCGATGCGAAATTATTATAAGTCGAAGCACTATGAATTTACTTTGAGAGGCAATTTCTCAGGTCAGGCGAGACTCGAGTGTGGCAGAAAAATGAAAACGGAAAAGCCGGAAGAAAAACGTGAAGCCGTTTCAGCGCTTCCTCTACCCTTCATCGCCCCCGTCTCATTCTTGGAAAGAGGAATAAATTTGGTACCATTCTTTCTCTTTCTTCGCCTGCTCTTTCTTTCTTTCTTCTAATAAGATCGCATTTACTCGAACCTCTTTTTTCCGTCTCAGCCGTCACGAAACTTTTCGTCATAATGTCGTTTGGTATCGCCGGACGGGACGGCATTATTATAACTCGGCGAACTATGAATTTATTATGAGAGAAGTAATACCGTAGTAGACGTATACGAAACTTTGACGTCAAGAGAGAATGAAATTCGAGAACGAAAGAGAAGACTCTGAGAAAGAACGAAGTGTCGTCCAGTGCCCGACGTGAAATTTCGTCGGTGGTGATTTTCTTTTGACTCTCTTGGAATATGGGTGACTCGATACGACAGAAATAGGAAGCACTCCAAGTGACGGTTATCGCCTAACTTCTGCCGAAGTTTCCCACTGAAGGAAGAGAAAGAGAGAGCAAAGAAGTAAAAGCAAAGATGGAAAGGCAGCTGGTGGCACACTACGAAGTGAAAAAAGTTCCTACGTCCGAGACTTAGGATGCCTGGTGACATGTGGGGAGTAACTCGGATAGTGATGTCTATCGATAACTCTCGTCGAATAACTCTTCGAAGTTACGCGAAGAATAATGTGAAGATACAATTGTTTTTATCTAAAACACTAAAATTTAATTGAGACTGTATATAACTGCAGGTCATGAAAGTTTTAATTTAAACAACACAAAAGACGCTAAATGTTTATCTTATATGTACAGTCAAATAATTTTATTAAATAATTGTCGATAAACAGCGTTAACAAGAAACACTCTTTTATTTGTTTTTTATCGCAACGCGACAAAAGCGACTACAGATATTTCAATATATCGATATTTTAATATTTTAATATTATTTTAATATTGTTTAACATTTAATATTTTCAGTGTGGCGTGTATCACTCGATGATTCCATTCTTTTATCCGTTAATATTATCGATGCGATTAACAATGCATGATAAAATTAGTGAGAACGGAATTTTAAATTCGAAGGGCAGAATATTGTGGAATGCGATAAAATGTATATAGGACGTATGTAGGCGGCAGGAATATGCAACAACGAGTGTTATTGTTACTAATTGATCGATTAACTAGTTTGTGCACGGGTAAGGGCGGTCATAATTAATGCAATCAGAAATCCACGAGTGTTATAATCTATCGAGTGTCTATTAGCTTCGCATGCGAATCTATTCAGCGTCGCTTCATAGCGATTAGAATAGCGCGGCGATTATCGATACGAATCGAAATAACGCGTGGACAATTAAAAATCATTGCACTGTGATATGCATTGCGCGCGGTAATTGCCAAATCGACGTACGAGCGACGCCATTTCCTTTTTGCGCGGAAACACGACGTCATTGTCCCGATACCAATCTCGATCGAAATCGGCAGCGATAAATCCGCTAAACTAGTCACCAGACATCCCATTTTCATCGAACTTCCAAGCTCTCTTTTTCATGGCAAAAGTTCCGCGCCAATATCTTCTCTTTTTTAATCAAAACGTCTTTTTCCTGCAATGTCCAGTAATTTTGAATGATATCGACAGCATATCGTATTCGACATAGTTTGCAAATAAATTAAATGCCTGTAATATCTACATTGTGTTAAACTTTCCTAAGAAAAATAATAAAAATAAAAATTTGTTCTCAAAGCGACATGACAATATTATGAGAAACATATTCTGTATTAAATGTATCGTGATCCTGTGCTAAACTCTTACCATCGCTCGCCGGAAATCTATCGAGCGTGGTTAAATCGACTTATCGACACCGTTGCATTAATCAAGACATTAAACCCTAGCCGCGTTATACGCTGCTTCTGCGAGACGTTGTAAAATCGCATACTTCCTCTGCTGATTGGTTTCTCAGCGCCGCCGTTAGGCTTCGCCGAAGTGCTCGTAAATGATTAAACTACGAGACTCTACATTATTCCGGCGATTAACGAACCAGCCGCCGTCAATTAGGACCGATCGTTCGATGGCGCATTACGGAATCGCGCGCTAGGTATAACGCTCCCGTTTAAAATGAACGAGACTGGGGGTCGGGGATCCATTATTCCGGAGGCGAACGAGACGTGCCGAAATTCAACGCGATGAAAAACGGTAATCCGCGCCGTGCCCAAACGTGAGCCGGAAACCGAGCGGAGACTTTGCCGATCCCGGCCGTGCAATCGCGGCGGTCTGATCCCCGAGCTCCTTGCTATTAATTCAATTAGGCCGTCGCGACGCTTGTGGAACGGCACGTGGTGCGCTGGCAAGTAGGACCGCAGAAAATAATCCAGAGCCGTTCTCTCGTAACCGGCTTACCGAATTATATCGTGCTGTCGAGTCGAATAATGGAAGGTATCGCGTTCGCGTCTTCCTCAAAGCCGCGGAAGACTCTTTCGTTCTTTGAAAAGTGCGGATAAGCGCGGATAAAGTTTGTACTCGTTTAATAACGTGAGCGATCTTATTCGCGTTATGGGATATCATATTCAGCTTTATGTTAATTAGGCTCATTCGCGTTAATTACCCTTCATTATGGTACTAATAAATTATTTTCTGAAAATAATTCGCCTCTCTAAAACGCCCGCGTTTCGTTTATGCACGATGACTAATGAGTTTAAGTTCCGCACTTTGAAGCATCCTGCTAGATCTTTTATTCAGAAACGGGAAATAGATATTGTTTCAGTTAAGTTGGCACATTGCAGATAATTCGAAATGTTTTCTGTAAACATGGGTCATCGATTCAACATGATCCTCGCGAGAGAGAATCCTATTTGCATCTAATTAGTCCTGTCTGAGATGTTTCCATGGAGACGTCACTGCTCACCCATTTTCAGCCATAAACGCGCACTCATTGACTATAGATAGGTACATATTGATTGTCACATCAATAGCTTCTATGATCATTCGGGATATCCAGCGATTGTCCATTGTTGCATCATTAGTCTGCTCAGCCATTTAAGATGTCACGGATATATCCGCTATTCGAATATCTCTTCAGTCATCATTAGTTTAGTTCCCAAATATACAGTTTTAGCTATTTTTCACTAGAATAATAATCGATTTTCCAAAATGTTTCTATAAAATTATTAACAGCGCGTCAACTTATTTATCTAGCTAAACTTACTTTCCTACATTGTGGAAAATTAAATGACAATGTGTGTGTTAATATTATATTGACAAACTGCCAAAGATATCTATCTTTTATATTTTCTTACATATATTTATTGGAATATTAAAAGATTGATGTAATGAAGGAATTTTAAAACGAGAATAGGAAGAACGCGTGATTCCCGAGCTGACTCGTATTCGCCTTCTGGTTTTTAACTCGATACACCGTAACACCGTGCCTCTTTCTTATTCCTTCCTCGCTCTCATACACGCCCGATTTCAAGACACTTTTACGTTCGCGCCACGATCGTCGACGGCTCGAGATCGGCCCCGCGGCCGGGGAGAATCGGTCTTTCTCCCCCACGCGCGACCGAGGATCTTCTTGGATCGAGCGGACTTACCTTACGCTTCCAGGCTGGAATGGAGGAAAGAAGGGATGGAAAAGACATAAAAGACTTGATTATATACACGTGGTGCACATATATAAGGCCCCGCAAAGCTCTGTAGTCGCCCGTAGACGTGAGAAACACGCGACCTCGTATCATGTCTCTCGTTGACGAGTCAAGAGACGCAATCGTTCGAGTCAAAAGTCGTTAATTTCGGCGAGAGGTTGGGAGGGAAAAGGTAGGACGCGTGCCGCACACTACGAAGAATGAAACGACTTTCTCTCTCTCGAGTTTCTCCTAGTTTCTCCTAGTTTCTCCTGTGCGGAGGGTAAAGGAAATATTAGGGTACGCGCGATCGCAAAGTAATGTTAATGTCGATGCGAAGGGACAATAATTGAATGACGCAATAATTTTTACTGGAAGAAATGTGGGGAAGATCGAGATCACGAGTGGAATAGGGATCTAGAGATATCTCTTGATTTTCGGTCTAAAGTCGCATTTTAGTTATTGGATAAAAATAAACATTAGATGGAATCTCTCTTCGACCGTATGGATATGCATAGCCAGCAACAATCAAGTTGATCGATCAAACGACTGATCAAAGCTTTTTTTATCAAAGTTTGATTTCGAACACAGATCGCGATTAAGCGACCGATGTCTCGATTCTGTGGAACCCGTCGAGCGTTCCTCAAGATCGTTTCTTGTTTCTCGTCTCTCTCAGCTCGTCGATCAAACCGCGAATGATCGAGCGATCTTCTTTGCCGTCGCTTTCGACATGTGACAAGGATTCCGCGGAGTGTGGATTACGATACTTACCGGGATGTCTCGGATTCGAGAGAGGATGACGCTTGGAAGGCACGCTCCTTAAAGAAATTGCCGACGCGAGGAAGAAGACGCTTCTTGAAGGAGCTGAGCCTCGCGTCGTGAGAAAGCACGGCGGATTAATGAATGCACGCGCGATCGATCGGCCGACCGACCGATCGATCGATCGCTGTCCTCGCAAGAGGACCCGGCGTGCTGTCGATACAAAGTCGTCGCACCTGAGCATTACACGTACGCACCGCCATTACGCGATGTGGTTGGCGAGCAGCCGCTATCAGTAACCATGCAGCCACTAACGCCTACGAAAACGCTTCGAGTCTGACCGCAGACCGGATTGCAGGGAGACAATTAGCCGAACCGCCCTGAATCACGAGACGGGACGTGAACGAGCGATTTGCGATCCTACCTCTAAATTACAAGACGAGACAGCAGCAACATAAGATCCGGGGAAGGGGATCCTGTAACTAAACTCCCAACTAAATCCAAATTGTGCAGTATCAATAAGAACGACTTGTTGTATAATACTCTCTAATCTGAGACTTTCGTGCCATCGTCACTCTCCTATCTCATGCCACGCGTCAAGACGACTCCTATCCTCTGGCTTGGCATTAATTTAATCGCGCTCTTGCGCAGGGATGAACGCGCATATTTGCAAAGTCGATCCCCCGGCAGAAACATCGTCTCGGAAAGCGCGGAGTAAGCCGAACGAGCAAAATGGAGTTCGCCTGCCTGGGCGATTTTCCACGTTTATCTATATATTCGTAGAGGCACGAAGGAATCGATTATTCTGCGTCCCGATAACTTCGCCGGAAGAGAGAAGAGTAGACCGCGCCTCTGTTCCACCCTCGAGTACCTCGAGGCACGGGACTACGAAGGCACGATTGTCACAACGGAAGAACTAACGAAGCGAATTTGAGAGCGAATAATGAGTCGGCATGTCAAGGGACAATGTTACAACTAGATGATCAAACGACATAAGCTTAAAAAGAAAGCCAGAAACGACTGGCTCTTTTACTAGCTGATCAATTCATAATCCTCGAAGAATCAAGTTTACTCATAATTTTGAGATTTAATTTGTAGCTTGTGATATTCTCGTAGCGACATTTTTGAATACAAAATTAATTTGAATGTTTAAAAAATTATAATGTTTATATCTCTGTTAGTAGATATTTTTATTTACAATAGAATTTTATTTAATATTAAAGCTAAATCATGTCGGGCATCAAGATGGAATGTTATTTGGTTGTCAATGATTTAAAAGTTCGCGGATTTTCTGTTTCATTGGATTCAGGATGGAATTCATCGCATTACTGCTACGGCGATGAAATTTCTGTTAATATTTTCGACAGCACTGTCAAGGGATTTGTCGAGAATATCGCTTTATGGTCGCATTGAATTTACATTAGTCGAGTTCACTCGATAATGCACTGATAGATAATGCGCTCTGGGCAGCCAGCATAAGACCTGCGCTTTCGGAATTAGGATGCGCATTGACAGTGGTCTATTTTTGCGTTGTTCGGTAATCAATAGCCACTAATGAAGTTTACTAAGTACACAAAGAGAGAGTTGATGCTTCAAACAAAGAAAATTATACTTATGTGGAGGACGTTGCATATACACTTTTACACTAATGTAATTGACTATTAGTATTAATTAAAAAACCACAAGGAGAGCTATTAATTAATAGATACTAACAATTTGACTTTTCACCTTCGTCGATAGAACTTAACCTAATGCAGAAATACAAATGAAGAAATATCTTAACAAAATTTAATAAAGGTCAATTTAGTAGCAAATTATGCTTTCATATCTGCCATTTTAATTATTGAATCTTGACAACTTTCACGAGAATAACCCGGCTTTATTTATCAATAACGACAATAATCCTGCTGAGATATTCGTCATATAAACTATCTGTGCGGGATGATTTCCTCAAAAATGTTTTATTCCATCAGGTTTCTCGGTCAACTATTGATCACATCGATCAACGTGAGGCTTATGGTACAACGACATATCCGATATTTTGGAAACTTTTGATATCGTCCGTTTTCGCTATATCACGTCGAATCTCGAGATGCAATATCGTTGGTCCCAGATACGTGATGGAAATTGAAATTTGCATCGCCCGCCGCGCGCCTTCTTCGGAATCGCGCCGAATAAATGAAATCACCCGTGCGATTCGCACAATATGGATAACGCTGGGTTAACGAAGATACATGAGTCGTAAAATCGCGCCGCTGCAAGTGCGCGCCACGATGACGACAAAAGTTTCCTACTTCGCATTAAAATCGCTTGGCGATAATATCCTAATTAGAAAGTTTCCCAACAGCCGCTAAATGGACAATTAATGGCGCGAAATATCGGTATATCGACGCTATACCGTATCCTGCAATCGTTATACGCGCGGATGCCCGTAAAGTTTTAATTAAACGTTTCGTATTTTAACGCGAGGCGTCACAGAATATATAACTCACCCCAAAAGCCAGTACAGTTTCGTTCGAAAAAGTCCCAGCGGCGAGAACTTCATAATTTAGAGTGAAAGATGATGATTTGCCAGCTGCAGAAATTCAAAGGATATAACGTTAAATATAACATGGTACGAAGACCATTAATAAAAAGCAAAGGAGTATTAATAAAAAGTATCCTTTAATAGATAAAAAGCAGTAAAGATACAAGTTATTTATTTTTTAAAAATGCTTCTCTGTCGACTATTCAAGTCAAATCTATTTTTCTATTTCAACGAATTCTTCGACGAATTGGAGAAATTTTGATGCTAAAAGCACTAAAATTAAAGCTCAAAACGGGACATTATACAGGGTGAGGCAATAACTATTACCATCTTAAATATCTTCAAATCTATAAGGTCCAGAGAAAGATTTGTATAATCAAAATTGCACGGTACGAAGGAGGCTATCATATAGCGATAATAATTTTTGTCCAGGTAGAGGCACTTCAGAGATATCGAGGACATCTTTATTTTTTAAAATAAAATATCTTATTTTTTATTGTAGGTATTATCTTTTTCTATTAATGAATTTGAACAACTTTTGTCTGAAACATTTTTTTATTTGCCTAATATTTTTTGGGATATTCAAGGAAAACTTGTTAAATTTTTCAATATTTAGGTGACGATATCTTGATAATTATTTATCGTAGGAAAAAGTGGTACAGGATTTTTATGTTGGGATATCAACAAAATTATAAGTCAGAATGAAAATTTGACACAAATCTTTTTATTATTACAGTAAGTGTTCAAAATGTTCACCATGTTGATCCAGACATAGCTGTACTCTTCGTGGAAAGCTTGCTTGTACTTCTTCTAACTCTTGTATGGTTATTTCGCGAAAAATATTTCTTATTCTTTCTATCATGTTTTCTCGAGTGGTAGGACGTTGAAAATAAGCTAGCTCTTTCATTCTTCCCCAGAGATAAAAATCCAAACATGTTAAATCGGGTGATCCCGCGAAGAGTAGGGACATCTGTCGTAGGAAATGGTTATTTTTAGAAAATAGCTTTTGACTAAATAAATGCTATCTGCCAGGGCAAATTGTTTTCGCCATTCATTTTTGTGTTCAAGTGCTATTTTCCCTATTCAAAATGCTATTTTCCTAGGCAAATGCTATTTGACTGAACCGCTGTTAGGCAAATGGTATCAGCAAAGCATGCATTGTTCAAGAACAACAATAAACACTTTACTAGCGACTGGATTGATTAGGCTCCACGCGAAGCGAGATTCCACATGGGTTTAGCAAGGTCCACCCCACACCGCCTCGTGCTACAGTGCGAAACAAGATACGAATTTGTACTGAAGTACATACGTAGACAGAGTGGAGAGAGAGTGCGCGCGCGCGCGCGCGCGCACACACACACACACACACACACACACACACACAC
>NJRP01000087.1:661966-674976 GCA_003063835.1 Aphaenogaster floridana | reverse complement strand
AGGGTGTTCTTGACAACATATGTCAAAGTCAAGATCATTCAAGGTGGGGTCTTCGATCTAAGCAATTACCAAAATTTATTTTCATTTTCCTAAAAAGCGTTCAGGCAAATGCTATCTACCTAGGAAAATAGCACTAGAACACAAATTGAATGACGAAAACCATTTGCCCTGGCAGATAGCATTTGTTTAGTCAAAAGCTATTTTCTAAAAATAACCATTTTCCTACGACATGTATGTCTGGATCAACATAGTGAACATTTTGAACACTTACTATAATAATAAAAAGATTTGTTTCAAATTTTCATTCTAACTTATTATTTTGTTGATATCTCGACATAAAAATCCTGTATCACTTTTCCCTACGACAAATAATTATCGAGATATCGCCACCTAAATATTGAAAAATTTAACAAGTTTTCCTTGAATATCCCAAAAAATTAAGCAATATTAAGCAAATAAAAAAATGTTTCAGACAAAAGTTGTTCAAATTCATTAATAGAAAAAGGTGATACAATAAAAAATAGGGTATTCCATTTTAAAAAATGAAGATGTCCTTGATATCTCTGAAGCGCCTCCACCTGGACAAAAATTATTATCGCCATATGATAGCCCCCTTCGTACCGTGCAATTTTGATTATACAAATCTTTCTCTGGACCTTATAAATTCGAAGATATTTAAGGTGGTAATAGTTATTGCCTCACCCTGTATGTGCTCATCGCGATGAACGAAAAAACGTTTGTTGAATGCGCGGGCATTCTTTCGAGATAAGTTCGTTTATCATGCGTCGCGTATTCCCTTCAAAACCCGGGGTACGGGCTAGAAACAATTATGCGGCTGCACGTTGAACGATTCCGAGGCGTCGTGGCGTTAAAAATTGCAACAGTTTTAAAAATGCATTGCCTTGTTCGATGGCGGGAAAAGCGGCGGTCGTTAAAACTCGGTCTTCGAGATAAACGTAACTTATGACGCGTACGTGCTATCATCGCCATACGGATGCGATATCGGCGCATCAGAAGGCGATGGGGGTATACAGCAGCCGCACGTATAGTAATACAGTAGCTGCCCCCGCACAATCGCCTTCGTTGTAGCTGACGGGCCTCTTCCCACTCGGCTGTTCGGCGCGGCAGCCCATGCACCGCTGCATAAATTTGCATGGTGCGCGGCGATGATCGGTCTCGAGGTGCACAAAGCGGACCCGGGTTCATCGACCGTATCGGCTTTCCGTCCCGCGCTATTTTCTTGTCACTCGTTATGGATTATCCTGTCGATTTAAGCCGAGAACCGAGGCTGCGCATCGCCCCGGGCACGGACGAGACTGAAATTACGAAGTTGTCGCCTGCGGACCGATTTGACCAACAGTTAACGCTAAGAACGGTTAACCTAACGCTAAGGATGAGTTACTAAATTTTCCTTAGAGCTACGTTATAAAGGAGATCGATTAAATCCAGCGTAAAATGGTTACCGGAGAAAATGTTCAGTTCACATAAAGAAGCTATTTGCTCGTTTATATACGGGACAGTTAGGTTTATGATTGGATGGCGCTAGCGGAATTTGTTTTTAACACTTTAAGGCCCAGGCATCGATTCTGTTTGAGTAAAATTTACGATCAATGATCACAATGGTGAGTTGTTTAGCTGGAACACCATTGTTTCACGAATTGAGATAGAGAATCTAGCTCCATATAAAACGGATCAAGAGTATTATATCGACAGAAACACTACTTTATCAATACAAAACATTTGGGAAGAACTCAAAGTAAATGTACATAATTATGTACACTAGGCCTTAAAGGGTTAAACACGGTCAAATTATATGTCAATTAGCGTTAAATACGATAACTACATGCGGTTTTCAAATTTGATATATGTCATATATTGAATGTCCAATATATTTTAGAGACCGAGATTTGACCTGAAATGCAAAAATGGACAGAACCGATACTGAAATAACCGATATAGGTAATATTATAATCATTAAACATGCGTTTATGTACAATACAAGTAAAATTAGAAGCGCAATTAAAAGTTTATCACGATAATTATTGCATTGGAAAAATATCTTTGACATTTGTAACTCTTGATCTATCGTTTATGTTAGGACACGAGAAAAAATGAAATTTGCGAAACAAAGAACTGTCTGAAGAATCGTAAAAATGGGGATGCAATAATTTTGACGTCACTTATGTAAAATATGCAATTTCTCGGATCGTTGCCGTTGAAACGTTGTCTCACGACTTACTTGCAACACGAATGTTACAATTCCGCCGATCTTCGCTTAATGAAATTCGCGAGCTGCGTTTGCTCGTGCGTTCGTATTCACGACAATCGACAATCAATGATGAAGCGCACTAGCCGATTTTGAGTTTCCGATACCCAATGTGATTCCGATAATTAAGATTCGACAAGGCATTTCGTGATAATTAAAAATGTTTTATCTTGCTTCGTATTCTCATTTATGGATTTCGTTCTCGACTGACCCCGATTTGCGAAAATGTCACTTTAAAACGAGCTGTATTTCAGTTTACTTCTGGCGTGCACTGCGAATTTTCGCCGTTTCAATTGGTGCCGCGTTTTATCCGCGGTGTCGAATACAGACGTGTACGAAAGCGCATTTGCGAAACAACTGCACGATTTCGCCGAAAAATTCCCGACACGAGAAGGTATCCGATCGTTGGCTGTGCGCGGCTGGATGTCATATTTCGCGACCGGTGAGCATTAATCGCGCAGGACAGCCGCCATAAAGAGAGCTACGGAGTTATCCATCTGTCTATTTCAGAGCGGTTACAGAATGCCTCTCACATGGCACGGACGGGTGATTCAAATGACGAAATCATCCACTCGATAGAGAACGATTGAGATTGTCCGAGGCATCGTCTTGATTTATTTCCACTTGGAAAATCCGTCGTTTTAGAGGATATTTTCGGGCGAAATTTTCGTGAAAGAATATTTTTCATGTCAAATGAAAGATTCGCATGAACAAAGGCTTGCTATTATAATAAGTAAATATTATACACATGACATTCATTTAAATATATTTTAAAAATAAAATATTTTGAATTATATATAAGAACGTTCAGATTAAAAATGTAAAGGAAGTGCTTATTATATAATATTATTTCGAATTCATAACGTGTGTAAAAGTTTCGTTTCTTTTTTCAAATGATACGTCTCATTATTTATTTTAAAATTCGTACTTTTTAAATTAAATTAAGATTAATTTTATTTTTAGTTTATAAAAATACTCTTCAGAGGTAAATTTTCCATAACTTCTTTTCTTAGAAGAAAGCCAAGAAATGTTAATGCATTATATTTTCCTATTAAATCTAAATGTCTTACATCTATATTGTCAAATATATACCAAACTTCAAGGATCATTGTTGTTTCCTTGATAATAAATGATGAATTCGACTAAAGGTGGAAAGTCAAAGTGGGTATTATATTACTAACGTTGATAGCCTTAGCAATCTTGCACTTTTGCAAGTTAGTCTCGACTATACAATTCGTCGAGTTGTCAGAAGTGATTTTATACGAGCAAGCATGTAATTAGCAGCCTGCGCGCTGCCAAGTGCTTCGTGTTAAATTAGTGATTTCATTCAAGCATCTCCGGTCACGACTCGCGAAAGCAACTTGCCTTCCTATGCTGGAAGGAAGGAAGCAATTGTTTCCGCAAAGCGTGATTAATTAGAAAATTTCTAATTGTGATGATGACACAAATACTTTTACTGGACAGTACTTGTTGCCAGTTCATCAAAGTTGTAGATTACTCGCCAAAGTTGCGCTTTTTATGTGTGCAAGATTGCAATAAAAGAAAGTTAACAAGTTATTAAGTGAAGAACATAAAATATATATAACAAGAATCATTAAATTCGTTAAATAAAACTGGTCTATATTTGATCGCAATACGTATCAAAAATCTTAATAGCGATTAATATCGATACGCGTCACATGTGTTTTTTCATTAAAGATCTTTCCAAACTTCACTTGTCACGAAGCGAAAGAATTGACTATGTGAGATTAAAGCGTTCACTGAACGCTCATTAGAAGCTAATTTCCTCGCGCCATTAGGTCTCATTTATTAAAGAATGACAGAAACGGGCTTAACAATTTCGGCTTTCGAAAAATCGTTGACGATCATTTTTCTCTCAATTTCTCTCTCTCTCTTTCCCTGTTGCTCTTTTTATGTACCAAATAGAGATTTTTGGCAACAAGATGTAATTCTCCACGACATTTTCGATCGTTGAAAGGAATGGAACGGCGGGATAGTCGAATGGCCCTGAAAAAGGTGCAAAAGGGCATTTTGCGGGAACAAAATAGCATCTAAACGAATTTGCGTTCAGTGCTGCTCTCATGAGGGTTTGTTTTAAGATGCATCGCACGGCGCATTTATCTCAGCTATGGACTTTAATTAAACTTTCTTTCCTTTGGGAAAGAAAGTACATAATGAGAACGTTTCCCCGTGTGTATTGCGTTGAGTGTACGCATATACATGTATGCATGTGTGCGTGGGAGTATTTTTTTCCTCTTCTTCTTCCTCTCGTTGAATAGAAGGGACCAGCTTCTGGAAATCAATCGATTTTTCTCGCATTGCGCGTCGTCGCATATGGAACGACGTTTGTTGCGTTAACTCTAATTAGGCTGAAGTGCGCTTAATCAAATTTCTTTTTTTATATTACGGTTAAAGATATGATATAAAAAGAGATGGGAAAACGTCAACTAGAATTAAATCAAGTTAATTTAATCGAGGCTAAAGTTAAAGTCAAGGGGATAAAAGTGTATCACTTGCAATTCATTTTGTGAGATTCCCTGAGTAAACATTCTGATAATCTCTCGAATTATGTGAATTCTAGATTTACATTCGCGTTTCATTCGGATCTCACCTGTTCGCGATAATCTAGGACGCTACGTGTAGCCTAGGGCAATGCAATTAAATGCAAAAGCGCTTTAATTCAACCTATGCGTTGAGAGTACTTTGTATCATGTACTAGAAATATGCGCCGTCGTTCGACAGAAATTAATTCCTAAAAGTGTTAATTCAACGTGATCCCAACGGCTTCCATCGTTCGTATCGTGAGTTAATTATTATTCCTGATATTTTTGAAGCGAGTTGATGCTCATCTTTATGCTAGAGGATTATCAGGATTATACGTTTCGTTGCTGTTCGATCGCATTATCACGGAATTTTTGCAAGTGTTATAAAAGATTGATTTCACTTTTAAATTCGCAAACATTAAATTAAATTTATAGTGTTGTAACATAATTGGCTACTAATATCAAGCTTTTGCACATCATAGAATATCTTTCAATAAGTTCGAAAACACAATAATATAAAAGAATACGACAAATTACACCGAATTTAAAACAGTTTTGCGATTCTTTAGGCGGTTAATACGCTGTTTATTGAGGGATAATGCTAATCAGGTTTATATAAGTAGACATTTGTGTGTGTGGGACATTTAGACGAAAAACATAACACAACAGTATGTATATGTGATTCTACGAAAAAAGATCTCAAAGCCAGAGTATTGTAAAAGAAGAAATCGGAAATGAATCCACTGTACACGGATATTGCGTGAAAACAAATCATTCGGGACACGTCGCAGGAACTAACTCGGTACTGCAAGAATCAAAGATGTGAATGTCTTGATAAACGTGACATCGCTCGAGTCTCGCTATAAAGCACCATTTAACTCCGCTCGTAACTGTAGAAATTAATTTTACTATGATGTACTATTGCGCTTTTGTGATCATAAAACTAATTCATCATCAATTTTATTAGCTCCCGCCCCCGCTTCCGCCGTCGCGGCGGAACATACTTCGATTCGTTTGTTCAGATTTTATTTCTGACATTCACATTTTTACTGCTTGCTATCCCGACATAACGGTCACCATCGATACAAGTATAAAAATAAAATTGTACATAAAAGTCCTAGAGAGCCTGTCCCGTGTTGTCGTCCGCGAATGAGCGCGCTGGCTGGGCGCGTAATTGTTCACCAATAGACAGATCGTTTCCGGCGGCACTTTGTAAGTACATTCGCGTCTGATATCACTTCAATTTTCCAAACGATTCATTTAGGACGATAATTGCGATAATCTAAATAGTACGATACGCAGTCAATCCGCTTATACTTTGAAAAAGCTTTTCCGACGGAAGAAGACGCTCCGGAATCTCATGGCGTCCATTTTCTATATTTAAAAAAACTCCATTTAGATCAAACCATCCATTTAAACAATAATTGCAATATTTTAAATTTCTCGCTTGTTCGCGACGCATACTTTCATTCTCTTACTCTCGTCCTCTTACAAAAACAAAACATCTTAATACGAAATGTAAAGTGCGATCGCCTTTTCTCGTGACTTCGAATTCCTCAAAAAGTATTATTTTCTTTCTATTAAAATTTGGACGTCAATCTCGACGAGTTTAAACGGAAAATTCAATTGGACGAGCTGTGTTAGAAGTCTGAACAGAGATCGGATGTTCTTCGTATCACTCTCTGACGAGAAAGCGGATCTGTACCGCTAAAATGCGATAAACCGGTGGTAGGATTTGGAAGCTTTTAACGTTGATCCATGTGATCCTTCGCGACATTCTCGACGCTCTACACTAGCGCGACTTGCACGCGCGGCATACACTCCGAAATCGCCGTGACAGGAAGTCGTTTTCTTCGCGTGATACGCGCCTGAGGACCAGCGTCCCGTGCCGTCGGAAATAAAACAGAATTGCGGCTCGTAATAGTGGAACTTCAACAATCTCGCCAGACAAATAATTTCGCGTAGCAACGTTGGAATTGATGACTCCAACTTTTCCACTCGGCTTCCGGCGTGGCTTTAAGAAACTACCTTATCTCTCGCGGAGATAACGCGATTACGCGAAATTAAGCGTGACCCTGGGCCGAGAAGAAATTAAGGGCGGAATACGGGATAATCAGTCCTGGGAGGCAGGACGGGGAATGGAGAGAGCTATCGACTCTCGGGAAACGTATAATCCTGATTCCCACGATGATCTTTTATTTCTCCACTACGTTTTTGATTCGAGCTTCAGCAGCCCGTTGGTGCGATAGGTCGCCTGAACACGCCAGCTCTTTCGAGAGGCAATCGAATTGGCCTTTTCGGTGTGCCTGATTCGCGAGCTTGCCTTCGAGCGCTCATTACTCGAACGATAGGAGACCGATCCACTTGCCATTCTAGACTACCTTTGTAACCCGTCGTCTTCGTTTTTCCACCTTACTGTTTGGTTACTTCGTCGAGCTTTTCTAGGAATTGCGCAAAAAACAGGCGAAGGTACATTTACAGGGCGCGCCGTTATATCATCCAGTGAGCAATTAATTAAAGCCTCAAGTGGAATCTTTGTATGTAACTTTGAAATTATTAACGATTCACTTATTCTCGAACCGTATACTTTCTTGATGGCAAATGGAAGAGTAATTTCATAGTCTGTATATTCATTCTACTTGACATTTATGTGTAATTTATGGAATTTTATCGTTAGTAATGTATATAAAATATATATTGTCAATATACGTAATGGTTAAATAAATACAGCCATCGTCAGATGATATATCGCAGCGCGCCCTCCGAGTTTCACGGATATATACACATACGAATGTATGTACAGACACTGTAAAAACACGCTTGCCAGATGCGAGTTACCGTTGACAATCATAGGTACCTATTAAAGGGACAGCGTCCGAAGTCGTCGGCATGCTTTCTGCCACGAGGTTCAGGAAAACTGTCAGCGACAGCAGAATGGTCACTCCTGAACAGGTCCAAAAAATTAAACATCAACACTGCGTCACAACGCGCGGGCTTAACGTGCTACCTTGGGTCTCTAGGACACCTAAATTAGCGTTTTAGAGTTCTTTAGGCCGCTGATGCCCAAAACCAGGGAGATCGAGATAAAATCGCATACACAATCGCTTTTGGTTTCTCCGAGTGACGCAGGTCAGCTCGAATCACATCGAGAATCCGAGGATCGCTCAGACTTCCGAGTTTCCCTTGCTGGGATTTCCTGAGTTCTTTGCAAATTCTGATTCGCACTCGCGTATTACGATCTGTCGATTGATAGCGCCGATTTGTGAGTCCAGCTGGAACTAGGATGCGATCTACAGACTTCGTAAAATTGACGTGAAATCTCCATATTTTCGATCACGGAGAAATATGTAGTTTGAATGTTGTGATCCTAATGTGACGCGAAAATTTCACATTTTTGCCAACTTTTCCAACTGTTTATTGCATTTTTGACGCAATGTTGTTTTATAGTTATTTAGATAATATTGTCGCATGAAGAATTCATTTTACACATAAACCCCGAATAGAGACTCGCTAGAAATGTGACGAGGGGAAAATGACAAGAACCTGCTGCATTAATGTAGAAGCGAATGTAGATGAGGCAGAACTCGCTGATTACAACGTGATATTAATGACGATGGGGGAATGTCGGGAATGACCCGATAGAATCCGTGCGATGACCGCGCGAATTATGCGACTCTGCGCAAACATTCGAGAAGACACGTCTATGAGCTCGCTCTCATGATTAAGCGTGGACGACCGCGAACAATCGAATCCCGTGTATCCTATGTAGACTCTACTCACCCACGGCAGGATTTCCAAGGGTAGGATTAGCTCGCAAAGTTCGGAACGTGTAAATGACGCAGTATGGATGCCCTGTGCTGCGAGGAGCCGCAACGTTAGGCGACTTTGGTGAATCTGCCTAAGTCTCCGGCAACTCCATTACTGCGTAACAGCCTTCAAAGTGACCAGCAAAATTTGATTATCTTACTGCTCCTCTTCAGAATTGGGAACTTCTGCGAGCGATTGACAACCCTCGTCCGCGTGAAACGGACGGACCGACCGCAAACTGATTGAGTCGGGCGAGCTTCGAATTGTCATATAAATTTGTCGAAAACCGTATAATCCGATTAGGAACCCGGTATCATAAACGAATGCTAATTGAAGGATTATTACTCTGTGCAGGGAATGGTACACGAACGGAGGTATAAATGTAATGTTTGTAAGAGACAGATATTTGCAATACTGAAGTTTTTCAATGATCACACATTAGTGTTTGGCAGAGTATATAATTACCGGAATTAGCAGAAATAGATATGTAGTTATATTTTGTAATCCTTGGAGAGACAATTCTTGTTACAGAATATGTCAAAATATTAATAATGTTCGAGTTCTATGAGTAGTTAAAAAATTAGCTTTTTTTTTGTTTTATATAATAACTAAATTAATTATTATGTATGTGCAAAAGAGAAACTTTATTATTTTATTGTTATAGGATACTATTATGTATTTAAAAAAACAATTAAAAAACAAAGATATAATCTGGCTCTATTGCATTTTTATTAATAACTACCTTATTCCATTTTTTACTTTGTGACAGTAAGTGTGCGAGAGCACGTAATTTTCCTTGAACAAAACCAACAAACCGTGATGTCGCGAATTAACTCACCAAGTTTGGAGCATTACGATGGCTCTAGAAACGCGAGGGGACTTGACAATGAGTCATTAAGCTTGATGCATGTATACATAGTTAAGTTACATGAAACTCCGCTGTGGAGTATAGTGGACTCACTGTTAGTCGTCGATGAATTGTCGTCGCCATTAAATCGCCGCAAATCAGAAAGTATTTGCATCGGGTTCGCTGCGGTGCTTCAGGGAACGACTCTCGCAATTTCGTCAATCGACAAAGTTAATTAGAAAATATACATTTGAGCCATGAGCAATCGTCGAGAGAACAATTTATATCAAATTACAAATATTATCGTAGATGTCGATTTGATTTGATTGGCGGAAAAATTCGAAGTAGTGAAAAGAATTTCTTAAAGACGTATTTCTTGAAGATACGTATAGTTATTTAAAAATGCAAAATTTATCGAAAGTATCGTGAGATTGCAATGTCAGCATTTTGAAATCCCGTAAGTCGAGGAATTTTTCCTTTAATCTTAATTTTTTCTGATCTAAATTCGAAAGCAACTTCTTCTTTGTTCCCTTCGCTCGCGCTTTAATTCGTTTAATAGTTTAAGTGAGATACGACCGAATGAGAGCACTGTATTTCGATGAGATCGACGGACGTAAACCGCGACAAGGTGCGTCCGCGGTGGGTGGCAAACCGCTAATAACATCGGGGGTTGTCGGTTAGCGGGGGAAGACGCGGAGCTTGAGGAAGGCTGACCAATTAGTTCCTTGCTATTAGACCCCAGAGCTTGCTGGAATACTGGAACGCGTGCGCAATCGATACTTTTTCGGAACCGTGTCCGAGAAACTTATACGAGAAACGTCGATTGCACGAGCTGCTTTCATGCTGATGCGTCGCACATGACAGATTATTATTCCAGAGATGTGGAAGTTTGCCATGACAGAATATAGAGATTGATGATAGCAATTATAAAGCGAAAGATTAATTTTCATATATTCAGATAAGAAAAAATTTGATGCAAACTGTCGATGCATTCGATGTCTAAAAACTTCTTTTTACATCATGTGCCAATCATTGTATAATTGCTATTGAAGGATATTCAGGAAAACAAAAAATCTTATTGTTAGTTTCACGAAATCTGTTGTTGTAGATTTATACAGGATGTCCGATAAGTCAGTAGCCATCCAAAGGCAGATTGGGTCAAACGAAAAAGAAAAATTATATACCATTTTGCAAAAATCGCAATAGTTATTGAGTAATTAATTAAAATATTGAGGAGCAAGCGGCGCGATGTCGCGCGTCGCCGCGAGACAATTATTTTCTGGCGCGGTATCAGGGTGACCAACCTGTACGATAATTTTAAGTCTGGTACGATGTACGATCTTGCCCGTACGATAACTACTAATTGTAGGATAATTTTTCAAAAATGCCTTTTTTGCATATATTTAAACTTCATTTTTTCTTATAAGTTTGTTTTAAAGGTAATTCTGTTTTGAACAGTTTTGCTGCATGCACTGTGTTGAATACATTTAATGAGAATCTTGATTTAAACAACGACATATATAAATAGACCAAGCATTCTCTCCAAAACATGAAACCGATAGATGGCAATTTAGAAGAGTGAGAATTTCTCACTGTTCCTTTCGCTTACTTAGAACTGTTTTTTCTATTTTTTTAAAGATAAGAATATTTTTGTACTCATTTTAAACGTCTTATAATTTAACAATTTTTATTTGACTTATTTATTTTTAATGATGATGCTAAAGTTAATTAATAATGAGGTTTTAATTTGAAACAACATGCAACTATAACACAAACTTAATTAAAAATCGGAATATTTCATGAAATTAAATGACTGAAAAATGTTTCAATATGGTATATTAAAATATAGGTGGTGGAAGAAGCTGAAATTGTGTTACAATCAATAATATCATGTTTCAATCAGTTGCATTTGATTTTTACTTATATTCCTCTTTCTTACAGACTAAAAAAAAGGTCATCAATTTTGTGAAAGAATTGCGATGAAAAATGTACGATAATTTGGGGGAGGTGAATACGATAATTTTAAAGCTCGAGTACGATAACTTAGCATTCATAGGTTGGTCACCCTGCGCGGTATCATCTTTCAGATGATGCTCATTGTTGCTAGGAGATCTAACAAATAAGCCATTTTACATGCCTACGGAGTCCGCCCTACCGTTTTCCACACTCGTTGACTCAGACATTTTAATTAATTATTCAATAACTATTGCGATTTTTGTAAAATGGTACATGATTTTTCTTTTTCGTTTAACCCAATCTACCTCCACCTTTTGGTTGGCTAGTGACTTGTCGGACACCCTGTATATGATAGTTCTCAATTATTTGATTTTTCACAAGATTTCAATTATTAAAATATTGAATTGTATCTTTTATTTGCGCTATTATAGAATAAATGTTTCGTAATTTTGCCGGCGATTGACTTGTTTTCTCTAAATGTGCCAAAGAAATCTTTATTAAATCAACTATTGCGAATCACGGCCGTCGTATATTTACGCGAAATGGTGTGTAATGTTTGCTTGCGTATAGAAAATGCAGATACCAAAAAACAAGGCTATGTGCCAAGATTCTTTTAGTCAATATATCGACTAGCAAAAAACAATGATAAATTTCTGACATAACGAACTAAAGTAGATTCTAGCGCTTCGTAGCTGGCACTGTGCGACAAGTTCTTTTTTATAATATTGTAGTTTTCTCTGTTGAATTCTTGTATGCATCATTGCTTTTTACATAAATATAAATAATATCGAGGAACAGTTAATATAGATTTCTCCAGTGCGTCAAAAGAAATATGGATGTAATGTTTAATTAAATAATCACTAACTTTTCAAATATCTACATGCTTTCCGAATACTTTTCTATTTCAGAGCGGAACAAAATTTGCCTTTTAATTATCACGTGGACAGCTTCCGAAATTTATCGTGCTACACAAGTCTTCGTCACTTGTGTCGTACTTTAAATCACAATAAGTCGCACATAACATGACTTTTCACTAAAACTTCATTTCAGTTGATTTTCTATCCGAGTCTCTCTCGTGTATGTAACAAGTGATACAACCGCCGCGGGAATCGTGCAACCAGTCTTAATAGAATTTCATTCCTGGCAAAACGGTGCACGAAACGCTCACCTGGTCTCGAGTAAGATGATGCCTTTGGGGGATGCCAGGCATCTCTCGGTGTTCATTTTTACCATCGCTATTCGATTTCACAGGTAGACTACTGTTTTGCTTTGCTTACTTTTGGATTACTCGCGATCTCATATATGTATTCGTTGTACATTTTATTTTTAATTCATTATGCCATTTTATGTAATCATCTGCATTTTATCACGTTTGCATTTATATTTGTATATATACATTTTTATTTTCCGTAAATTTTACCATCCTGTTCTTCAGTGCTTTTTTAGAGAACTTAACCCTTTAAGGCCCAGTGTACATAATTATGTACATTCACTTTGAGTTCTTCCCAAATGTTTTGTATTGATAAAGTAGTGTTTCTGTCGATATAGGGAAAAGCGGGGCATAATGAGACCACGGGGTATAATGGGATAT
>NJRP01000087.1:640529-651487 GCA_003063835.1 Aphaenogaster floridana | reverse complement strand
ATCACTTTCATTAACGCACTTCTTTTAGTGGTAATAATAACATGCTTTATAGTTTATATTATCTTATACAGGGTGGTTCCGGACATTTGCGACAAACTTAAAGGGGTGCTAGATCTCGATAAATTGAACAATTTTTGTTAAGTAACCCGTGTCCGGCGACGCTTCCTTAAGGTTCTGTTGAACATTGTTGACGGTTGTGTATTTCTTGACTTGACGTGCCTTGATTTTTTCTTATGGGGGCATGTCAAAAGTTTGATGTACACGACCCCTGTCGATATCCAGAATGAACTCATCCGCAGGATAACGAACGAATGTGATGTGATTCGCAATACTCCTGAAATTTTCCAGAGGGTGCGTCAGTTAATGCACCGTAGATGCAATGCTTGTATTGAGGTTGCAGGTCGCAATTTTGAACATTTGTTATTATAAAATACACAAAATAAAATTTAAAAACGTATGATTTTTTTTATTCTAATCTAACCATACAGAAATCAAACAGCGTTCAACAAGACTAAAAACGATGCTTAGCGCCTTAAGGAGGCGTTGCCGGACACGGGTTACTTAACAAAAATTGTTCAATTTACCGAGATCTAGCACCCCTTTAAGTTTGTTGCAAATGCCCGGAACCATCCTGTTGGACAAACCATGAATGATAGTTATGAAATTTGTCCAATATCAATAACGTCCATGAACGAAAAATTCTAAAAACAATGAAAATTTGTCCGTACGTCACGCGCGTTTTTGCCCTATAGGAAAGCATTATCGTTACTCGGAAATTTGTAATGACTCCAGGGTGTATCGACATTCCCGAGATAAATGTGACGTGATCCACCGAAAGTTCCGAAGTCCCTAATCCTCGTGTGATCCTCGTGAAGGAAAGTTCTGTCGGACGTAGAGCGGGTCCACGAAAGATATCCTGGACTTCGCCAATGATTAATTACAGGATGGAGGAGATAGATGTCCAGAGGCAGGAAAGTGTGGTTTAGGGCAAGGAGAAATGGAACTTTTTGATAAATCGAATGTACACAGCGAAAATTTCTCGGTAAAAAGTCGCTCGAAGCGCATTAGTGTGCATATTATAAATTATCATGTAAAATATGTTACAAATCTTTACAATATATGACGGGAATTTAAAAAATTATTTGGTAATATTGTCGGGAGGCAATCAAAAATTTATGGTTTTAATTTATTTAGGGTTTACGTTACAACATAATACGATCATTTATCGAACGTTAACAAGTGATCGGTAATAAAATTTCTCCGTTCTACCAAGAAAACTATTTCGAAGCTTCGTTTTCACATTCTCAACCATTTTACCGAACTGCGAGAACTTCTGGTTCAGAAAAGAACGAAGTTCTTGCGTCTTAAGTGGCAGTAATGTTTTACTTGGGTTTTAAAGGGCGCCCAACTGAACGTCAAAGAAAACGAATAACAATAGCGAAAGGTTTATTCAAGACAAAAGGAAATCCGAAGACAAGGCGAAAACAATGGGACAGAGGTTAGGAAATAAGGAAAATGCTACGAAAAAATACCGCAAGAGTTTCGACTGCTCCGTCATAAAACCCATCAGTAGATTGCACCTCTGCCGGTTTCAACCCCGTCATAAGTCTCGTCTTTGCGACACCGGGATTTACTTCGCCAGTTTCATAAAGCGACGCTTGACAGCTGTGGTTGAAATTGCCACAGATTTTCCAAGTAAAAATTTTGTAACTGGGTCGCGGACGTTGACGCTTTATTGGTCTCCCAAATGGTATAATATTATCCACTGTGTTGCGTGAGCTTTCACACGGAGTACCATTATATTTGCATTATACTAAGTACTTTACATTCTGCATTTCTGCAAAGTACTTAAAATTAACGGTTTATTGTATTATAGACAACATCAAAATTAAAAGGATTAATAACCGTATTAGAGGAACAAGTAATATATGTTTGCCCTCTTTGCGAAGAGTTCAAGCGGATTATTTTCGTGGAGTTAAAATTAAAGCGCGTAATATGTTTGAGCTTTTACGCATGATATCATCACGCAACGGTAATCATGATAATTTTCGAGACACACTCGATCGTTTAATTCTCGAGATACATCGTTCGCACAAATTAGACTCTTGGGATGTTAAGTACCGCAGAACATCTCGAATCGCAAGGTAAGTTTTGAGGAAATCTATAAATGTTTCTCATGGGAATCGGGCAATGCAAAATGGTGTCAGATTAGAATAATTCATAGAAAACTTTGTGAATGAGCTTTGAAACTCAGTTAATTCTAATTTTTTGATTATTGGATAGACTTGCCCGTATTTTCCGAATGACTAGAAATGCGCGGCAAATGCCTTCTATAAATAAATAACAATTAAATGTGAATTCGCGAATTTTGTCAATTGTAATAATTTTGATAGTATACGAGAAAGATTAAATTTTAACAAGTCTCGAAGAGATATTCAGTTTTGTATCAATGAGAAATTTACGTTCACGAGGCAATTCCCCAAAATGTCAGAAGGGCACGCTGAGAATCGGCGTTGTAGCGGTAAGGGTATGTACCAAAAGTTGAAAATGCCAGTCGGGCATCGAAGAAGTTATTCGTTCACTCTAATGACATCGTCACTGGAAATTGCGTTGGGCGCACGAAGATAATCCCGCGGGATTAACGATAGTGGCTGCGTAGCGCAAAAGTTATCCGCGTCTTCTTTCTCGTTCATGACTTCTCATCTACCCGGCTCAGCGTAGGGAAACTTTGCGAAAGAGTGCGACAGTACGTCGGTAGAATCCTTAATAAGATGGCAAATGCCATCGAATCCACCCAGATAAAGTCGGTGTCGAGTTGGAACTCGTTTCTTGGTTTCACTTGATGAACCTTGAGGGGCTATTATTAAATACAGAAAAACGAAACTCTAGCGCCAGCTCTAAATTGAGACAGACGTGTAATTATTAGCTCGTTTAATTTTTACGATACCGACGCAATGAGCGTTCGTATAAAAAAGCCGTTCTGAAACTCTGTAATTTAATTTCAACTTGATGAATGGTAGTCGGTTTCTATAATAGAAGAATTTAATCGATTAATTCAATTGAATTACGCGGCTCGTGTTGAACTTTGTGCAAATAGATTGATTTTAATTATCATTGAAATTGCCAAGAAACAGGAGATATTGTTAGTGCTTAGCAAATGATTAAGGATTAAGCAACGTTCGCACAATGCATGTGCATGAACGTGAACGCATTTCGTCGTTGTAATATCCAACTACCCTATGAAGTATGACACGTGATAATGAGGTACCTTGCATACAACCGTGTTGCAATGCCAGGCTTTACTGCAACTTGCCATAGTCGACAACGTCAAGCACAAATTGCACGCACCGAAAGCTCGTCGAGCACTTGCGTTATGGTGTTTATTTAGTATGATTGAGGTCGTGGTACATCGAGGATAATGATTGACAATACGTCCAGGATTCCTTCACATTTAAATATACGAATAGAAATGATGAAACAGAATGTGAAAAAAGAATAGGCGGCGCACTTTCGAGGAAGGTAAAACGATACGCCGAAAAAAGCGGGATTTTTTCTCCCGCGGATAGATAAACATAAATTCGCCGGGATTATAGTTTGCCTCGATTTCGTCCAGTATCTCTATAGATCGCGAAAGATGAAAAAATACAATGCGCATGCGAACGTTATCCGTATTAGCGCGTGCGCATCTTTGTTTTTATATATTTTTACAGTATATAGTTGCGTTCGCTTCTTGTCTCTTCCATCGGCAGACTAACTGGATCGTTTGTTTTTTTAGAATTTTTTCTATCTATTTAGTTTTTTCCATCTAAAAAATTACAGGGCACTGAATAATAATATTGTCAATTTCTAACGCAACAACGACGCTCGTTACGGTGCATCTCATTTGATCGTATATTCGTGTTTTTTATTATGTCGAGATCGCATTTGTGTAAAAGGATGTTAACGAGTATATGAATATACGTTTATTCCCCAGAACATCCGATTTCAATTTTAATGACAGTTATTTTAATGGAAAAATATACACTGAACTTTTTCGTAGAAAAAGAAATGATGGTTTTAACTCCGTAGACTATCATTATACATATCTTTATAATAAATTAGATTTTAAAATTCTATAAAAGTAATTTACTGGAAAATTTAGATAGACGATAAGGTTATATTATTTAATCACACAAAAAGCATTCTACGTCCTCAAGAAGCATTCTACTTTCCATCGCTTACAGTTCCGGTAATATTAATGCCTCGACATTTCACTTAAAAGAAAATCTACTCCAAGTTGGTCAAAGAATTAATTAAGGTTAATGGTTCTGGAACATCTTGTATAATCCGCATCTCGATCGAACATCTCAGGGGAAGACTCGGAAGTTTCAAATTTCTCCTCTTGCTTCATAATTTAATTTATAGCGTAATTTAATCGAAACTCATTGATGTCACAATAAAGCCGTATGTAACAGCCAATAAAGTTTCGATCTCGAATCTACATTTATTCGCGGAATAATATCGATTCGGCATTTGGCTCTCTCTACAGTGAGAGCTACAGTGTGTGCCGAAACGGAATATTTTCACAGTGCGTTTTGCGAGCTACCGAAAACAATGCGCGACGTAAAGAGTGCGCTATGTCCAGTTCATCACTGACACTGTAACATCATAACGTTTGTCAAGAACAGCCTCGAATACGAGGGCGATGACATTGACGGCGACGGCCTCGACATCGATTCTGGGTTGTCGTTTTCCCGAAGCACCACAGAGAAATTTCAATTCAATTCCCGCGAACGACGAACGAGAAAGCCGTTTCTCAAAACCGGCCACGGTTATGTGAGATGACCTGCCAAAGTGAGATTGTCACTCGCAATATTTTTGTGGTATCAAGAAATGTAGAAAGTATAAGGATACATGTCAATACATGTCAATGGATTTCTTTGCGTGACGATATGTCGCATTTGACAATTAAACTGCAACCAAAGTACAAGAACTCGATGTTATGCTTATGTAACATATTTTCTGTATTAGGGGTAGTTCTGGATGATTTGAGGTCTCTAAGGAAGAATTAATGGGAAAATATGGTATCCCTGCACAGAGATATCGCCCGGTAATTGCCACGGCTTTCGGAAGTTCTCTTAAATATAACAGATGGGAGAACAGCCGAGGAACTCGACACGAATTTCGTAATAGATCCATCATAATTACAGGGGTACATTTCCGACTAATACCGCGTGAAAAATAACGGGAGGCTTCCGCGGAACAAAGGTAGTATTAGCTATAAGTGAAGAAGTATCGAGAACGTATCGAGAATTGACAATTCGGACTACGATTCGAGTCATTACGATAGCCACGTACGCCGATGGATGGATACATATACACGTGAGTAGGTATATATACGCCATTGTGAAACCAGTTTGCAATCGGAGTCGATACATTGGCGAAACGGTTCTCTAATATCCCGCTTTGATGTTCCGCCCGGTTTTATCGAGCCTGTCGATTGCTTCGGACACAAGACGGGAATTATACACGCCCGTCCCGGCGTGTTTGGAAGGCTTGATTGAAAGCGGCCTCGCACGAGACAATCAACAAAAAAATTACAAGCGACTATTGATGGAGGATTCACGAGACGAGGAAAAATCATAGGAGTAAAGAGACTCGATTGCTGAAAACTAACCGGAGCGATTCGGTCCTCGGTTTTATGGTGGAGTACCGGCGGTGTGCCGTTACCATTCCCGCGCAATCTTAGGAAAATCGCGCGAAGCACCCCGCGGGGAGAAGTCCCATTATCTCTGACACGTCAAAAACTTGGACGAGGAGAGACGGCGACTTTTCCCAATGCGCTATCGAGAGCCGGAGATTGGATCTGCCGGTGCGCCATGAATATTCACGAGGGCGCGGATGTCATTTTATGCAGTTCATTCGGCGTTTGGGTGTAAGGTGAGCCAATAGTGGAGAGGTGCAATCGCTGCTGGTTATTCGTGTGTTAACCCTGAATAATTGAGGGGCTCGGTATCATCGATAATCGGGCTTGGTCGACCATTCGACTCCCGATTGATAGACCACCTCGAATTATGAATTCTTCGAACTCTCCATGGCTAATAACTTGTCACTCCCGACGGATTTAACACTTCAACGTCAACGTGGACATTTTGTTGAAATGGAGATGTCCGCGGGTGCGCGTGTTCGAACAGAGAATACGTCAAAATTCGTCGATACCATCGGCCAGTTCGAGTAGAGCGCTCATCGTGGAGCGCTCGGTGGAGAGAAGCGCGCACGTAATATTTCACGTAGCCTACCCATCGTTGCAAGACCAAAGGAGTCGTTCGAGAGAGGCTTATTCCGCGGAGCTTCTAAAATATGCATCACCGACGGCGTTTACATGTCGAGATACGCGGTGCGCTATGTAACATGCAGCGCGCCTTTACAGGCTAACGCGATGTACTGGTTGCCTGACGTATCCAAAATTCAAATCACGCGGCACTCTTCCTCGAACGACCCTTCGTAAATGTAAACGTGAACGTATAAGTCCGTGAGACGTCGAAGGCGCCCATAGACATTGCGATTTTACGAGGCAACGTGGCGACCGCACTAGCGTCTGGTGCGCAAGAAACGCACGTGCACCAAACGTATCGACACGTAATAAGACGACATTATCCACGTGAGAAATAGATATTACAACGAGGAATATCGATTTCGATTGATTGTAAAATATGGAGTTGTTTCGAAGTTGTTGCTTCTAGTCCACAATATTTTTAAACGACCTATTTATCACAATCAAATGATCGAGATAAATCCAGAAGATGATTTATACCTAAATATATAAGGATACATCCTAAATCGATAAATTGTTGAAAGCAGACGTCAAAATCGATGTGAAGGAGCTATTCGAAGGATAACAGTTTCCTATTTCTCCAACAATATAACGCGACAATAAAACTCCTATTGATGGCTAAGTGTAATTGCAAAGGTATGTTCGACTAATCGATACGCGAGTGAAAGTGCACGCGCACCGTCGTCGGTGATAAATATCCGGAAACGTGAGCTTTCGAGACATCGAGAGCCCCGCTAAACGATTTAACGACAACAGCCGGAAAAGTGTGCGTGTGATCCGTGAGAGGAAAAAGAAATGGAGTCTCGCTGTATATAAATCACCGTTACACGAGAGTCGCCCGACGAAAACGTTGCGCGACGTCGTTTGGTCGTCCGTGATCGAAGTAGAGTCGATCTTGACTACTTTCCTTCCGTCGTCAAAACGAAACAAACGTAGGACAGTCAGCAGTGGCGCCGAGAGTATAAAGTACCAACGGAAAGTATACTTACAGAAAAGTAAAGACGTATAATACGCGTGGTAGATATGTAATATATACAGCGTATATCATCATATATTATATCATTAACAGATGACTCCATTATTCACTAATAAAATATCACTCGCTAATTGGAGACATAACTTGAAAACTAGACTAGAAGAATTTTTACAAGTAGTTTACGATAAATATATTAAGACCCGCTGATGAACTAACTTCAAAGTTTTTGACTTTATAACATAATAAAAAATCTTCCATCCGTCAGAAAGTAATATATTTTTCAAGAAATTAGGGTCTTAAGAAGAGAGAAAATTACACGTGATTCCATTATAATTTAAACATCTGCACATCTCGTATAAGCTTCTATTCCAAGCTGAATATATACTGTATATATTACATATTGCGTAAACAGTAACAATTCAATCGAAAAGAAAGGAAGAGGTGTGTTTGGCTGGTGTGCAGGCAGGCATGCTACGAGTTACGTTACCTAGGGTGAGCTTCTCGCCGGAATCGGGCGGCAGGGTGAAGCCCAGTAGGGCCATGCTCGATATCAGCACGCAGGGCACGATCAGGTTGAAAAAGTAGTAGAGGGTCCTTCTGCGTATCTGTATCGTGAACGTGACGTCAACGTACGGCTCCGGGCAGCATTGATACATTATCGTGTTCTTCTTTCCCGGCATACCTGGAAAAAGTGCCAGCACCGATGTACACGCCGACATATCTGTCCAAAGGACTAAATACGATACGAATATTTCAACACGGCGGAGTAATCGCTCGCTCTTCGTTTGCATTCTTCAATTACATTTCGGATGACCCTTTCTCATTTTCTGTTTTCCCTATCCTGGCTCGCTATATATATTCTGACCTCATTATTTTTGCAAGATAAAGCACCTTTCCTGTCTACTGATCAGTATCATTATCTCTACATCTCTATATCTCTGTATTATTACTACCCTTTATCTTTTTTACTTTTTACTACTATATCTGAATTGTATGTCCTAAGAGGGTTAAAATCCCAAGACATAAAGTTGAGTCTATCTATCATCCATTTATCGTGAGACTGCGTGAACTCGTGAGAGAGCCGTAAATGCCGTCGAGTCATGGCGGCACCTTGCGCCCAAAGATTCGTGCGAGCGAGTCACGTCGACCTTCCCGTAACAATTTTTCTACGGTTGCTTCCCGCGGTCTTGCTTTAAACTACCTTAAGATTACGGCACGTCTCGTAAGGAACAAAAAGATCTCGTGGAGTCGCGAATTTCCGTTTCCGTTCCAGCCCGTTGCGCCGAGTTAAGCTACCGGTGAACGAATGGCGACGACATATGCGCTTCGCGATAAAGCAGAACTTGCCGTCCTCGCGAACTCAAAATATGATGCACCTGCTGGCGCATTCTCTCGACGAAGATGGCGAAAATCTACCGAAGACTAAAGGCGACTCTTGACCGTAACCGTTCGATACTTTTCGAGGCTGGAGAGTTTCTTAATAGCTTCCGATCGGACGGCTCTCGAATCGATCTCGAACATCGCGATATCGGACACTCACTTGTTGCTGGCTCGTTCCTCAGGACACTTTTTCTTTGTATTTCGGCATGTGGACCATGCTCGATACATCCGCCTCGAGATAATTAACGTGTCTCCGCAAACACGACAGCTTTAGGGGTGACACTCTTAATTACGCGCGCCACATCGGTGTGTCGATCACTAACACGCGAGAGCATCGAATGCGTCGTTTTGCCGGTCGGAACAGGTCGAAGGCATTGAGCTAGTGTTCAGGCGTTTTATTTTTCGGTAATGTAATTGAGCACACTTTGTCTCTACTACCTCTTAAACAACTTAATTGATTTGCTTTAATTCAAGTTTTTCTTTCATTCGTCTCCTTCACTTTACATCGAAAAAGATTATTTTAGTAGCTTTCGATAAATTAACTGAATTGATTAACAAAATTATTAACAGAGATATAAGCATATATATTCTTTCATCTTATAGAGCACAACGTTGCTTACATTTTTGTTTTTTTATATCTCTCTTTATATTTTGTTTTTATACATCTCTCTCTTGCAGTTTCCTTCCAGGAAAATGCGTCCTTCTCTTATGAAGGATTTCTCCTTTACGCGGATATCTTCAGGATCTTTCAAGATGCTAGACCGAGACTATTATAGATTCCATCTCTTTTTGCAGTTTCGGCGTGTTGATACGGCAAGTCTCGAATCCACTTCGAGAAAACCGCCGTACACGAGAATAGCACTTTCCGCGAGCTCGAGGAATGTAGTCATAAAAAACACGGACCAATAAGCAGGGAGTAGGAAAAAGAAAGAAGACAGGAAGCAGGGATACGAGGAAGAACGTTATGCTACGTCGCGAAAAGGGACCGCCATAAAGTCATACGCCATTACGACATCGCGAGACACGGAGGCCCTATAAAATCTTTCGATTTCTATTTAGTCGCGACATCGATCGCGACTCCGCGCGAAACGAGAAGCTCCGGGATACGACGATGACATCCACGAGCATGACAGAAAGCCGGGGGAGTAGAGAAGAGAGGAGAGGAGAAGGGGGCAGGTGTTGCGGTTTCTTAACGGTTTCCATCAGCATTCCTTCACACACCAATGACGCTGTTTCGTATCACCAGTGAAATTTGCGTTCCAGAATCCAGTCGAGAAGCTGGAACGAATCAGGATGACAGAGATTTTCTTTCGCGATACACCGTCTTCTTTTATGAAAGCCGGCATTGGCTCTAGAAGGGTCGATAGGATGAAGCGTATAAACTGACAATGAGTTAAAGAAGAACTTTGCCGTATAAACATACAGCAGAGTGATTCAAGGTAAGAAATAGGGAGCTAACTTTTTAAATAATTATATTGACGGAGTTAAGATGAGTAAATACACATTTGTATTCGTGAATATTCAATAAACCGACTGCACGAAGAGACAGTCGTAACTCGGATTGTGTATTCATATCATTGTTCAACGCGATGGAAAGCTCAACGCGATGCTTCAACGTGACACAAAGCTAGACGGAAGCGGAGAACGGGCTCGCCGTTAGTTGCGAGTATTAGTCCCGTAAATGAAAGATCACTTTTTTGGAAGTAACGATTCGAGCATGCGTTATTATTGAACACTGTGTTAAATTAATAGATATTCTGATTGCGTATGCGCAATACGAAACGCGAATGAAAGATTATACTTGGCTGTTAAAGATGTAGCCGCGTAATTACTGCTCGAAAATAGAACCGTTAAATTCCATAATATCTTCGCCCCTTGCGATATATTATTGCATTCTATTCGTAATTCCATTTCCATTCTGTACTTTCACAACGTACACGTTGTACAAACAGATTCGCAAATTGCGACGGATTAACGTAGGTGCATTACCATTGTGCATGCGTACCGAGAATAGATGAGGATGAAGCCTGGACGCGAAACTGCAAGAGAGAGAATTTAAATCATGTCACAAACTGACTTCTTTCTTCTTTTCTATACCTAGTAATCATCTTTTCTCCTTGAAATAGTATGCTTTTCGCTTCAATCGGCACTTCTCGACCATCAAAACAACGCTTCGATCGAATTTTGCTATACAATTTCATCCGTTTCGATCAAGTGACTTTTAACGAGAGACAAAGTGTCATAAAAAATTGTTGATATTTTAAGTGTTACTAACCCAGGTAGCAGCGT
>NJRP01000087.1:583682-638969 GCA_003063835.1 Aphaenogaster floridana | reverse complement strand
AAAATGACCTGTCTGAAACGTATTATAAACGTCTTTAAATTGACGTTGTTATTACGTTAGAATATTCACGTATCTTAAACGTCAGTTATTGGGTACATGACGTCTAGGACCGGTAATCACCCCATATCAACGTGAAAATCACGTGACGTTGCTGCCTGGGTCATACATATTAATTTTAAGCGATACGAGTGATAATCAATCAAAATTCTCAAAAATTCGTATTTATTCATATCCATATAGATATTTCTGTACCACCTAACCCTTTTTACTTCCTTTATCGTTGTAGAATCCATTCATTGACGCGCATCGAGTCGATTCGAGATTTTATTCTTAGCCTCCTATAAGCACGTTGTTTTACGCTCGCAAACACACATAAACGCACACGCGTGCCAATACAGAGGCAGAGTCTGATTGGCCTGACAAGTCGTAAACTTGCTCAGTGAAACTCACCGATGAGGTACCATTCCCCGTTCATGATGAAATCGGATAAGTCACCACCCTCTTCTGAGTTGAGTACCAGATCGAGCTACCAAGGTCAAAGTTTGATTAAGACTGGCACGTATCTACACGATGGGGACATTCCGTTAGGTAACTCGAAGCCGAACGTGCGCATGCAGCTACGAATTCCGCTCGCGTCTACATCTACTTTTACTACACGTCTACGAGATGGTGCATTTGCAAACCGACGTTACGTGATAAGGCGTGCAACGGGAGAATCCGCTCGGCCGTGGGACGGTGCGAAGAAGAGACTGGTGATTTCTCTCTCGTGAAGCAGCGCGCCGTGCACGCCTGGAAAAACGCGTTCGTGCGGCCGACAGGCGGAAAACTGGCTCTTTACCGTCGCTGAAAATTGCTTTCCGCATGGTCGCGAAGTCCTCGTCTCTGATAGAGTGTCCGCAACTTGCTCGGCTTCGTCGCGAATGTGTAGCGATCACATGGCCGCTCAACGCGAAACTTAGAATCGTATCACGCGTCGTAGCGAATGTTTGATAAGGCAACGTATATTTGTACCACTTCTGCGAAACTCGAAGGAACGGAAGTTGGTTGACTTTAGCTTTTGAAAAGCTTTAGGCTGTTATATGTATATATTTCATGATACAGGATTTTCGAAGGCTCAAAAAATTTTTAAGAGTTTGATAAGTTTCCCGTCTAACAAGTTTAAGATACTGTAGATATTAATCTGAGAGCTTTGCGAAAGGTAAAGTCAATAGCCTCCATTTCTACCCGTATATTTTCGTACGATAAAATATTAGTTTTAAGAGCAACTTGACTAGCGTAGATTTTGCGCTTAATTACTCCGTACAGATATTTTAATTCAAGTCCGACAAGAGTTGACCAAAAGATTTCACAGTCTGCTACTTCTCCACGCGGATATCGCGCTGCAATCATATTAAAGTAATTAAACGAAATCTTGAACAAAAGACTCCTGCCGCTTCTATCTCTGCTTCTATCTACACGGAGGATTGGAGGACGAGAAATAAAGTGACGATGCCGGAGATACCTTGAGAAGATTTTCCAGTTTCTTTTAAGTTCCGTATCGCTCGCCGGATATCTGTTGCTCTTTGATCTGAAGCCAAATAGGATATGGTTTGGCTGGTTCCCGTGGGCCATCGAAGACTTCGAAAGACCCCTTTTCTGATAGATAGAATCACCCTAGGCGATTCAATATTTAATCATTTAAGCGCGTTGGTTATCGCGGGAGATCAATGCGAATCATATAATAGGGATAATTTTATGCGAACTCGTAAATACTTCAATATTTTCGTATACAAATCTTTTGCAAACGCCTTTTCGTTCCAAGTTCTCTCGCGATACCGGCAAACGTTATTTCTTGGGGCAGGGATGTTATTATTCGTAAAGACGTTATTTTCCAATATTCCTGGCTACAATGACTGGTAAAACGAATTCGATAAGACTTCAATAGTCCTCGATGCACTTCGTACATCTTCGAGAGGAACGGTTCTTCTTTTTCTGGATATATGCAAAGATCTGCGTCGCGCTCGTATTGAGAAAATTGTAAGGGGGTTCCCGATGTAGCAATCACATTTGCAGTTCGACTATCAGTCGCGTTTATTTTCTCGTTCTCGAGAAGATTTCGTATCCGGCTCGGCGTCGACTTATTCAATCAAATCGATTCGTTCATCCTCTCGCCATCGTCCTCTTTCTTTCCCGTCCAAATGAATCCTTTCCTCGATCATCCCCATCATAATAATTCCGACGAGCAAGCGCCACGCTGCTAGTTATACGGCTACGGCAAGTGCTTGTATCGTGAGATTCGTAACGAAAATTACGACGGATACACCGGGATCGTAAAGTTAGCCCCTCATAATTCATCGCGACACGTATATTTTGCCTCATAGCTTAGTTCGGCCCTTACTCACGGAGCGGCTACACGTGGTTTAATACGCCAACGCGATGCATCAGGAATGGACGTCTCGAGATGTAAATGCACTGGCTATGCAGCGCGGTGTCGCAGCCCCTTAACTAATTAAATTCAATCTTCATATATAACGCCTCTTATCTGACAGGCTTAATCAAGTCGATGACGTTAAGAAGCGGCCCCGCAGGGTCGGCTTCTTGTACGTGCAATCAAGCGCCTCGTCTAATAATCATCAGCCTCGGGTGATTACATTCGGGAACGAGCCGCTTTTCGCTATCGACCGCACAGATCCCACCTGTAAATCTGGAATCGTAATCGACGTAATTGTGATCAGTTCGATTTTCCACGTACGGAAACAAATGTACCTTACGTCACGATAGTGTATCCACCGATTTGAATAAACGTGGTGATCGATGCACAACATCGGAATACGAACCCATTCTAATTATATCGATTTCAATTCGTATTGCAAATGGATGCATGCATGCAAATATTAATCTGTAATCAGTTAGGAATGACGTAGTTTGGCGTAATCTCGATCCTTTTCGATTGCAACGTAAACGATAAGATAAAAGAACGCTCCGGTATCTTTGGAGGTGTACGGATTGTATATACGGACTCGATCTCTGACCAAGAGACCATTCCTGATTCGCGACTCTCCGAAATATCGACACTGCGCTAGCGGTCAGCTTGGAGAGCTTTCAACGGGCAAGAGTTACTCGCGCGCTTCTGAAGATGTGATTTGACGTAATGAGACCGCGCGAAAGAGTGTGTCGGCAGATGTGGGCTTGATGTGGAGGAAGGAACTGTCACGGTCGGAAGCACAGTCGCGCTCGCGTTTCGCGACGTACAGGTCGGGGCTACGTTTAAAGCCGATTCAAACGACGAGCGCAATTGACCATGCTCCTTATTAACGAGTTTACACGAATTCACATTCAGGCGTTCACACATGTACAGATGTACAGGTACAGACGTACACGAACGCGTATGTTTCCTCTGTGATGCGAGTTGTAACTGTCTCGGCAAGTTCGAGTCTCGACGCTACGACGGTACGAAGACGGTGTTCGGTCAATAAGATGCATAACGGAAATCATTTTCGCAGCACCGAAACTCGAACTCGCCGAAATTACTTCGGTTTCAATCCCAGTTTTGTAGTTTACTGACGCGCGAACACGTACACACACGGACACGTGACATGGGGAGGACAGGGGGTTCTGCGTGTGAGCGGTGGACATCACCTACGCGCCGTCAAGAAAGCATGCAGGCTACGCCGCGCCACGACACGAAACGGCCATTAATTCCTGTACATATATATAAACACACATGACATGCGACACACACGCTGTACAGACATATCAATCAATACGGTTGATGTTGATTCGTTGAGTGACGGAGGGCGAAATGGATCGAACAAAGTTCGGGTGTACGACATATAGACGACATAAGTCTTTGGTACAAATACAGATATACAATTTATATATGTCATATGGGGGGGTAAGGGGTTCGAAACGAATGGTGGGGGGGCGGGGGGGGCGGGGGGGGCAGGGGGAGAGACAACGTTTATATGCGGCAGAGTAATTGGTGGAAATGCGCTCGGACTGCATTTCGACAGGGGGTTGCAGTGCAACCTGCAGCGACGGCGACGGGCGACGGCGACGCAACGGCGCGTAATCGGGAGATCGAAAACGGGCTACGCGTTTCGGCACCTATACCCCATCGGGTCACGATGGATCACAGCGCTCGTAAATTCCACCGCGAAATGCGTATGCGTGCGAAAACGGTGTATCGGGTGTCCTCGCGTTACCGCGATTGTCGAGAGTTTCGCTGTTCCGCCCCGATTGAGTGTTTAATAGCCGCATTTTAATTGACTCCCGTCCGGCCTTTAACGAGACCTACAAACGCGTGCCGCGATCCATTGGAAGCTACTGAAAAATCACCGTTGCGCCGTTGATAAGAGAAGATACTCGCGCGACGCGGTTCCTCAGGACGGGGAAAAAAAAAGAGAGAAAAAGAACCCTCGCCGCGTGCGATTGAATTGTTCCGGTCGATAAAGCTCGGTACCTCGACGAGGCCGCGATTTAACGAGCGAGAGACTTCCGAATGTTTTCCAACATTTCAAATTCAGCGGGGGACCGAGGTGAACTCGCACGAGAACGCGTAAACGAGCTCGGTATTGATCACCGAATCTCTCGGCCGATCGTTCCGCTCGTAAATACCGAATTCGCGATATCGTATTCCGCGGGCGCGCGCACATATGCACGCGCACGTGCGTACGCAGTTTGTACATTCCGCAGTCGGACGGGAGAGTCGTTCCTGCGTGATATTGAACGAGGTAAGGGCCAACCGCAACATACGGCCCATCGCGTCGTTCGATTCCTCGCTTAGGGATACGAATCGATACGCGGCGCCGCTGAAATACTCAACGAAGCCACCATCCTCGTCTCGCGACGCGACAAAATTTTCCGGCCGCGCGAAATCGGACAAGAGAAAGGTGAAACGTTACTTCCCGACGTAAAATTCGTAAATCGCGACGTGTCTATATTTCGCGCCGATACGTTTATCTCGATTCTTCCGGTGAGCGACGCGAGAGGTTGATATCCATGAAATATTTCGCCCGCATAAAATAGCGCGCGACGCATCATAAAGTGGCGATGTTATACGCGCGTTCAGCTGACTGGGGTACTTTTTTCACGCGAAATCGCGCGAAGTTGAGTTAAAATTAATGAAAAAAGAGGAAGAAGAAAAAGAAATTCCACCGCTGCCGCCGCATGCCGCACTGCGAAAGAAGGGCGGCGGTAATGGCACCGCCCGGCACTGCGATGTATCTTTATATAGGCGAGGGGAGTTGGGGGTTTACGATTCTTTACGATCTACAGTTCTCGTCCGACACGCAAAATGTGGGAGGAAGAAATCGCCCGCCCCGGTGCGTCATGTTGTCTCGGCTCTTCAACGAGTCCTCGCCGTTCCCGAGGGCGCGCCTTATCGCCAGTCCTGCGTTCGCGAAGGACTGACGATAAGGCAATATCGATTTGCGGATGACTCTGCGATTTCGCAATTCTACGACCAACCGATTGTCGGAACGAGACACGCCGATGCCTGGAGCCGAGACAGCGCGGGCGAGCCGCGTGCGGGCGATCTCCTCGAGCGACTGGGATGTCCAACTTCTCTCGAGTAACACTTAAGGGCTAACAAGAAGAACGCAACTTAATGTATTCATCGAGAGAAGTCGGCACATCTCTTTCTCTTTTCTTTTCTCGTTTCGGCACGTGGTCTTACATGAGTGCCCCAGCTCGCACGCACCGCACGTTTCACGTAGGAGATTTCATTACAGCTTGATCTGTAATTCGTGATCGAGTGCGCCGAGGGGCACGCAAGTAAGAGCGCATCCGAACAAGTGCGTTCGCTTCGCGCCTATGAGTCATGATCATTCTCGTCTCCCTTAAATCAAGGTTTGCCTCTTGGCAAGTGCTGACATTGATTTTACGAAATTTCGTCGTTATCGTTGTCCTGTCGCGTTAATTACGTATCTCCCGTTGTCGCTGCAAGTGGAAATTTGCACATAAAATAGAGTATTATAATTTTTATCTTCTTATTTCGAGATCGCTGTTATCATTATCTTATCGTCTTCAGTTTGGGATAAGTTTCGTTATATAAATGGCCGATACAGATACGTACTGATATTTATTTGGCATGTATTATACTCGTCCCACAATAAAATTAAATCTGTGCCTTGTGTAAAGTTGAACAGCAAGTGAAAATACGTATGTACAATCGATTCTTGGCATCACTCTCCACCAATGATAGACGGACAAATCGAAACTGTTCGTGGCGCCGATCCATACCATGCAGCTGCTCAAAATAAATGTCCGCAACTCTCGTATCCCGTTGATTTACTAACCCCGGGATTTCAATTCGAGGCGATCGAGAGAAACGTATTTCGCTGCAGTCAAATGGGCCGATTGCGGCCGTCTGTCTTGTCTCGACGAGGAATAAATTCCGACAGCGGGGAATCTCGCGGCAGACCCGCTCGAGGATGCGATACTGACGGATCGACGATTGTAAGGGTGCGCGACAGGGACGGAGAAGAACTTGGCGTGGAAACGCGAGACGCCGCGCGGGGAAGAAGAAATCGAGCAGCTGCTTCAGGGAGAAGTGTCGTTGCACACCGCGGCGCGGCAGGAACACACGTGCAACAGGTGAAAGGCAGGTATCGAGCACCTCGTTTATTTCCCGACGTCTAGTCTCGCCCGGGCGGAGAAAAATTTTATTGTCGCCCTACCCCGCAAAACTACGCGTCGCGCGTCACGACTCGATTAGAAATTTAAAAAGTGGCACCCGCCGCGCCAGGTGACTCGCGGAATGGAATTTTTCGGCTTTGCGCGCTCGTATCCCCGATTTTTCGCTCCATTTTGCTTCATCGGCCCGCTACTTTGTCAGGCATTTCCCGGACGTACGTTCAATAATGCCTGTGTTCGAACGAGAAGATCATCATTATCATCAGCACGCGGAGAACACGCTGGTCCCATGGTAAACTTCCGCGATTCCTATTGATATACTGCCCAATTAAGAACTCTCTACGGCGCGTACAAGGACGATGATACTCGGAATCTCTTGCTTTAAGCGAGAGATTTTGCGACAATTTTCCTTGCTGCGGCGAATAGCTTTGAGTGCACTTGCGCATTTGCATTCGCTCCATCTTGTTCTTTGAATAATTTCGCATTCGAAATTTTCTTTGCCCTTTGAAATTTCGAGAACGAGCTAGGGTGACGACGAACTAAATTGCCGTAGAAAGATCGTTTGTCCAAGCGTATTTCACGCGGAGTGAATGTGGGTGATGCGAAAGGGAACGGCGGCGAATGAAAATCTGCGAGATTGTTCGCAGTCTATCATTCGCGAATGCAAGTGGCATGAGAAACGTGCACCTTGTGTCGCTTGGCAACAAGAAAGCGTCATGTGGTACAACCGCCGTACACACGTGTACGTGAAGCGTAAACCGCAAGCCGCCGATCAGCATACGCGCGAATATTTATTGACGTGTTATGTGCTTAGTGAAGATTAGACTTTAGACACGCGCGAGTTTGTAATTTGCTAGGCGCGTGTAAATCCGGAGTTGGCTCTAGTAATCAAACGTGTGTAGGCGTTATTTCCTCCCTTTCCTTTTCCTCGTAGAACGTGAAATCGAGACCCGTTAGCGTAAATTACGGTTTTAATTTTCGCTTCTCGTGGTATCAAATACGTTGCACGTTGGATCGACTTGTGTGTGAATTCAATTTATCGGTCTTCACATAATTAATGAACGTACGTCAATCTGCATGTTATTTACGCGCGATTCGAATTAATGCAAAATTATTGCGGCAAGTACGATATCGCTCTTCCGATATGTACATAATGTATGCTATGAAAACGATACGGCGTTGTGAATATTTGCGTATTCAGTTCAGGGCTCTTTCGCGCCAGCTCATCCAACCTGGCCGATGTAATCAACACGCAATTAGCATGTTCCGCATAACAAGTAATACCGACGAGCGAGATTAGATGTGTTTCGGCAATTCGTTTGATATTTCCACTTGCAAGACTTCAAGAACGTGTTTGATAAGGGAAACGCTCGTCATTAGAATAATTAATTTGCTGTCTCGAGAAGATCGATCCTTTTGAAGGATCGCCTCGGATCAAGATAACGATAACGACAAGAATCTCCTGGTAAGATGAGGGCACGCTGATATGCGCGAAGCGAACGTGAACTTAGCCTAAGCTTTGTTCAGCGAGTACTCATCCTTTGGATTCTCCGTTACAATTTTTTTCGTACTCTTTAATTTTCCCGATTAATCGATTCGATCCGTTTCCCTCCACGAGTTGTCATATTACAGTTATTTAACAATCGTGTTATAGTAGATGTCGTGCGTTGCTTTCATGTGAACCGAAGCAAGATGAAGATAGATGCTAAAGTTTCTTTTAGATTAGACTCTCCTCCTCATGCGCGAAATTTTTCCTTGAATTAAATTCGCAAATTCGGCTATACATTAATGAACAATCCTTTCTCCCGCAGCAAGTTCGCTATTAAGCGTCCTGTAAACCAAATTCAAAGCGAATTCGCGATTCTTATTATTAAGATCGCAGGACTGTGGAAAGTATTACCAGCAGATTGTAATCCGTGTTAATGATTTATCGAGTAGTTGAAGCTTAGCCGACCGGGTCGGATTATTCACAGGTGTGAACTTCGATCCAATATTCAATTAATCCTACCACATTCATCCCTTTCCCTTAGTAACTCTCTCTAGGAGTACGTGTGTGTGTTTCGTATATGATCGCGTATACGTGGCATATCTTGATCTGCACAGTCGGCGCTTCATTGATTTGGACTATAGGCGACCCATCTGCTGTGGAACAGACTAAGGATAAACTCGGTTTACGATTAACAGTTCGCGATTAACGCCGACGATAGTCTAATGTTGGCTCACAATCCCTGTTCCATATTGTCGTGGGAATTTACGACTAGCCTATCAACGGTATCTTACAACAGTTGTAAACTATGAGTTATTAAGAAACACTGTAAGATAGCCGAGCTTACTTGCAAGTTGCATTTTTGCTGATAATTCCTCAAAAAATATGACGTCGAATTAAATACGTTAATAAATGTTTTAACCATTTGTAAAATTTTGTCGATTAAATGCTGGTAACACTTGTCATGTAATTTGCAATTGCAATATCCTGGGAATATTATTTATAGGATAATGTTGATGACTATGTGACGTGCTATTATTCACTATTGCATTCTGCTACGTTGGTCGAATGTTTTCAGACAGTCGAAAGAAAATTTTCGGCAACACGTGTGTGACACTGCGAATTGCCAGTTGAAAAAAAGGCCAACGGATCGAAGCGTTTCAGGGGTGGTTGGCACGAGGATCGATCGAGAATTAGCTCTCGTGGGTGTTGGATCGAAGCGCGCGTGTGACCAGGACGGAGAATCTCAAGAATGGGGACTCGCCTGTCACTGGCACGGAGACGTCACTCAGCTATCGACTCCACGAAAGGTAGGAAGTTCAGTCTGGACTCACTAGTGGACCGATGGATCGGCAGATTGCAAATGATTTAATCCTTGGGCGGTAGCCAAATCGCGCGTGTTCGCGTCGGCGGACCGCCGAGAAGGAATTGTTCGAGAAATAAAAAGATCGGGGGATGAAGAAAAGCTGATCGTAGAGAGAGAAAGAGAAAGAGAGAGAAGAGAGAGAAAAGAGAGAGGGGGAGAGAGAGGAAACAGAGAGGAAGGGAAGAGAGAAAATGGAAGGGACAGAGAGAGAGAAGAGAGGAGAAAGAGAAAGAGAGAGAGGGGGGAGAGAGAGAGAGAGAGAGAGAGAGGTGGGAGAGGATCGGGAGGAGTCCTCGCAAATTGTTCATAAACGAAATGGCCGGAAGCGTCGGCGATGACGAAGCGACCGGAAAATTGCATGGAACGGGAGGCGTCGTCGTCAGTTATCCCGCCGAATGAACGCGAGCGAGGCGTCTCTCTTTCTCTCCCTCACTCTCTTTCGCCTCTGATAAATCGACTCGAGAGGAAAGTGATCCTTGGCTGCTGCTGCTACTGCTGCTGGCGCGATTACGTAAAGTGGTGCGTAGTCGCGGATTACGCGCGAGCACTTCCATAATCCGCCATCGACACGAGTAAGAGGGGCATTAATTTCTCATCTCCTTTGATCGTTTTTCCCGATCGACGTAATTCTTTGATCGTTACCGTACAGTCTTCGCGTTAAAGATTTTGATAATTGGCATCATTTTACGTAACTTGTAATATCACGGAATCGAACGAGTTGTAGTTAAAACACTCTTAGATACGTACTCGTACTTCTTGGATGTAAGAATTGTATTAGGTTTGTCGTGTCACCGATTAAGCGTTGAATTAATTAACATTTTCTTAGAGCGTAGAAAGCGTAGCGATATTTAATAGTTGCAGATTTCACTTATTATTCGATTGCATATTGATAACTTGAGAGATATTGATGTTACGTTCTGTCGAGTTAGTGATACAGGTCGATATATGATCAGACATTGATCTCTATCCTCGCATTAAAAAAGATATAAGAAGCAATACTTCTACGTAAAAAATCAGCATGTAAAAATTTAAATGGATATCTCGATATACGTAATACTTACAAACGGTAAGTAAAATGTCTTCTCTTTAATGGTTCAACGCTTGAAAAATCTAAATTAAACGCTCGAAAGAGCTCTATTATCTCTCGATATACTCGCAACATTCCTCAATAACGCTCGTCAACAAGCTACTGAATACTCGAGTACTATTCAGCTTCGATTCGAACTAATTCCGAAGCAGCGGAATACACAACGCGAAGTGCACAACAGGCTCACCTTCCTCTAGCTACGAATTATCGTCGTGACAAGATATGCACGTCATGCGCAGCAAAGAGATCACCGTTACATGCACGAGAAATTGTCGAAGCGGTGGAAGGTGGGAAATAGAAAAATAGTCAGAGAGAGATAATGAATAGATATGAAGCGTATACATACAAGCATGCGTCTTTAACTGTCGTAAAAATAAAAAAAAATGAAAGGACGGAAAGGGAACTCAATTTGGAAGGATTCGAGAAGAGTCGGAAGGACAATTATCTAAAAAAGGAAATCGGCGAGGGATAATCGGTGCGAAGTCGATAGTAGAACGGCGTGGACATATGCTCCATGCAAAATTGTTTCCCAGCTCAGACATAATCACGTGGTCCCTGCTTTGACTGGTCGATGTATATGTGTGTGAAGCATGTATAAGTATAGTTTGAGTCGGTTGTGTATTCGCGATCGTCCTAACACGTCTTCCTCCCTATGTCTGCAGTATTCTTTTTTTTCTCGCGCGGGGAGACGCGAAGGGTAATCTGTGTGTATATGCATATATAAATCCCGAAATCGCCACGTTGTCTTTTCCATCGTTTTCCCTATTTTTCCACTCTTTTTGTCGTTTCACTCTTTCCCCATTCTTTCCCCTCCTTCTTGTTTCACTTCCGTACTCCTCATTGTATATATCTATGTATGTATATATGTATATTATATATATATATAGCGAAAGCTCTCGTTTGATACTCGAAGAAAAAGCCCGTGGAAGCAAAGTAACACCGGCAAGCGACATCAGCCCATCATAGCGCCCTCCTCTACGTAGGAAGGTTAAATGTATATGTCGACACCATCATATAAAATTCAACATAGCTATAGCCAATTAGTGTGCTCAGATTGCGCTCGTGATGTGGTTGCAAAATCTTGGTTATTTTGATTGTGTTCAAACAAGTCGTCCCAGCACTCCAATGAAGAAAGATTCCCGATTAATTCGCTTCAGCGTGCAATTAGAATAAATTATTTGAAAAAAAAAAGAATAAATGGATCAAATTAGTGCGTCGATGAAAAATCGATTTAACACCGCGCAGCCTAGTTGCGAAATGCAGACAGGCATCGCGCGAAGAATCAAAATTTTATTGTCACAAATAAAATGCGCGCGAACGAATTTCCGTCGGAAACAGTAAATGTTTATGCTCGCCTCGTAAAACGTTGCCGTCTCTGCGGCACAGAGACCACGCCCGTCCATTAACTGCGCGTTGAGTTGTTACTGCGAGTTGAATAAATAAATTTGTTTATCGGAACAAAACAAAATTTTTATGCGCGGGCGTGGAGTCGACAACGTGATTCCTTGTTTATATTTGATCCGTTTTTGCGAGTACAATCAGATGACCTCTCCGTCACTGTGTCGAGACAGGAAGATATCCAAATACGATTTAATAAAATAATAAGTCCGCGCGAATAGCGAAACAATAAGCAACGTGTGTATGCGAGTGTAAAATGATCATGGATTATTATGGCGATGCTATTACAGAGCTTGGTGAGGCTATGCTGTGAAGCTAAAATGAGCGTGAAGTTAAAATGAACTGAACTTAATGGCGAATGTAATTTAAAAGAAGTCCCCGCTGGACTATATCTGCGGGCGATTTTAATGGCAGATAAATTGCTTTAGGTGCAAAGCGGCGGCGTTGTCTACGGTAAAGCCACGCTTTTGTCCCCGAAACAGTTTGGAAGATTTAAAGAACCGCATAATAATACTTCGGCCGAGTGATCGATTTCGACGGCGGACAGCTGCGCGCCGTCATCTCGCGCGACGACGTCCTCGTTATTAAAGGCAACCATCGATCGGAAAATCGTTCCCGTCCCATGAACGTTTTATGAGAGCCGCTAATAATACTCCGGTCCGGCCGGTACGATCAACGGTGATTCGAAAGACATTGATCCCTCATTAAGATTCCATTATTATCGAGCTTGCCTTTTGGTCGGTGACAAAGTTCGATGAACTAATACGCAAGCACTTTACGGTCAATTTATTGTATGCGATATGACGACGACGAAACACCAGAGAGAAAGAGGTACAAAAGTAGACAGATTATTTATTATTTAAGCGCGAAATTTATCGGAGAACTGATTTTGTCCCCGAACGTGCAAATCGTGTTAAGTTCGATCGTTTCTTAAAGAATCCGCACGCGACACGATCGTTGCATATAAAAATACAGCGTTTGAAATCTCTACGTATTCAAAGATATTGTATTTATTGTAAAAGAAATTCGTGCAGAAACCGCGCGATTTGCAAACAAACATCGATTCATCAATGCAGCTCTTGAGATGTATTTAATGTTTTATTCTGTCAAATTAGTTGAGTTACGAATTAGGCAATTATGTAGAATAAGGCCTTTTCCCAATTTTGATATTTTTTTGCGGCTCTTTTGTTAAAAATCTTTGTTATACCTCCGACTGTGATAATCAATCGGGGAGCCCGAAAAATATGTAATTTATCTATTTTTTTCAGCACAATATACTAAAAATAATATACTAAAGTATATACATGGACAGAAAGATAACATATTTTTTGGGCTCCCCCGATTGATTATCACTGTCAGAGTCACAACAAAAATTTTTAACAAAAGAGCCGCAAAAAAATATCAAAATTCGGAAAAGCCTTATTCTACATAATTACCACGAATTAAAGACGAATGACTGGTTCGTGAATATCTGAACACTACAAACGTTGAAATATGTCTGAAACCCGTATATACCAAGGTAAATTCTGTCTGTACCACGATTAAGGGATACAGATGGGTGTTACGCGAAATGACGGGAACTTCACACGCGTTTAGACAAATAATGACCAAATTTATTGCTCTCGGACTGGAAATCGATGAGGCCGCGACCGCGTGGCGGAAGTACGGAGATTATTTATTGCCCGTGAGATAGCCCCGTCTGAAAAGCAATGGCAGTTTTTTAGTCTTATCGACGTCGGCCGTATTAAAGCGAGAAGAACAAAGAAGAATGACGGAGTGTTTATAAATTTATCGGCAGTGACAGCGAGGAAATAGTTCGACGCGCAATTTATAAGAATGCTAAAGCATGCACCTTATTTATCATCAAAGCGTGCGACAAAGCCGCCACGTGCGCTTAATGATTTTGATATTATTAAAATCAATAACGCCGATGAATCGAGAAATTGTCACAAAATACAATGGAAGCACAAAAGAGCGTAAAAATTAATTTTCATAATTTTAAATTTCAATATTTTGTGGCAATGTATTTATTCAATTGTATAAATAAAAATATTCGAATAACTAAAGAAATATATATGTGTGTGTTGTGTGTGTGTGTGCGTACATATGATGATTGATTTAGTTTCAATTTGGCCGATTTTGCTTCAACAAAAAATATATTTTTAAAATGTCAATAATAGCACTAACAATGGATTTTAGTGGCGGTTCGTTTAAAATGTACGTGTAGGTGTGTGTATGTATGTGACACTTGTTGTTCTCATTCTGTCGCCGCGATAAGTGCGTTATTCGTCCGTTAGCGAACATTCGCTGAGCTTTATGACGCGGTGCAGTGTTTTACGGTGCATCAACAGCAAACGGAAAATCACGATTTGTCATTTTCAGTTTGCTTTATGACCCAGCACTGCCAATCGTCGCATGATTCGCCAGTGTCGCGATAAATCGCGTTATCATAAAGTACGATTCTTCCTCGCTCCCAAATCGTAAAATACGTCGTAATAAAGTTATCGGACAGTCCATGTTAATTTTTTGTGTGGATAAAGATGTCTTTTCACATGTCAGGAGACATAAAGCTTTTTACGTGAGACATCTGGTCACGGAAGAATATTAACGTATGTAATAATTTTTCCGCTATCACATCATTAAGCGACTATTAAAATGAAGTATCACAAGTTAATTAATTATGCACATGGCGCTTAAATCAATATCTCTGGGAAGTATAAGACATCTTCTAAACCAAGAAATTGTGACTTCATGCATCGAATAAAGCGTCAAATAAAGTAAAAATTATTTCAAAAATTATTAAATTGAAATCCAATGGATTATATTGCAAGCTTCTTTAGATCAGGCCGTAATAAAATACTAAATTACGTTGATTCTCATTAATTTTGTGCGTCAGGGAGTGATTTCGAGCGACAGAACGAGCTCTGCCTTCCTCTCTGCGCTCTGATGGTGAGTAGTTCTTTGCGCGAGAGTCTCGAGGGGTTGGAAACTGTCACGGACGTGGCGAAGTGTCGAGGCCGGGTCGTAAGTAAAATGAATTTAACATTTGGCGTTTATATGCGGCCTGCAAACTGCGCGCCGTGGGAACGAGCTCGACAAACTCGACGTCGTGAGTTAGGCGCGACGCCTCGCGTATACGCCTAATATCTGGTGTACAAACGCGCGCACATCCCGGCTTCTATATACATTACGACGACGGGGACCGGTTGCCATGTGCCGACGCCAGAATTTATCGCTTACGTAATGGAGAGAGGCGGAATCACCGAGAGATTGCACCGGCCTGCATCCCGCCAAACTTTATCGGCGTTTTATATCAATGCGAATTTGATAGTTCAACGTGCAAAAATTACGTCAGCTTGTACGAACCTGAAACTTCGAATTATTCACATGTTGGCAGACAGCCAGTTTCAAATTTCAGATTAAGTAGATATTAGGAAACTTATGCAGCCGGAATTAAACGAGAATTTTGCATAGAACTTTGATAATTGATAATTTGATAATTGATGGGAGAACTTACAAGCGATTAAATTACGACAAAGAAGCAAAGGGGGATGAATATCTTCCTCTCTTCGACTAGGATCCTCCGTGTAATTTTCTTCGGAGCGGAAACGTTCGAGTGCAAATGTCGCGATTATTATTTTGAAGAACATTATCGATTATTGAGGATAATTATCTTGTAATACGAGATTGGCAAAAGAGAGTACGCTGTAAGTATAGCGAATTGCTCGCTTTAGAAACAGACAACGGCAATTTATCTAGCGCCGCGGATGTAATTATCACTGACAATGCACGTTGAAATATCTGCGACACAATCTGCGAGAGCGTCGAGATCGTTCCATTAACGATGGTCGGCACGGGTTATCCGCAATTCAGATATAATCGAGTAGAGCTAGTTTAACAAAATTTCGTCCTCGGCTCTCGAAATCCGCGTTACAAAATTACATCTAAAAGTAAGCTCGCGTCTTAGTCTACATAAAATCAAGCGACGCGTGGAGCAAATTAATTTCTTAGTTATGCCATACAAGATTAAACGAATTATTCTTAGATATCCCTCAATCAAAATGTAGTATTAATGCATTGCATTTTATTTTGATCAAAAATCACATCTCTAGAAAACGTCAAATGTAATTGTGTGACAGTGAGAAAAGATAAATGCGGTTCATGGACTGTAATGAAATTTATACGACAAAGTAATTACGATCGAGCCAAGGCAACCATGTGCTTTCTGATATTATAGAATTGATGCCGTCGGTTCGACGCATGGAAATAGCGTTTCAATAATAGTGCGAGGAAATCGCTCCATTAGTGGTGATCACCTCAAGTTACCCGTAATTTAGAAATAATTGATCAAGATCGAACCCGACAATTTAAGCCGTGCGCCAGCGGCATATTTCCATGTTAATCGACATATCTGGGATGCTGCGCAATTTACTGTGTGCACAAAATAGCGTGTAAGTGCTTTCAACCTATTTCGCGCAACAAAACATCTAAAATTAATTATGCTTTTGTCGAAGCGCATTAAATAAAAAAATCGGTGAAATTGATCGGCTCGCAAAGTGACGTTCTCCCTCCTCCTCGGCGGGCCTATCGCAAAACATGTCTCAAAAGAAAATCCATTGAAAATGTTTCAAAATTTTCAACGCAAATGAAACAGCGCAGAATATTGAAAACGCGACAGGGTACGATCCTCGCGATGAATGTTCTCTTCTGGAGTGCTGGGTATCCCTGACACCTTCCTATCTTACTTCATCTCTTTCCTCACGCGGCACTCGATCTAACTCACACATTATAGAAAACGGTGCGTGTGATACGTGTGTCGTACGTGTGTAACATGTAATGCTATATATCATATATATGCCTATATTATGTATATAGATCCGAGCTGAAGCTACGAAGCGTGAGAACGGCTATCTATGGAGCATCGCTATTGTGTGTTGCACTCGTGAGTCTTGTGTCGGACAGAAGAAGCCGCGAGATGCCCGTCACGGGCGCGGGATGGGGTTTTTCTGGTCACGGCTGGGACGAGGTGGGAGGCGGGTCGAGTCTCTCGTGGCAGCGAGGGATCCCTGATGGCGAACGGACAACGAAAGTGGCTCCATTTGCGACGTCGATAGAGCGCCGAGGATTCCCGTGAGGATCCCCGGTTCGCACGCCGAGGGGCGACGAGATGCAGATGGGACAATTCTCGGTAGTTTTCTGCATGGAAATTCGGCCGCGAGCTCGTTAAGCGAGAACGAGACGCGCCCCCGTAATTGGTAATTGGACGGTAATTAAGCGGCAGGAGCCGCGATTGAGGCACGTTTTTATCGCTGCGATTTCGACGACGAACTAATTACTTATTAATTTCAAGATATGCGTTGTATTAGAAAACTGTACAAATATTCATAAAAATATACATTTCTTAATATATATTCAAGCTTTAATTACAACCGCTTTATGTATCTAATAGATTCGAGCGGTAGATGTAGAGTTAATAAATATTAAATCAAGAAAGAAATTTATGAATTTATTAATTCTGAATTCTTTATATATATAAAACTTGAAATATATTATCACGACTGATTGTAAAGAGATCATATTTTCACTTCCAATAAAGAAAATGCAAAAATTGACTTGTACAAATTCTTAATATTCGGAAAATCTGCATTGATAAATAATCAAGAAATTTCTGAAGATTTTATGTCGTATTAGTATCATCATGCATATGATAAATAAATAAATTTTACGGCAGATTTTCCAAAGATCGTAACCGTGAAAATGAGATCCTCTCCTTTGTCGCACCGCACGGCGGTCACATCGGCCGCACTTGGGACAGCCACATTTCGCGGTCCCTCGCCTTCGTTCACCCTCCGCTTCCGGTTTACCCGAGTAAAAGCGCGTGTAGCTCATTCGGAAGAGTTTAAGGGATCGATAATAATCTTGGTGCTTTCGGTGTGTATTGAGCGTGTGTCGGTGTGTAAGTGGAGACAGTAGTGTACCTGGTTGCCGTCGTAGGTCCAGGATCCGAACTTCATGTCACAGTGTTGGTCGTCAAAGGGGAACCAAGTGATGTCTATCTTGCATGTGCTCTTGAAGATGCCCGGAGGGACGTACAGGCAACTGCCGTTATGCGTGACCACCACGTTTGTTTGGTACGTCCCGTCGAAACCCTCATCCGCACTAACGTTTCATATCATACTTCCATTAATTACCCTCGTCAGTCGTCAATCGTGAGCGTTTCGCGGCCGGTTTAATCGCGCGTCTCTTTAATCACCGCGTGATGGAGCGGGGACGTTGTTGGTTCTTATTACTGCCGGCAAGATCTCGCACGAAGGATATTGACGAACGAAGAACACCAATGTCGCGCTTATGTCGGAGGTAAAGAGATGGATGGGATACTTGAAGCATGGGAATTTCTCCGTTCCAATTAAATTTACTTGTGACATTGTAATATCCATTAGAAACATTGTCTTGCACGAAAAAATTAAGCAGAAGTACAATCAGAAATGTTGAGATTATCGATCTTTATCATCTCACTTTACGAACGCGTTGTATCTCCTCGCGTATTTTGACTTGCATTTTCGGCGTTTACCTAAATCATAACATCCGGCTATATCATTCATGCAATGTTCTGAATAGATAATAAGATGAGAATCACGAAGGTGAAGAAGAACGATAAAACGGGACACTCACGAATGTTATTCATGAAAATGCAAACCGTTTAGGACTGCTGTTATACGAGAGGCTCTTTAAGCACGGCCCGGAATCGCGATGAGAAAGGGAAAGGATGAAATGGGAAGAGACAGAGAAGGAGAAAGGGTACCGTGAGCATCGTCTGTGAGCCAATTCGTGTTAATCCCTTAAGAATAATTCGAAGCAACCACTTAAACAGCGTTAAAGGATAAAAGTGGATATTTGTGCTGATCCCGGAAACCTGTGCGCGCGAATTTTCGTGATATATTTATTTTGCAAAGCGGCTTATTAAGTTTTCGAACGTCGCATGTTAGGACGGCAAGCACGAGGGCGTGCGAAAGGATATTCCTATTCCTCCGGGAAACGTGCTAATAAATGGCTGGGGTATCCTTTATGCTGTCACGCAAACTACACGCTCGGCGAAGGTAAATCGAATATTAGACGACCTGCGAGACAACCTGTAGAAATTGATATTACGTGCTCGCGAAAATGTTCGTGAGAGCAAATGTTGGTTGGCATCGACGTTAACATTCTCTCGGAGTCGCTACGAGAAGACGGCATCGGCATTGTCGAAGGTTTCGAGGATGTCATTCTCGCCAATCGAAAATCGATGCCGCCGTATCGTTAAAGCCCTTGCGCTTCTCGCTACTTTTACACGTTATCGCGAAATGGAGAACGAAGGGGATAAGGCGGGACGTTGGATGGCGGGAAAAAGGGGCGCTTCGGCGAGTCCTTTCAGAGAATGGAGTTAATTAATTTCAGCGGAGAATTGAATTTTCAGCACCGTTGTATTAATCGTTATCTTGCGTCTCTTCGTACGTGATCTTGCCGCGCTCGTCCGTTTATTCGCGCGATATTAAATGCGGTTCCGTCGGTTTTGTGTGTTTTGCCATTTGTCCCAGATCGCGGAGTTGAGCGACGTTTCTCTTTCGATGTCGATTAACGCGAATATAATCGAACTCGCGCGCGCGCCCGATATCAGGGAAAATAGGCTTTATGAAATCGATCGATCCGAAAAACTCGAACGCTCTCTCTAATGCACGTTTATTCCGGCGTGTCATGGATAGCGGCATTGTCGTCGTTGTTGTGTGGCTAATGAAGACTAACGAGAAACGGAATTTCGCCCAAAAAGTGTGTCCGGCTAATTAATCTCGTTCGTGCACGACGGAACGAAATCGTGTTGCAGCGAGTACCGGGCATTGGATTTTGTCGATCGTGTTCCTCTTTTACGGAAACTTCGTTATCCGTTGCCGCATTTGTGTGAGAAAATGTGCGCGTGCGATACGCCGCGACAGTACTACTACTGGCTGTTTTGTGGTCGTTATTGCGTCGATGTGTTATTGTGCGAATGCGCGTTAATTAGCTACGAAGAAAATATTGCACGACTACAGCAATGTGTAACAGAACCGTGAGAAGCCGCGCACGTGGCACTCAGCATTATCGGTGTGACCTGGTCAATAGAATTTCGCGATAACGACGCATGGAATTTAATGATCGAATTGTAAGGGGATAATTAACGACAAGGGACGCGTTAATATGTAGGTTAATGGCGATCTTCTGACGGATTATCGCGCGATTGACAGATCGTTTTGGCACGTCGTTGACAGGAAATGTCAATTACATCGAGTTGCAACAACACCACCTCGATTTATCTCTGACATGATTTCATAGAATTTTTTCGGACGATAGAGATAAAAGGTCTTTTATCCTCATTCTTCTGAAGAGAAATTATGCACACGCCGTTTGCCGAATGGAAATTTAATGAAGTGCGCCAAGTAATGTACGTCAGCTCGCTTCCATTATCACTGACGAGTAATACATTGTATCAAGAAAGTTGCGACATTCTTGATGTAATCCCGTGTAATGGAAGTTACAATTTAGCTTGACATTGCATTGCACTCGATACCGTGCCATCATAAACTTCCCGCGAACTTGCGAAAGTTTTCGTTAATACCTCTCGACCCTATGACAACGGTGGCCGCAAAAGTTTCCGCTCCAAGTGAAACCAAGTACCTGAATGCCTAACGATTGCTCGACGTTAAGTACTTGCCCAGAATGGCTCATAGGGCGGTTAAGAATGTAAGAAAGTTCTGCACGTCGCAAACTGTCGTTATGCGAAATCTTTTTAGCGTTGTTGGCATGTGTTGTTTGGCAAAGTGTGAAACGGAGCGGAAGAGTATTCACCGCGAGCTAAGTGCATCGCGGTATTCTGTGACGTTGCAAGCTCGCGTAAAACAGAATTTCTACAGTTAGGATCAAAGCACATACCATGGCGTAGTGATCTACGACAGTCGTAGTCGTAGACGTAGGTAACGTACAAGCTTTGGCGTATTCTATTTCTATGAGAAACAGAATACGCCAAAGCTTGTGCGTTACCTACGTCTACGACTACGACTGTTATGTGCTTTGGCTCTTAGCAGATAAATCACGATAACTTTAATTTGCTTGAAGTTATATCACATTGATCTGGCGTTTTTGATTAGCGGAAAATGGGACAATGAGTAAGATAAGGTAAACCAGGGAGTAAAAAAAAACACCAAGGTTTTAGATATTGTCCTCCCGTGGCGGCGCGACATAAACGCGGATTTTACTACCGTTCGAGATAGTCACAGTCGATGCACGATAATCGGGATGCACATATCTTCGCACGTTTATCGGGAGCTTAGCGCCATTCAAAAAGCCGACGGAAAAATGAACGGAAAGCCGCGCGAAGGAGAGAAACGGACAAAAGAATGGTCAGCTCTGTCTCACCATCGCGATGTTACGGACGTAACTTGTGAGAGGCTTATGTACTTTATTCGGTTCTCTAAGCAAGCACCTCTGACGAGGGAACGGCGAATGTTTGTACGAAAAGTTCGATCTTGAATGCCTCAATTTCCGAACGGAAAGAACGTCTGTGTGAATTGGACCTTCGAAATAACAATAGTGGAGGTGAACTGCGCAGGACGTACAAGAACCGTCGAATGTCGTTTCAACCGCAGGTACTAGAGAACCGAAGCTAAGAAAAATAGTGGTTTTAATGGGGATTTAAATTTACGCTTTTGATGAATTAAGGCTCGAGAGAGTAAAAGACAAAACCTTGTTTTTTAAAGCTTTAATTAAACGTTGACAGAAATTTAAGTTAATCTTTTAGTACTAAAGTGGAATCTTTATTGATTCTGAAATTGCTGTTTCTACGTACGTTAAAAGAATAGTTACGTTTGCCCAGTTACATTTACAGACCGTGACTTTTAATTCGTTTGATTTACATAGTTCTCGCGAGAGGAGCAGAGCGTTTAATTTAGAAGATTAATTGTCAATATGGTTAATGTTAAAAACCAATTAACTTCTCGAAATATTAACTAAAAAAATCTACTTCAATTTTAGTAGAAAATGTATGAGTAAAATAACAGTTTTCTAGCGTGTAAAATGAAGTTATATACTGATGTGATATATTCGCGTTTATATAGTAATACGTTAACGCCGGAAACGACTACATCTCAAGCGTGATTGACGGCGATAATCAAAGCGCGAGCGAGTAAATAAAATAGCAATTGACGCGGAACACTGTGGAACGGAAGGATATTCGGCGATGGGCCTCGAGGATGAAATGCGTCCCGACGGGATTAAAGGACAACGTTTATCGAGCCGTTCTGCTTCCTCTTGCTTTTGCGGATTCTATCCTGCAGTTGCGCCGGCGTGCATCAAGTCCTCGCGCTGTCGCGTTCATGAATTCCGAGGGGCGTTTTCGTCGATTGTTCCACGTCGAACAAAGGCGGATCCCACTGCGGTGCCTATTGTCGGATTTTCGGGATAAATTCTGTTCTGAGGATCGCTGACCCACCCCCTTGTCTCTATGTTTCGCCTCTATGCCTCGTTCCTTCTTCGTTCGTCCGCGAGTTCTCGCTCACGCGGCACGTTGCTCTCGTGGGCCGCGATATTCATGAGAGGAGAGCGCTCCCCGGTGTTGTGAGCAACAAGTAAGTCGCGCGCCCTGGATAGCAGGCGACCGCCCTCCTTTTGTTCCGCGAGTAACGAGCATCCCGCCCTCTTTTCATTGCACCGGAATGCTGGGTGTATCTTTAAACAATATCGGCGGGATGGAGGTACTTAAGACCGATTTAAGGTGGGCGGTAATCCACGGTGAGCGAGATCGGCCGAGTCGCGAAAAAAGTGGAACGGTAATTATCAGAGGCAATTAAGAACTTGCTGCACAAGAGAGCTCTTTCGGCTTGCAGCCGGCAGCCCCGAGAGAAGAGACTCTATGACGTACCCTACAGACGATGAATAAACTCCTATAAATTTCACTAGCGAGACGGTAAGGTGCAATGTTCGTTTCTAAAATCGGCATGGTATCGAGATGCGCAATGACTTAATCGGAATTTACGTATTATTATTTACGTCTCAAGGAAATCGTCTTTAGACGAAACGGTGGAAAAAATATACATTTCAATAATTAGAACTAAACGATTTTAAAAACTGTAAAATAATAGAAAGTCAATGATTTTGGAATTTGTGCAGAGAATATGATCCATCTGAAAATATGCAAGAAACTACACATTTTGTATTGCTTCACAAATTAATTCTTTGTCTATTGACCACCATCTGCGAACCTATTGGATTTGCATCTGATTATGTCAATTCTTTTAGGGGAAGGCGGGGCATAATGGAACCACGGGGTATATAATGGGATATGGTCGATATCTCTTTACAGAGATGCTGCCATGTAATGAAATGTATGGAAATTATTACTCTTAGATGTCCCTACCCGCGTGCTGTATCAGTTTCCACATTATTTTTAGCTGAAAGATACTAAAAATTATTTAATGGGTTTGCTCTCCGCGACTGCGTTACAGTTTCTTTGAGACATTTACATATGGTAAGCAAAGATAAAATTCTATTTTTTATTACCGTAAGTATATTTACGTTATTAAATGATCTTTTCTTGTCAATTTAGTAAATGTGCAAATATCGATTATCTGTGATGAATTACTTTAAGTAAACTTATACATTTTAGGGCATAACGGGACAAATGTTTTATTTTTTCTTTTCATATATATCATATATGTTATATTGTGCAATATATTGTACCAAAAATTATTACACCACATTTTGATTTTTATTTACCTATATTGTAATAATATTTATTTATATTTTAATGAGAAAAATGTAGGTATACTATAATAAGAAAGGTGTAATAATTATTATTAATTGAAAGTGTAATAATACATTTTTACATATATTGCGTGTTGTAAAGAATCATTTCTAAGAAGTTTTGGACATTAATATTTGAGAAATAACCAAGTTTCATAAGGTGTCCCATTATGCCTCGCATAAAATCCATACTAAGGTTAACTCACGTTTTCGAAAAACAATAATTTCGTCTTTTCAAACTATTCTTTTGCAGTAAAACTTGTATTTTCCTTATAGTGGATATTTTAAAGAATATTTTAGTGGCAAACAAAGTTCATTTATTTATTTTTAATACGTTGTAAACTTGTATAAACCTTAGGGTTCCCGTTATGCCCCGGTTTCCCCTATATAATTTAATAATATATCAGCATTTTTGGTATTTTATGTTTTGTATACATATATTTGATGTACATGATATAAAATATTGGTTGCAAGAATCTAATTTTATAATTGACCATGTAAGTGTAATAGTCTCAGAAGTAAGTATAAGTCTAACAATCCACATAGATAGAGTTAATGTCTTACAAAACACGGCTCTTGTTCAAATACACCCTCTTTTCCCTGCTCCTTTCTAAAAAAAAAGAAAAAGGAAAATTGCGCAACGTTAATTATAGGTTCCGACGCGTCTACGCTCGCGAGTATCGTCGCGTAGCCCGCTGATGCGTGCGCCGCGTAAATATCGCGTAAAGGTGAAAATATTACGCGATCGGGTCAGCAGGAATATAAAAATATTATGGATCGATGACGGGAAAAGTCCCGCCGCGTCCGTTGGCGGCTGCCGCGACGCGCCCCGATATAACACGCAGGCGCGTGCATTGAGAAATTTCGAAACGTCGATCGTTCGCGAATGTAAGGATTGAACATTCTTCAAGGATAATAGACCGACTTTTTCGCGGATGCCTTTACGATTTTTGACTACGAACACTTATCGTAATATAAACATATCCGCACATGTACTCGTGACGGGAGCTGTGCGTTTGAAGCAGCACGCGATATCGAAGCTTCTTCGATCGTCGATTAATCCAATGCCGATACTCGGGTTTAATCGGTACGATAATTCAACATCCAATGTATGTCGCCTTTTTCTTGCACGCAGGATTTTATTCGCGCAATGATCGCGATAGCTTTTGATTCTATACAGTGATTTCTTTTCTAATCTTCCATCACCGATTTGCAATAAATTCGATCTCGTCACTGTATTTTTAAAAAAGAATACTATTTCTGCAAGATAATGGAGCACAATATATGTTTGTAAGAGACCGATATATACCTAGTACTTTTGTGTAAGAAAACTACTTTTAGAGAGACTGCCTTTAGAGAGAAAAAGATCTTGTCATTCTAGCTCTCTACAAAGTTATGAAATCGAATGGAACAAGTTTAGAGATTTTCGCATTTTAGAGAGACGCTAGTGAGACGAAAGGTGCGTAATCAATTCCTCAGCACGACACAGCATTTCCTAGTTGCCATCCACCTGTAAATTATCTTCAACTACAGTAAAATATACACGCGTGTGTTATACTAGGTGCACGTTTAGAGTGTCTGCGTGATAAAGTCTGTTTATATTCTGTGCGACTTTCCTTGTGCAAGAATATATCTGCGTGCCAGAAAAAAATCCGAACAAAAAAAAAAGGAAAAAAAGGATATTATTAGGCACTAAGCGCAAACGACAGACAGCGAACAGTCTCGTCTCGTATCGTGGAGAGATCGTAAAAAGCGTTGTCCGTTTCATCTCGTTAGACTTGATCGTTATCATAAACCGACACATGCAACGACTAACGAGCCGCATATCCGTCCAGGCGCCTTCGCCGCATGGAGATTGAAATGTCAAGCGTGGAATTCGGGTTGCGCCCTCGAGGCCGGATTGATCGGTCGACGTCTCCGTCCTCCGTCGTTTATGTGTCTCACTGGTTTACGCGCGTCGACTGATCGATTTAACCGTCCTCGTCGTCGTCATTCCGATCGAGGATTGGACTCGCGAGTTATTCCGGCTGGGTTTTTTCCCGCGAACGAGTCTATTTCGTTTTTTTTTTTTTTATTATTATCGGCGGTCCAGCGTTTCTCTCGTCTTTCTTTTAAAGTTTTCCAGGACGGTTGGGGTTTCACCGACCTTGCCGCGAAACCCGCTCCTTTCCGGCTTTCTCGCCACGTTGCATCTACGGAGGAGTCCCGAGTCACGTATCGCGCGAATAAAACTTTTGCTGTTTTACGGTTTTCAATCTAATCAATGTGTAATCTTAATCGCATTGTTTGCATCCGCTTTCATCTACAACGCCGACTATGCGTTATCTATTTGCGGGCGTGTCAACTAGTGCGCACGATAATGTATGCAGAATACGTGTTTTAGAATTTGTATTTCACATGAGTAGTTTAAATGAAATTTCAGTCGACTTTACATTAGTAAAAATATCGATAGTTCCTGACTTGTGGATGAATGAAGATGAGAAAAGTCAAAATTTCGTTTTTTAGTTTGAATTGACAGGATAACTAGAACTTAGTCTCATAAAAACATTTAGTAGCATGAATATTAAAATTAAATTTCTGATCTAAACAAATTTAAGGAAACATCAGGTGGAAATTAATCAAATTAATTCATATTATATCAAGTGTAAATTCAACATTTTGGGACGTCCTGCATATATGCTGTCTGTCCAGTTCGCTCATTGCGCTCCCACGAGCAAATAGTACCGACGACATAACGAGGTGCGGTGACCCGCTCTCAAACTCCGTATGTCATAAATGTCGGGAAAACCGTCGGAAAGTTAACGGCGCCAAATCACCGGGAGACGATCATGTGCAACCTCGCCTAAACTCTCGTTCACGAAACTAGGTGACTTGCGGCGAGCTATCGTGAATATTGCAAACAATACTGATTTTCAATTTCCTGGCACTCAAGCTAAGACGGTGCGGAAACATGTTAATAATAACGGAACGTCGATTCGAAAGATAATGCCAGGGAGAATCGGGTTGCATTCAATATGAAAATTTGTCCGTCTGCACTCAGCAAGGCTACTGTAACAGTTTTAGCTGACACGCCCGTCGGAGAAGTCCTCTCGCTAGAACGTACCGATCTCATAGCACGCACTTACGGTTGACAGAGACACTCTGTCAAGTATGTCGCCATTTGTGCTCTTATATACGCGATATCAAAGCCTCAAGATTAATGTTCCCGATTTCTCTAACTGTCCGCGCGAAGAAAGAAACGTGAAATAGATATTTCCTCGTGGACAGCTCTCCCGACAGATGCGAAGCTATTTTGTAAGATGAAAAGCAAACTGTCGATATGATCGAAATGGCGAGATGCAAGAAAATCCCGAGGAGAAATTTCCTCTTGCGTTTTCGTGGCTCGGGACTTCATTATCAGGATGCGTATTCGTTCTGGTTAATAACCGAATTACAACGGTATGTGTAAAAGGAGCAGGTACCGGGCCTGGCCATGCGGTGGCCCGCAGTAACGGGGTGGCCTGACGTCGCGTTTCAATTAATTATTCACATAATTACAACCGCCGCTCGCTGAGCGCCGTATTCGCCCTCGACGCGACGGAACGAACTTCGAAAACACACATGTAATTTTATAAAATCCCGACGACTCTATAGTTAGAGTTATGCGCCAGCCAATATTCGTTGGAAAGCGAGTCAGAGCGGAGCGGAACGCGATCATCGCGAAAGCAATATGCAATATGATAGCTGTAAATCTATATTGTAAAAACACGAACTCGTTATTGTTCGAATCGGTTGAATGGCTGATAATGGACTAATGTATCTCTAGATTAAATATCAGTACATTAAAATTGTGCTACAGAAAATAAATTGCATTCGCTTGGCGCAAAGCTTTGCCAATATTATCGGAAGTATGATGTTATCGAAAGTATATGTATTTATTTTTAGAATAAAATTTATATTTATACCAATATCGAGAAAGCTCACGTTCGATCTGGTGCATTTCTTTCATTGTTATTCCTTGATTATTCCTTGCATTTTGGGGTGTGGTGCTTTTATGTCGATTGGACTAAGAAGCATAAACGGGAGATACAGTTCCGAGTCGGTTCGAGAAGCGCTGAGAAAATCAAACACATTCTCGATCCGACGTGGGTAAATAACGGGAATGATTATGAGTCCATATTTGTATGTAGATCGGGGAAATAGTATACGGTACGGACGTACGCGAATCGTGTTCTATGTACCCTGGTATCCCCAGGGTAGTGGCCGATAGAATCGCGACCACATTCGTTCGAGAGCGCGTGATTCGATTAAATAACCGGATCAAGTATGTAGATTAGAGTAGTGTCTCTCTCCCCCCCCCCTCTCTCTCTCTCTCGGACGGCCGCGAAAATCGCAGCGGATCAAACGCGCCCTCGTTTCCGCCAAACATACGAGAGAGAGATTGTTATAAATTTATACACTTATGTAAACGGGGGGAAGAGAGAGAGCCTAGTTGGATTGAATCATCTGTGGATCAACCAGTGAATTCCGTGAATATATTTCGTCGTGTTCGATCGAATTCTGCGGCGACTCATGTTTCCGCTGTGGTTCGCATAATATTCGCATATGTGGCTCATACAGCCGCATCGACAGCGGAATGGATAGCCGCATTGTGACTTGCCTCTATTGACTTGCGTCATTTTCCATTGTCAAATTCGCACCGAAATGTGTCAATACGATCGGACGTATTCGCGTTTCTCAGACTTTCTCATTCCGCGGTGTGTCACCTCCCACAAATTTTCAATTTTTAAACTTAACTCGCAAGAACTCCGACATTTCTGACAACTATCAAGTACGAACGACATCCTGGGGATTCCTATGAATAGTATAAACAAACTCAGAATCCGCAAACAAAGCTTTCTCAAGGGAAATCTGCGTTCAATTTTAAACAGATTTTAACAAGGTGGAGTAATCCTCGGATGCACAAATCTAATTTTTGTCTTTTATCTAACAGTTGTGTATAACGGAGATTCTCTTTGGAATAACAAAATAAAATAAATCTTTGATAGGGGTGTGAGATAAAGTAGACTGCGGGTGAGGAAAATCATCTAGGGACTGTAAAACGAAGTGTACAGGATTATTTCGATTCTCCGAAGTACATCGAAGGTACGAGGGCGCGAGTTTCGGCCGCGAACGAAGTAAGACATTACCGCGGCCGCTTCATGCACTTTTTAGCAGTAGCTCGCCGATGTGCTGCTGCTCGATGCGAGGTGAACGAGTATTCTCTATGGCCGGCAAGGTGTTCAAACGAAACGGATTTTACGAGCCGCGCACACGCCGAGGCTCTAGTCCCGCGGGTTAACGGCGGCTTAAATTCGACGGTAATGCCCGAAAGTACCTTCGGGCGGGATTCGCTTTACGCTTTCGCAGGAAGCGCCTTTTCCCTCGAAGGGACCGGCACATAACCGTTCCCCGGAGGTTACAAAATAGACGCGCACAGTGGACCCTCCGTCGTTATCTTATTTACACTCCAACTTCTCTAACAGGGTCGGAACCGACATCTTCAAAATTCCAACGCCCACAGGACTCGTTCCGTATATAAGTGTGCGTACATCGCCGTGAGGTAACCTGCTCCTTGTTCACGTATTTGTGATGGCAAAGAACGCCTTCGTCCCTCATCTCTGAAATGCCGAAAGTGGCATTAGGATTTTGAAAGTAACGTTAACGCTTATCCGAGGCAACGTTGAAGGAATCTATTGAAAGTACTCGCTTTTCATGAGACTTAAAATGGTTTTACCTTGTAAAATAAATGTTTTGTTCCATAATTAAGATTCTGTGTAAGCTTTGATTACGTAAAAACAAGTAAATATCGACAGTGTTTTCATGTTATGCAATTTTTACAGGAAAAAAAACGCAACGTTGCCTATGTACGCTCAGAAACTAGGTCGTCCATAGGATTAAGAACAGCGAGGTCGGAGTGTGTACATTTCGCGCTTAACAATGGAGAACGTGACGGCAGTTTCGATTCGGTAGACGTGACAGCGAGCGTGAGCTTTAAACGGGCACACGTAAAGTCGATGCACGGTGCCGAACGCGTAAATCAAGCGTCGTCGAACCGGTGGGTTATTTCGTCGATTGTACGAAGCGTCGATTGTTTTTGGAATATGCGGGGAATGTTATCGGGACCACGAGACGTCAGGTAGATTTCGCGCAGCTGCCTCGATAAACCGTTCCCTTCGCCGGCACCTCTATAAATTTTTCCAGTCGATAATAGGAGCACATAAGTTAAATGATTTAACGGCCCACGACATACTTATCGGAGAATCGACGGTGTAATTTCTGGTGACAATTTATGTGCCTTAGTCGCTACGAATAAGGTTGAGAAAATATTTGCGGTCTGTCATGATGAAAATTCCATGGTCAACATTTTGCATGCGCCCATTCTGCGCGGCAGAAAGTATATAAAAATTTTAGAATTATATTATGCTGAGAATTATCCGACATTACTCTGACGTTTTAATTATACTAGCTTTGTTATTAACTTGCAAACTGATTTTATATATATTGCAATCAATTTTATATTATCTTCTAAATGTGTGTAATGCATTGTCTTCATCTTCTGAGAATATAACAACATTCCAATGCGTACAATGACTACATCTCCTATGAAATAACCTGAACGCACACTCATACGCGTACAAAACACGATACGAATGATTACGAATAAATGCGATTGCATCGGGACATGACTGTACACTACGTTATGGCAAACCGTCGATGAAACAATAAGCGCCCATTACGAATTGATCTCGGTACTCGCGGAGGGTCGAACAGCAAATTGAAAATGATCACTGGAGAGACCCGTCGAAATCCAAGCTTAACCCGTCCAGTCATCAATGTTCCCATTGATCTCTAGTGTCACTTTCCGTTAACGAGCCACCACTTACACTTCGCAATCGCCTATTCGTATTCGCCTATTCGCATCAGAAACTAGAAGTCCGTATTTTTCTATCTAAATCATTACGAAAGAGAAAGAAGATCTTATTATCGAGCGCGTGTCTCAAACGTGCATTCTTGAAAAATTAATTTCCGGTTTGCGCGTCGGTCACCGGAAAGTCGTCCGGTAGTCCCGAGTCATTGTACGCTCCCGTGATACCCACAAAGACAAAGTTTCCCCGAGACGAGACTTTAATTAATTGAAGTGATCCCGCACACTTTACCAGAGCGCCGGCAGTTCCCGGCGAGAAATTTCTCTCGTCCCGACCCCGGGCCGGCTAACTTGGCTAGTTGTTAGTTGCGGTCGGAGGTGGATTCGGCCTGTCCGGCTGACCACTTCTTCCTCTTTCCACTTACTGTCTTTCACTTTTCCTGCCGCACTCTCAGCTCGGTCTACATATTACGTATCTCTCTCTCCCGTTTGCCGTGTCTCCACTACACGCTTTGCTTTTCTCCTTTTCCTCTTTACATCAAGGTTAAATGGATCGTTTGACTCACTGCTTTACATCCATTTTACTATCAAATCAGTGTAATCCAGTTAAAACTAATTTTACTTATATTCAAATCGTTACGACTATTTGTATTTTTGTCCAATAGTACTTTTACTTGAAATGCACAGACACTAAAAATTATTCTTCTCCTTTGTTTTAAATAATCGTAATAACTTTTTATATATTTCTTAATCTATTTAACAATATAGTTTTATTATCTATTTGCACTTTTTGAAAGAAACCATTTTGTGCCTTTTTATAATGCCTTTCCATTTCTAGTCATTATTTAGAAGCGATTAACGATGCCATGTAATATAAGCATTCCGCTTGTGTCCAATTAACATGATGTATGAGCTTGGAAAGGATTATTGCACCAGATCAAACGCAGTTCTCGATTATACCTAATCAAAAATTTTGCGGGTAGAAAAATGCTTCATTATGAGCTGCACCACTTGTCTCGAAATTTCATTCCGGATATGGATCACGATCTTAATCACATTTGATTGTTAATTCGATCCAGTCCGATAGTCGTCGACAGTTGGTGACGAATATCTAATTTACGCCTGGTCGAACGACGAATAATCCACGAACCGATCGAAAATAATCGGAGCGTGTTACGTACGCGAAGGAGGGAAGGGAGAATCTGGTTCAACTTCCAAATCGAAACGCTGTTATTTCATCCGCCGCTTTTATAATTAAACCGCCCGAATTTATTCGCTAGTATTCCGTTTTCAATCACGACCGGATTAGTTAGTGCGCAGCGATTGTGTTATCATCGATATAAAAAAAATACAGAAAAATTCACAGAAAATCAGTTTTTCACCCGATTATCAACGTTTTCTCCTGATGTTCGCAACAAATCGCATTCGGTTCCGTCTGATTGCTCCGCGTCAGGCGATCGAAAACGTATGACTTATGCACCAGCTGCGTTGCATTAGTGCAAAGCATAAGAACGGGCACGATGAAGCGGCCCGATCACGCGATCAACATTGCCCGCTTTGTTATCGCGCGAATCGGCTGGCAGCGGGCGACGGGCGTATTAATTTTACGGATCGCCGAATGTGAATCGCACAGACGCGTTCACGTACAGCGGCCCGGGAATTGTTATGTATTATATATAGTTAGCAGCCTATAAATACCTAAGACTAATTATTCTAGAGGCTATGATAGAGAGAATGGTTGAGAGTGCAAGCCGGCCACGGCGTCAATCGTCCCAAAAAAGAAGAGTCGCGTTCGCTTTTTACGTTGTTTCAGCCCGTAAAATCGCGATCGTCCAAACGATTTTCCTCGCTTTGAACGAATCCCTGCTTTCCCACGCGGAACGCACGGCGTGGCCGACTTTAGCACTTTTTCGAGAAATGAAAATGATCGGCACTTATGCAACTCGTTACTCTAGCCTTTCAATTAAAAATCTGCTTAATAACTGCGTTCGGTCCGACCCGCTTCGCAACTTCGCGCATCATCATTTGCGACGAAATGTATATCTCGTATCGAGACCGATACGAAGCGAGAAGCGAGTCGATCCGTCAGATAAGAGAGATTTCTACGATCGGGATCAATAATTACGTGGATACAATATTTACAAATGAAAAATGTAAAGATATACATAGTACAAGTATATAAATGTATAATATATACTCGGCTCTTACTAGGATTCAAGTAAATGCATGCACTTCAGGGAATTTTAATATATAAAAGAAATATATATATATGTATATATATAATATATATAATACTTTTGAATATAAGAGAGATGCGAAGCAACACTAGGATAAAAGTTACGTACCCTTCGATTTTTTTCTCTTTTTTTAAATACTACATTCGCAATACCGTAACGGCACGTGAAAAGAGTACGAGGTAAATCGAAAATAATTTACGCTCCGTACGGAGTGTCTCCGAGGGAGCGAACTTAAAGTTAATGAAAAAACTTTTGCTGCAGTGGCACTACCGCCGCGCTATTTCTTAGCCGTCGCAGCTTTTCTGAAAAAAACATTCTTAAAAATCTTAATTCTTTCTTTTAGGAGTGCAGAGGGGATGTGCCTCCCGGACAAGTGGCAGCCGTTTCAAGTCCATTGGAGAAATTCAACGTAGGCTGCTTACTCGGGGCAAAGTAGTAGTTTGTACATTTTATTTTTACGATAATAAAGCTCGTTTATTTCACGATTGCGATTGTATTTTCGCGATTGTCACGCTGATTCGCGAGTCGATGTAAAGCTGTTTGCACGGTTGCTGGCTTCCCGACGCTTTCGCGTAAACGGTAACTCTTGAAATATTGACAAGCTGGAATCGCGACCGAGCTACCAGAAGTCCCGTGGGTTATCCTCGTCGATGCGTGGCAATTGCAATTAAATCACGGTGAATTACATAGTATTGTGCGGACGAGTGAGAATTTGATTTAATTTGAGTTCGTCGAATATTTTTATTCGCGTCTCGACAGTTTTGGTTGTCGTTACTCTCCGATTATTAACGCGAGAAGAATTAGAGTTTGCTCTCTCTTCTTACGCTGTTATTATCAATTTGAAATTATCTGGATTTAAATATCTTCACGCAAATTAGATCGTATAAAATAGTGAAATTTTTCCCGAGTTTCAACGCGCGACACTTTGGCAAAATCAGTGTGTGCGCGTATTTTTACTGGACACACTTTATTAACACGGTGATTACGAGCGTAGTTAGTACGCGGCTTTTTGTCCGACCACTTTAATTAAGAATTCTATTACGGGAGGGGCTGGCCAGCCCTCCTCTCGCGCGCGCCCGAGACTGAAATGCTCCTAACAAATTTGTTAGTCGAAGCTACTGGTTTGTCAATACAAAATGAGATTCTCTACGCAGATGTAACGAGGCCAGATTACCTGTTGTACATGAGGATATCCGGTTTCCAAAGCTTATTCGGCGTAATTCGAAGGTCCTTCACTCCGCCGTACTCGGACTCGTTCCACTGTAGGTTATAGTCCGTCCACTCCTACGCAAACACAGAAATGAAAAAATTATGAATTAAAGAGTGTGAAATAACGTTTCAAGCGCTCTTTGGACATAGCATAACGTTATAATTTATTTTCCTTAATAACTCGAATACTTTTTCTACAATTCCGTGGAAATATATATCATTTCTGACAAAATGAATAACCTGGGAGTTTCATCAGAACCATTTGGATTAAGACTTTTATCGTATAATTAGTATATGGAAAATGAAGAGATATAATCACTGCATAACAGACACCTTATATCATGAGAACCCATATTTAGACGATAAATATGAAAATTGTTGCAATACATACAATAATATAAAATGGATAATCTGAGGCGCTATTAATTCAGATTTAATTACAAGTACAATTTTCCCGTTTAATAAACGCAACGAAATGTTCTTCTGACCAATCCCCATTATGCGAAATAAATGTTTTCGCGTAATTTTTAATTTTCGTCTCTCTATTCAAGTAATATAATTATAAAATCGATAGGCGTTTGACATTCGCTTTCACATTTATATTATTGCCGTGATCGAACTACAGCACGCATAAAATAACTATTGCAGTGAATAAAAATAATTTATGATAAAATTTTAAATCAATTCAGGGAACTGCTTTGTGTTCGGAACTCGTTTAATTTAGCCGTATATTGTACGTAACATGACATGTAATATAGAATAAACGTGAAAAAAATAGGTATATTTCTCGAATGAATGAATAAAATAAATAATAATTGGCTCGTTTATAGAAAAATAATTCTATATATTTCAATTTTCAAAATTATCTTGCTACAAAGTTTTTACCACTGTGTAATTTTGTGGTTTATCGTGCGCTAGATGTTCTACATAATTTCGATAAAATTTCGGGCGATCATAGTGCTAATATGCTCCAAACTCTGCATCATCCATCTCAAGTATCCACGATAATAGGGGCCGATGGATTCACGGAACCTTTGGCTGCGAATAAATTTGCACGAGTTAATTAATCCCCGTTGTATAAAAGATTAATTATCCGCGTAAATTCTAGCCACCTACGGAGTTTGACTTAAGTTAAGCGAAAGAGATCTGAGAGAGAGATCAGGGAGAGAAAGCTAAATGGAGGAACAGAGAGAGTTAAACGTGAATTCTGCCGTCATATTAGTCAGAGTGCTCGTAAACAAACGAAACTCTTCTGGATCGTCGATCTTCGATGACGGTTTGTCATCCCGAAGATCTCGGCAAGGAGCGGTGTTAGTTTAAGTTGAAAGCCACGTTCAACTCTGATGATTAAAGTTTATCGCGAACACTCGCATCTTATATGCACGATTCGGTTGTAATTAGGAATTATATTCTCCGAGATACGACGACACGGTTATACTTTGGGGAATTTGTAATCGCGAAGAAGTTAAACGCTCTTATGAATGCAGCGCGCCGCGCGTTCGTCGTAATTGTAAAACGAACGAAAGTAATAACAATACCGCTGTTACGATCATATACGCCGCGGATATTATACAGAATTGAGTAATTTAAATTAGAATTATCGCCGTTTGTACAGAGCGTAACTCTATATTTCATTTATATCGCGCGCGCCATATGATAAACCCGTGAGCGTTTTTAACCCAACGCTGCTGCTATTACCTCTATAGAAAAGACTGCGCGCGATTTATGCGAAAAATTATTATGAGAGAAACGCATTGCGGGCAACGCAAAGAAAAATATGTGGGAATATCTCGCGAACTCTCGATTAAATTATATTTTCCCGATGTCGCAAGTTACGTTTGCCTAAGAGGGATTCCTTCTGAAAATCGCCGACCCTTCGGCTCAACCTAGATATCCAACGAAGTCACGTATACCCGTCGCTAAATATTCATCGCTACAGGCCGCGGAAAACGACCGCGGCGAATCAGAAAACTGCAATTCCTCGAGTGCGAAGCCCGCGGATTCGAAGGTAGAGCCGCACGCGGCATGCGCGACCTGGTTTCTCGATCGCGACGACGACGACGACGACGACGACGACGACGGCGCTGGCGGCGGCGACGGGGCGGCACGCGGCCTGCATAGGAAACGCCGCGCCAGCGGCACGTTTTATAATGTATACTTCAATTTCCGGTCCGCGCGCCAAGTCCGCGGCGTTTGCTCATTAGATTACGCGGCTGAATTGCACAAACGAGAAATTCAGCGAGCCTTTCGTCACAGCGAAAGTCGCCGTCTCCGCCGACTCGACAACGCCATCGTCCTCCCCGGTGTGCCGAGATCCTCGAGTTCCGCTTCCGCGCGATTCTCGAGCTCTACCGGCGCTCACGATTCGGAATCCGCAATTTAGGGATGGGCGATACAATAAAAAATATATCGATATTTTGTATCGATACGTATCACACGGAAAGAATGCTTTTGTTGAAATATCTAAAAATTTGGCCGGATACAAATCTGAAAATAATTTTTGTTGGACTATTAAAATAATTATGTAGGACGCCCAAAATATTTGCTGGAATATCAAAACTTTTTGTAGCATTATTACAATGTTTGAGCGTCCCACGTAGTTACTTTTGATAGTCTAACAAAATTATTTTTAGATCTGTATCTGGCTAAATTTTTAGATATTTCAGCAAAACCGTTCTTTCCGTGCATAAATAAGTATATCGATACACTAAAAATATCGGATTAAATATATCGATATTTAATAGTATCGATACTGTTGATACCTCTATTATTAGTTATATTTCAATTTAATTTTGAGAACAAAGCGGTCCGCTAACTATACTAATTATCTCAAGTATAAAGTTAAAGTATGGAACTCTATTGCAAACAGCAGAGTTCAAATTACTGTTCAGAAATGGAAAGTCAATTACAACAGATATATATGCGATAAGTAGTTTTAAGTTGATTTCGTTAAATAACTGGATACAAATGATATAAATTGGATATATTGGATACAAAATTCACGCAAACGGAGAACAAAAGAAAGAAGATGCATGTTCCTATAAATAGCTAATAGAAAATTGACATTGTACCGTATCTATACATAAGTATAATGACTATTCGTACATGCAAATTACATTGGCGAATTACATTGGCAAGTAGCCGCTGCAAGCGCAATTGCGACGGTATGCACTCGCGATCGGACGAGAAAACAAAATCTGTGGAATTATGGACCGTATCGGAAGTTCGATATTCCTGTTCGAATATCGATACATGCTAATATCGAAAAATAAAATATCGATACAAAATATCGATATTGCAGCTCAAAAATATCGATATTTAAAATATCGATGCTGTTTCGTCTATCCCTAATCCGCATCCCGCGACTTGTGAAAGCGAAGCGTAATGAATAGCAGCGTATATTTTGGAGGGAGAGGGGGGGTTTAAAAAATAAAAATCACAGAACAACTCATGACTTTTTTAATTAAATAAGATAACAATATTCGTTCAGGACCTTTTTCTTTAGACTTTAAAGCATTTACCATTTCTCTCTCGGCTTTCAACCTTTCATTTTTATATTTTCATATTTGGTTCCAAAATTTCGGGGGGGGATTTATCCCTCTAATCCCCCCCCCCCTTTGGCTTCGCCACTGGTAATGAAGATTGTGCTCGTCGACGATGGCGACAACGAGGATGTTTTTCGAAAAATAAAATTTTGTCTTGTCAAACGACTGACTGTCGCCGGTCTGTTTTATATCCGTCGCATCGTACCGTGTGCCAACTTCCGCCGAACCGCGTTGAGACTCGCGGAATGTGAGCGGAAATGGCTCGTGGAATGTGAAAGAAAGAGGAAGTTGCGAATTTTTCAACTGTTTGTAATATTACAAGGGTAGTATTGTAAATTAGGTCAATAAATAGCAGATACATTTAATATTTTAATATTAAACACGTATAATATCTATTAACATGCAGCTTACGTGTTTTAATATTATAAATGCAGCGATCCTTTTTAATAATAAATGAAAATCGTGTACAGTTTAATAAATATTGCAAATATATCGTTTATGAATTCCATACGTTAGGCTTGGCACAGAATCAAATTGACCAGTAAAGGGTTAATGCGAATTGTTATGTACACGCTTCTGTGAAATGCGGTAGCGTTTGTCGCTATTAATAACGCGTAATAGCTGACAGCAGAATAATATCAATTGAGCATTCAATTAGCGTGATTTGTACCTTATCATTAAGTTTGTGAGGTAAATGCCGATGCCATGGTTGACTCCGACGCGGTACGTTTAACTTTACAGATTTCAAACATTTACTTTTTAATTAATAGATTGCTAGGAGCGGTATATTGATTTTCCAAATAGTAGCGAATTTACTTATTTACTTACTTAATACCGTGCCAAGGTAAATTCTGTCGTAACAATGTTACACAAGACGTGGTAACATAGTTTTCAAGTTGACCGGGAAATTTTCGCGGTAAAAAATACGTCGCATTGTTAGAAGTTAGTTTTACAACGAGCACTCGGTACGTTATTACTTAACTTTGTGTATTCCCTTATGTAGTATGTACCGCAATACTTAACGAGCCATAACTCTCGCGCTTTCCGCCATCCGGGGCGTTAAGCTACTACCTTAATGCTATAATCGAACCCTTTCCACGTCAAAGCGAACGTGAGAGTGATGCAGAAGGAAAAAATGGGGTCATCGACCACGATAGCTACTAACACAAGTTGCTAATAAAAATCGTATGAGTTGTATCCAGAAAAAAAATTGTATCTCTAAATATAAATATATTCATTATACAGTTTGTGTAAGTTTAGTCCTTTGCGCCAGGACAAAAATGTAATTTAATTAATTGGATATATACAATTTGCAAACAAGCTTGTATTTCTTGCTCCAACGAAGTTTATACGTGAAATGATCCACGAGGAAACGCCCGAAACTCCGACGATTAAAAAGGAAAATACGATAATACCGCAAGCTACCTTTCCCGTCGAACATGACAAAACTTTGAAACCGTATCGGATAGCTAACTGCTATTAAAGTTAGTTCGGATTAAATAACCGTCTCAACATAATAAACGCCGTTATAGAATCCATGTCGATTATGACACGATAAATAAGGCGTTTTTATACGGTGTAGCTATAAATTTTTTCTATAGAATCCATAATAACATCATGAGCATTAGGGCCGACGTCGAGAAATAAAGAGGCTTACCTGTACATACAATGAAAAAAATGAATCAATTTTATATAATAAAATACCGAGTTACACACAAAACTATAAACTAGTAGATACAAATATGAAAATAAATATGGAAAATATAATAGTGTTATAACGGAACAGATAACTATGTTATAAATTTTATGAAAGTTTCACCGCGATTGAAGACAAAGTAAATCGGGCATATGTTTGTTGACAGATTTTCTTATTGAAGGGAAAACTTTTAGAAAGCCAATAGACTTTGCTCTTATATGTATGCGGAAAAGTTTCATCGAATCAAACTTTTAGCCAGTAATCGAACAAGCAACGTTACGGCGTTGTAACAATTTCTTATATCTTTGCATTGTGCAAGAATTGTCTAATATAAGAGGATGTAGTGTCCAATATAAAAAGAATGCAGAGAGAAACGTAATTCAGTCCGCTTTCGCACAAAACGTATTGTATTGACGTGAAATGAAAATCGATCGAGTCGGATATAACACGCACACAATTCTCTGTCGTTTATATTACAAACGCACAAACAATGCGGAAGGAAATTTTACATAAATATCTCGTTTGGTTTAGCAACAGCCTGCCTCGGGTGGAGCGCCTCGTTTACTTTATTTCGACGTCGACGGAATATATGGCAACCGCACAAGTCGCACAGCGTGCTAGAATCGTTAATCAGCGCGTTAAGAAACCGTGAATTACGGAGGCGTTCTTCCCGCGACCAGAATAGTACGTGCGGGCAGCTACGCACACATGCTATCCATCCTCGGATGGCCACAATGGGTAGGCGTATGCATTCTACCGTCCCCCTCGCGCGCGCATTAATGCAACGCGTGCCTCGGGTTAAGGTCGGGGGGCTATATACGACGATCTTCCGAAACCGCAGCCGAAACCCAGCACAGTCGTGACACCGCGCTGACCGGGGTGGCGATTCCGAGGATCGGATTCGTCCGCGGGCTGAGATAGTAAATTACCGTGGCGTATGTACATTCGAGGTTCGGTGCCGTGATTTACAGTCGTCGTCGGATCAAGTCGCGCGAATTAATTATATCGAGCCGCCCCATAAAAGCTCAACTGCGCCGACTCTTCGCACGGCGAATTATCGACGAGCAATTTACAATTTTGCGAGCGACAATATTTCCTCTCTCCGCGCATGTAATGCACTTTTATTCGCGTTCGTGATGATCATTTCATTCCGTTATTTCCCTATTATGGGTTTTTTACTTTTCACTTTGGATATATCGCATCGATTAGTCGGGTGCGTGCGGTTTACTGGGTAAATATTTGTCTATCGATTGCAATATCGAACCTAATTATACAGCTATCTTTATACGACGCATGGTAAATATATCCTTTGCTATTTTATTCATTCTATTTTTAGATCATTTCGAAGCCGTAAGCTTTTACGAGATGTGCTGAACGAAATATAAAAATGATTTCCATCTGTTTGGAGTGTCATATAGATTTACGTTACGACGGATACGACGTAGTCATACACGGATGAAATATGACGCTGTATCTAGCGTGATGTAAAGTCATAAATGTCTAAAGGACAAAAAATATTTGCAATTCTAGAGTTAAAGGCTTACCTGTAAAGAAGAAATAGCTTAATAAAAGAAGAAAAAGCTTAATAAAAAGATGTGAGAGTTGAGCATTTGTTAGACACGATTGGAATATGGAAGAAAAACTGCCGTGTTAAGCGCTTTTGCAAACTTTGATTACGCGATGTACAGTCTGGCATTACAAGAAGCAGCCCCGCAATCGTAAAGTTACTATTACCCGTTTTTGTCGAATAGTCGAGGGGCACGACCGGAAATTTCGTCGGTCGTTTATATCATAGCGCAGCGAGAAACGGCACGAGAGAAATTATTGATCTCGTTAGGATAATTAGAGTTATTGGATTACGCGGTGAAGGAGATTTAGCCTAGACGCGAAGTTAACTTGCGTGGGTTGACTTTGGATCGATTACGACGACATTTGGGATCATGTACTCGTCTGAATTGTTAATTCCACCAAATGGATGGTAGCCTTCGAGAGAGGATGCACCACGATCTTCCATATTTTACATAACCCGGGGAACTCATATTTTATATAACCACCCTCATTTTTCAATGGAAGGAAGATTTCGTTCCGCATGCCAGGAATAACAAGTGCGCGAGATTTTGTCCGCGGCAGAACGTTTTCTGTCCTTTCATTGTGAAAGCCGCCCTCCCTCATTTATTTATCTGACCTAGTAATTTAAAATACGGCAGGCTAAAAGCATAATAGTTTCAGATATAGGAAACCCCGATAGATTCGTCTTAGTGAGATAGCGTCGCGTTGATCTTGGATTTCAGAAAACATGTTCGAAACGCAGCGTCAGCTGTCCTCCGAGTCCGGATTATTCCCGTCACGATTTTACATGCTCCGGAGGACCCGTTTGCGAAACCTTCTTCCAGCTACTTAGGCCATTAGCCCTGCGGGAACTGCGAGTAATTGAATACCGAAGATACACATAGCCAGCTTAGTCAGTGACTTTTTGGATGAAAGGTAATGCTTTTCAAAGTTTAAGTATAATCCGTAAATCTTTGTTAAACACAATAGACATTGTTAAACTACATCTGGTTTTCGCCAAGCTTGACTTAACGAAATTTCCGTCGAACGTGCGTACACGAGAGACTTGCGACACGCGGCGATTAATTCAATTTTCAGGAAAGCTCGGGAACAGAGAGAGAGAGAGAGAGAGAGAGAGAGAGAAGCAAGTTAGGGAATGCATGCGGAACAGCATTCTACAGGTAGATAATCTGTTTCGCGGAAAAACAATCTTATATAACCTTTTACATCCATTAACGTTAAACGGAATATCATTTAAAAACTCGTTGTGAGGAAATTCTCACCGCGAAATAAGCTGCCGCAGCGGTGTGCGCTTAGAAATGAAGGGACATTAATTAGCGCGCTGCTTGCAATCAGTCATGTTGACTCGGTTGACCACTGACAATTTGTTGCCCGATCGACGGTACGTGTTTGTTTGTTTAACGACTGCAGATTAAACAAACGCTTCCGTACCTCCGAGCCCTCCATCAAAGATGCGTGCGTGCCCGGATTCAATAAATTGCCGACAGGTACGCACGCTACACGTTACAGGGTGCCTTACAATATCGTAAACGTGCATATCCGGTGCATACATAAAATCTAAATTTTCTAGACCTCGCTCTCTTTTATCGATCGCGTTGTTCTTCTATCCAAGAGACTTTCTTCATCTTGTATGCATTGTTATGCATTATATATTTCACATTTTGGTGTAATGAGAAACGCGAGGAAGCACGTAAGCATTTTCAAATCCCGGGCTCGTAACGCTTTATGCCTGCGTATCAGCAGGAGATTGTAGTGGCTGGATGCACGTGTACGAATGCCCGATGTCTAGTTTGTGAGAGCTTCATACCAAGAACCAGGCAAGAAGTGGATGGTCTTACTGGTTGCTCGATAAGCATCGGTATCTTGTCTCATTTATTTTACGTACGTGTGCTCTTCCATTTTCGTTCAGAATTTACGAGAGGATCAGACAGACTGATCCTTGCGAAAGTTGCGTCCAATGTTTCTTTGACTTCCAAGACCCTTTTTAGAAGACGGAAAGATAGAGCCTTGATAGATGCGTTCGTTGACGACGTATGTACAATTCGGCGGGATAAAATAACAAAAACGCCCCACGGCATTCGTTACAACTAAATTTGACCGTGCACGCTGTGCGCGACGTAAAACGAAATTAAATTTGATAAAAGATCGGGCCGTATATCGTGACCATACTACGTTCCGCATGGGTCGTGCGCGAGATTTACGTACATGGTTGCACGAGCGCTCGCGATTATTAATCAAGCTTACCTTCCCGAACTTGCCACAACGTTATTAGCTGGAAGCTCCCGGCTTGTAAGTCCGATAAGCATTGCTGCGTATCGATATTCACTCGTTAATCAGACTCCGATCCACAATCTAATCTTCTGTAAATACCCGTGGCGTGCGAGCTAACATCGCAGAAGACGGTAGAAAGCTGTCTCGCGCTTATCGAAGGTAGGAGGATAAAATTGCGGAAATAAATCAAGACACGTACGCACACCACACGCGTAGCGCGGTACGATCGGGTATCGCGTGAAACATTTCATTCTTCTCTTGTAATTAAATCGACCCATTATCCTAACCAATATCGAGAAAACTTGTTAACATTTACAGAGCGCGGTTCGTAATAACCGCAATATATTGTAGCTCGTCAGTCAGAACCATCTAATGCAATGTGATACCCTCGCGTCATTGGTCATCGAGCGTACTTGGTGCAGATATTGACGCGAGTGCATTCGCCATGGCCTTTGACACCGTGTTACGTTAAACCGATGGCATTACCAGGTTCCTAGGTGAAAACAGATAATACCTCTTTTCCGTCTCTCGTATCTCTGTAATTGAAGGTCTCGATTTATCGCGGCGCGATCTTGCACGTTTAACACGATCGATTTTTGGACATTGCAGAGATCATGTCTCCTTCGAAAATATTCCAATTCCTTAAAGCCTGCATCATCCATTCAAGTTCATTGAGCGATGATGCCCCTAATCGCAACCGCTCACGCCACCGTAACTCCTCCTAATGATAACAGCTAACTGACCGCAGCGCATGTATACCTACAATGAACACGTGTGTACGCGCGATGATCTATAGGTGGGGATTTAGCGTCCGTCCTCCTTTGTATCGCCTCCCTCTATCTCGGCAAGGCGATGAAGCGATGGAGCGTTTTACTCGCGAGCAGAAATTTGTAAAACATAATTGCAAATTGCACACATTTATAAATAAAATTAATATTATCTTATTATTTGTCTATACTTTCGTATTTCTTCCTCAAAGCGTATTTTCCAGCCTTCTTTTCCTGTACTGCATAAACATTTTATTAGAAATCTTTGTATATAAAAATCTAGCCTAATATGTTTCGATTTAAATTTTGCAGTTAAATATTTCATTTAAATATTTCAGTTAAATTGTAAATATTTCAGTTAAATTGAAAATGCAACTGATAGATACTGCACACGAAGGTCCAAAGTGGGAAGATAGGTTTCCACTTCATTGGAATTGGCTTTTGGCACGCTTGTATAATACGCATCAGTGTATTATCGATGGGATTGCTCTACGCGCATGATTCTATAAATTATCTTGCTACGAGTATGTTGTCCGGTGCAAATTTGAGAGGTATTTCTGGACAGCAACTCAAGTATAGTGCAATCGTATAACAAGGTAGTGGTATAATTGCTTACGGCGGCATAATGATGTCCCAGGCGTGTACGCGAGTCAGTTTCACAGTCATAATTAGATTTCGCTCGAATTCATTTCGCTCACGCGACTGTTAATTTTTGCGACAATGGATTACCGGGCGCAAATGTACGCAGAGAAGGCGCAACTCAATCAAAACTCAGTGCTTTCACATGAAACGCATTTTACCTGCGTGGGAAAGGCTATAATACCGCAATTACGGTTGTGCCTAAAACCGTTCTAGAACTCGCACGTCCTTCACCGGAACTTTGCCAGCGTGAATTAGGGATAATTACTGTTGAAATTGTGACGTTGCCGGTTGAGTGGCCCTGCAGGACGGTCTACAGGAAAGCGCTGCTACAGTTCAACAAAATTTTGGATGCACACGGTAATTAAGGATAATTGCTTGCGAAACGCTAACAGGATCTGCGAGGCATCCGGGACGCGGTGCGGACAGCTGCGGGGTGTTTCTACGAAATTTTGGATGTGCGAAATTAGAGATAGTGGAGGAATCTCCGGCGCACGAAATACTAAACTGAACTAGATCTTATTTCTCAACTTTAGTACATTACATGCCCCATATTGATATCACATGTGAATTCAAATAAACTTTCATCTCGCGTAATATTTTCCGGTATTAATCAAAACGTGCGCGCAAGGTAAAATACGTGCAATTGTTCGCGATTTGTTGCAGCGAGTAAATCAAAGAAAATATTCTGCTTTTCGTTCAATTATCAGAGTACCGAGAAAACAAAAACGAGCTGAAAATGCGAATCGAGCACGATGCGAAGGAACGAGAAACAGAGAGAGAAAGAGGGGGGGAGCAGGGGAGAGAGAAACTAATACCTTCAATATAATATTAAATAACTCAATCAAAAGAGAGAGAGAGAGAGAGAGAACGGCGATATCACAACTTCGATTGTATACTGTGAGGCGGCAGCTGCTTATTTGAATACCGACGAAATTACGAATGCACCGACGATGGACGAGCGAGAGAATACGAAGGATCGGAGAGAGTTTGCGTTCGAGCTTTTCAGCGCTTTTAGCCCCGAGCTTTCGTCTAACGAAGGATTTCCGTGGACGACAATGGCGCGTGGTAATTGGCGACTTTACGTTGGCCCTCCAACGTATGAGAGTGTCACAACACTTTCGCCGTATAGAGCAATATAAAGCCACATAGAGCCCGTATACGTACCCCGTTAAACGCTTCTCAATCGAGATTATTCATATTACATTTGAACACGCTCGAGTCAACGACATAATTATTTACTACGTAAATGTTTTTACTTAATTAGCGCATGTCTTGGGGCGTTCGCAGCGCCGTTTATTTATCCAGGGAAATAATTAATTCTGCTATAAATCGCATCTCCAAGAGCGGACGGTTTAATTTCGACGAGTTTCAGGTTGCATGAATTCGCGATCGTTTAATCAAGATCATTATTCTAGAGTGAATGTGCGAATGCGTTCCAAAGTGCCGTAAAGCGGAAACGGTAATCGCTGCATCGCTGAGAAGTCTATTTGCAAAACTATGAAATAAACAAATGAAACAAATGTAAATAAAATTCTTCTAAGAAATTAAGAACGTCTGTAAAAAGACGGTCAATTGAATCCTTCGCGATGAAAAAGCAAACGAAGTTGTAGTTATGTTATTTCGTCGCCTACGTTTTGTTATTCCATCATATCGGCAGTACATGCACGTCAGTGACATCTCTACCAAATCGTTGAATTAATTAAGTTTAAAATAATTGTCCCCGCCAGACAACTCATTTTCCACAGACAAATTGAATAGTTCCAGAACAATTTCAGAAATTAATTGTGTACTGCGAGTTCTATCTCTCTCGGGGAAAATTATCAGAATTTACCTTCGGAATACTGTCTTGCTTGACACCGAAGCGATAGCGCGATACTTTTATTCATCTTCACATTTAAGTGCAAACGTGTAATCGATTGTTGCCGATTGTAACTCATTAATCACGATTACGAAGCATATTTCGCAAGTAATCGCGATAATGAAGGTAAGGCTCGGAGCGTAAACGTTTAAAAACTGCGATTCGTGTCGGTAAGTTCTAAAGAAGCACAGATATAAGAATAGCGAAAGTACGTGAAGCAGTCAGAAAACCAAACTCGTTCTCGTTTTCACCAGAGTGCAATCGTGCGCGCCTCGCACTCGTACGTATAATGCATCAAAGCGCAACTACAATCTCGGAGAGTCATCGCTAAGTGTGCGAGAGAACTTTCGGGTAGTATAATACACACATAGTACGTTTATGTGCGAAGCACTAATCTGCAAGTACAGCCTCCACCGTTGGGTCCGTAGATATGGAGGAGAGTTTGCTGCATACGGTAGCTTTCACGTCGAACTTCTTGGGAACATCGGGCACGAACTGGCGTTCTCTCGTTTCCGTCAGCGAGATGGCAACTCTGCCCCGGATTTTTATGCGAGCGGACTCGAGGCCAAGTTCTTTGTTGAGAATGTCATTGTACGTATCGTTCGTTTGTTTCTCGGATATGCCCCTCCGTTCTTCGGTATTCTTACGGATTGTACGTGAACCTTTCGCGAATCTATCTCTTTCGCGATGTCCTGTCACACATACCTAGAAGTACGGATAATAACTTTCAGTTCGTAGGACAAACATATCGTACGCATGTAAATGTAGTCATGCGCAAGCCCTGACGCGCCCCAATTTTTTACATGACACGCGGCTGCTTTTAACCTTTCGCGATGAAATGGATTACAAAAGCTATTTCGCTGGAAGTGCCATATTTCATCCTAGTAAGTTCCATGTCGTTGTAGATTTTAATATAAAATTTAATTACAAGGAGGGAAATGTATGTATATATTCATGAGAAATAAATGTTATTGATGTAAATAATTATTTACGAGTACAGCAATCATTTATACATATTTATATTCGCTCTGACGCGTTTAGATATAAAGCGGAAAGGTTTATTTCAACACTTCAATTATATACCGGACTAGTAGCTTCAAATTAAAATTCAAATTAACGTTGAAAAATTTAGAACTAAAAGACATGTTATACATGTAGCGAGCACTAGAAATTCTGCATTGATTACTCGACCATTCATAGCATCGGGAAAATACTCGACGCTCCGATTTTAATCATTTTAAATGATCGTTCTCTTCCCTTTTAATTAATATCGTCGCGTTAAATCGCCGAGTCGTGAAGGCTTCCGACTAGCAAAGTTGGCAAATTCGAAGTGCAATTTTCCACACTTTTAGAGATATCTCGAATCTTCCTCCGTGCGTTGTAGAGAACGACACGCCTCGTCAGGGTATATGTGTCTCTGATAATCTACGGCGACAATCACACAATGAGATTCATCCATGTGGAAAAATGACAGCGAATTCGACGAAAGTTTCTCGCACAGAAATAAAGGTAAAAGTCTCTGCCGCAGACAGTAGATGTCTGCTGCGAGTTCATACCTGACGGTTTCTCGAAATTGAATGTAAATATTTTGCTGTTCATATATGATGCCGTAAAAGTATAGTACAGGATATCTAGGATATCTAGGATTAATCATTGTCTTTGTGCAAATTTTTTTCATTAATAAATTTTGAGTCAATTTTTTCTCATGAGATATTTTGTAGGACATTATCTTCCTCATTCTTTCTTACTTTCAATGGTGAATATATTTCAATATAATCATAAAATTAAGATTCTGTTACGATAAAGCCCACTTGAAATTCTCTGAAGGTTTTTTAATTAACTCATTAACTTTTTCACTTATTAAAAGCGCCAAAACTTCGCCTGTAAAAAACCGTTACTTTCCATCATCCTGTAATTCAAAAAGTATTAGAGGTTTGACATTTCTATAAAAAAAAATCTGCAACTGAAAGGAAGGATGCGATTTTAAAATCTAATTCCTGTATAAAGTTGTTACACATACGTCCAATATTCTTAATAGTGCATATTTGTAAAATAAATTTATTCCAAGCATGCGCGCGATAAATATTTCGCAACGTATATACTTATATTGTACGACTTATATCGTTTTTTTGTCTGACATTGAGCTTAGAGTTTATCATCAGAATCAGAGAAAAAGATTCAGGCATCTCATGAAGAAATAAGATACATCCTATCAACGAAAATCTCCATTACCCTCAACTGTCTAAGCGTCTTATCTTACAGCTTTATGCTCATTCAGCAAATCATGTCGCTTTCGAGAAAATAAATTATTTTTAAAAGAACAAGCATTGCGTTATATCAAAATAAAATATTTGCATCATTATTATAATTGTAATTTGCATCAATGACAGCGGAAGTTAGATTTATCTTTCTTTTAATGTCAAAATTTTTTAATACCGTCTCATATTTTCAGAATGTGTGTGACTAATTCGGTCATCATCTGATATTCAGGATGTACACATATACGATGCATATATAACGATCTGATGGTCTCTCTGTGGTTTCGGTCATGAGAGCTCCTCATGACATCAAGAACCTCAATTGCAGGCCTCGAATATGAGCGAAGTTCCGCAGGGTTATGAGCGCACATATGCACGTGTTTCTCTCGACAAAAGGGAGAAGCAACGAATGTACAGGTAGACGAAGCCAGTTATAATTATGTTATAATACGTAACTACGTATTTAATCATTTTATTTTTAAATTTTCATTGGGCGCATTCAGCAGAACAAACCGATTAGTAGCAATCGAACGTGATTGGCTCTTACTTTTAGAACCAACAAATCAACGTCGAGATTCAGCGAAAAATCTAGTAATGTTGCACAACTGTTGAGTCTGCTGAATGTGGTCATTATCAACTGGCTATTAATAATGACAAAAAAGCACAGATTTTTTTGTGTTTATCTATACTGTACAAATGCGTTCCAGAATTTGATAACAATTTGAATTGCGTTAATGCATGAAAGACCTAAATATCAGTTAGATTAATTCGAAAGCTAATCAGTTGTATACATTAATCGTATCTCATTAGTGGCATAATCGCAGGCTTTGTTCAATGATAGACACCGAGTCTATAATAGAATTTGCGCCTTTCGTATTAGCGCAAATTAGGAAGATCAAGAGGTCTACCATTCGATGCTTCGTGTCTCACAGGTGAATCTATGCTAATACCGACTGGAGATGGAGGAAGATTATGATGGATGTTTGTAATGTGTACGTGTTTCTGCGTACGGGCGTGTGTGTATCGGGGTACGCACTTCCAAGGATCGGGCGAGGGCGGTCGATGCTGGGCGCGATAGAGTCAAGCCGGGGGCTGTAGGGTTAATGCGAGTGAGTGAATGCACTTTGCGGAGATTAGATAGATAGGAAGGACGCGATCCCGAGTAAACGTCGCTCCTGGCATCCTTGTACGTATATAATATATACGCGTAGGACGCGCTTTCTCTCTAGACACGGCGTAACCGCAATGGTACCGTGCATCGTTCGCCCGGCGAACGTGATTATCGAACACTATTCCAACTTGAACTCGCGTTTATCGCCGCGTGATTTGTTAAAAATGTATACGGGCGTACATGTAAAGGTGGCATTCATCGATGAGCTACGCCCGTTTGCGTATATCCCGCAAATTGGAATTGCTTTGTAGAAACACGCGCGGGCAGGTGACAATGCGAGGCCATCGTTTTACGGCATCTCGCGTTGTAATGAACGGTTTTGTTGCGCCTATGTCGATACTTTCAATTTCCACATAATGACACGAGTGCGCCGAGCTGCTCTGAAAAAAAATGAGAAGTAGTTGGAAGGATATTTTATCGGGAAAAATGTAACGTTGTAAGTTTTTTACTGCTTTTCGATTCCGCACTATTTTCGAATGCGAATTGCATGAGCGGAATGGAAAGCTATTATTGCACGTGACGGCTTTTGTAGGATATATAATATATAACGGTACGAAAGATTAAATCCTATTTTATGTGTTTTTCAGCGACAGATGTCGATCGCCGTCGATATCAGAGAATAGATTCGATTAACCGGAATTGCCGTATGTTTTCGTTCCCGTGAAACTCCCCTGAGACATTGCTTAGAAACACATAAATCAGCCTATCGTGTTAGTCCTTTGAAACCTCGTGTGCACATCGAGATCGTTTATAGTGCCTTGCAAAAAAAAATACCTAAAAAAAATTAAACTCTTCTTTAGAGAATATTTATGTCAGACTATTTATCCAACTGTCGATTATAACGATTAAACCATTTCGGAATCAGTATCGACAGAAATAAAATACTAATTATACACAATAAGATAAAGAATGGACGTACATGTTGCACTCGCAAACTTCACCAAGTTGACTTGTAGCGTGATTTCAACAATAATTTTTAATTATAATAGTTTAAGAGAGATGTGAACAAAATTTGAATATAAGGGGATATTTATGAGAGAGATTTGAACAAACTTTGGGTATAATGCAATAGAACATATTTGCAATAGAATTTTTATACAATTGAAGAATATTGAAAGCTTTCTATCACAGAAACACAGAATATTTGATTTATTCTTCTTTTCGTCTCGTTGAAATTGAACATTAAAAAGCGTAATCAAGCTTTCGCCAAGTAAAGATCTACCGCAAATTCATCAAAGAGTAAGTAGAAACGTGGCGAACGGGAGACGTCCCGTGTAATCAACCACGGGAACTACGTGAGATTCACGTAGATACATGGCGTGTTCTCTGAAGACGCACGTTTAGTGTCTTTGCCGAGCTATAAACGTAATTCACTGGCGGTAGCAGTCGTTACAAAGAATCAAACGGAGTTACTCCTTGGTAAGCGAGTGATAAACGCATCTTTGCCGGTGTCCTATGGGGCTGCTGAACGGCGTCGTCGATCGTTAACCGATAGTCGGATAAATAGGCTCGCATGGACATAAATATCGAGATCAGCTTTTCACTGTTCTTTGTCTGGTTTGTTGGCTAGCACATAGTTCTTTCTAGTGTCAGAGCATGGAAATGCCATGTTGATCGTAAAACCGTGAATCTATAGGATGATTTCGCGATCTTGTATTAACGTCAGATCAATGTCGGGTACTGACGTTCCAGATGAATATCCCTGTGTCATCGGATGAACATGCTCCCGGTCGCTTGAAATATGAACATCCAACATAGCAATTTAATCTTTTATGTTCGGGATTGCTTCCATTAAAAGTTTCATCGGCCAGAGAGTTACATCCGTTATTAAAAAAAATGGACGGTGCTATTAAAAAAATAGTCGCTCGATCGGGACTTTAATATTTCTGCCCGTCATTGTGTTTGCTTATTTGACAAGCTGGCAAGCAGCTCAGCTGTCCATCATTCCATTCACTCCTCTCTTTATACTCGCCATACGTCGCGTCGTTATGGCGGCAGAAATGCCCTAAAAATTTTGTTCGCTTATTCGCAAACATTTTATTATTCATATTGCTGGAGAATGTAAAATGTGTGCTTTCTAACGCCGATCTCTGGCTGTTACTCGTTACGAGCGCCGCGCACAATATTACATCTCGCGTTCTGCGTATCACGATATAAAAACTTTCTGCCATGCGATGATAAATCTAGAAAATATGCAAATTTTTGTCCGAACATAGCTTTGTCTACATATATTTCATTTTCGCACCGGAGAAACAGATGGTAATGCCGATGAGCCGGCGATTTATATTTTACTCGTAAAATGTTTTCCGGATACACAGCAATACTTTATTGGAAGTCGCGTCTTTACGCCGACTTACTCCTAACGCCGTAAGATATAAAAGTACAACGAGGAATTATGTGCGTTATAAGTCAGACGCGAAGGGAATAAAGTTCTCAACAACAGCTATCGGCTGTCAAGGAGAATGGCGCGATAAACTGTGCCGGCGACACGTTAGACAAAAAAATAAAAAAAATGAGGAGTAATTTTAAATGAAAATATATATCGCGAGCAAATTTTTACCGTCGCATCTCCCGATGAGAAAGACTCTGCAGGAACTGGAGACCCAGGAAACTGCAGTGAACTGATAAATAACCGCCATGCTACTTAAACTTTTGTGCTCCAGGAGCAACAGATTTGCATATTCGTTGAATTTGTATACCTCTATTTTCTACGTGAATATGTATGAATGCCTGCTGTATTTATTTCCTTACACATCAAATATACTCTAATCTACTTTATTTCACGTATTATTATAATTAATTAAAAAGATTTCACCGTTCGTGTTAATACTTTTTAAAATATTTTTTTCATATGTATTTTATCCAATTTACTTATGAAATAGAAAGAGATAGTAGCTTAAGTTTCTTGGATACGATGGTTGTAAGAGATGGAAATAATTTAATCACGAATTGGTATAGAAAACCCACTTTTTCTGAACAATACATTAATTATTTTTCTAATCACCCTATAAGATATAAAATTAACACTATTAAGAATTTAGTTGACCGTGCGATTTTACTTGCTGACAAACGTTTTCACATAGATAACATCACAGAAGTTAAACAAATATTAATTAATAATAACTATCCAGCACATACTATTGATAAACATATCCTTATGCGTTTGAAAAATATCGAACATTCTCATCAAGAAAATCATAATGACGTGCATTCTGATGTAAAAAACATTTTATTACTATATATGTAAAAGGGTTAAGTGATAACATCTGTCGTGTATTAAAAGATCTTAATTTTCGAACGTTATATACCATTCCCAAGAAACTTAATTGTATAATAAAAAGAGGAAAAGATGAATTAGAACATTTGAAACAAACACAATTAGTATATAAGATCGAATGCAATGAATGTGACTCCGTATATATCGGGCAGACTAAGAGACATGTTGGAACACGGATGAAAGAACACCAACGGGATATTACGAAAAATGCGAGTAATCATTCTGTTATTAGTCAGCATAGAATATCGTTTGGACATGAATTTAATTGGGCTAAACCTGTTATATTGCATAAAGAGGTAGTTACAAGAAAGCGAGAGATCGCTGAAACATTTTTTATTAAACATGACCACACTATTAATTTACAAAGGGATACTGACAATTTGACCGCTATTTATGACAAAATAATTAAATCTATATAGTTTGTAAGGTATTTATTTTATATGACTTTGCAGTAATGACTTTTGATGTTTGTTTTAAATTCCTTTTATTAACGTTAGTATTATAATATGTCTCGATGTGAATAGACGTTAGTTGGCCTCTATGGCATATAACTCATACGACTTCTTATTATATTTTTGACACATAAGTATCTGTAAGTTGCAACATTTTTATCTTTGTACATATATTGCGTATTTGTGGCATTTATTGCTCATAATCTGTTATCTTGTTTTTTAGATGACTTTTTTGGGTAAATGTCATAGACTTATGTACTTAGGTATTTAATCCACTGTATCAACGCACTTGAAAAGGACCAAATCCCATGGTCGAAACGTAGTGCCTTTTTTGTATAATACATCTGGCCAGTCAGGTCGAATTAAATTAACAATTTTGTTGTCTTTTATCTATTTACTGGCGAAGAAAAGATTTTATTCATATGTATTTTGTTTCTTGTTTTTTGTATATTTCAATGGTAAAATATAATTAAATATTATTAAAATATAATTAAAATATTTGTGATCCACGAGTCAAGAAAGACCCATTAACTCATCATGTTTCGAGTTATCCCGTTTGATGAAATTTTAATTCGCCTTATTGGAGGCATTAGCTTGAATTCTGGTATCTTGATCTTGCATTCGTAATATTCAATCATGCCAATCTCTTTATATCGTCAAAAACATAAAAAAATTATCTTCATATCAATTTAATCTATTTCGTTACATTTCAAGCCGCCATTTTGAATCCGCCGTTTTGAATTTTATGATCATAGCCTCATATTTACATTCAGGGACCATCAGTATTTCGATGGTGGCATTTTCTTACCAATACACATCATTTATCTTTAAAATATCAATTAAAACATGTAGGAGAATCAAGCGCAAGTCCCACATTTTTAGAAAGATCGTGACGCCATCTTTGAACCGTTAGAGATAGAAACTTATAAGTTGGGGGCACAGCTTAAAATCTTCCTTGACATCTCTACTATAAAGTAGAAATGTTAAAATCTTCCTTGACATCTCTACTATAAAGTAGAAATGTCAAGGAAGATTTTAAGCTGTGTTAGATCAAAATAAAATGTGTCGCACTTAACGAAAAAAGGGTGGCTCACTTGACATGGAATGCTCGATATAGGGGAACCCGGGGCATAACGGGAACGCTAAGGTTTATACAAGTTTACAACGTATTAAAAATAAATAAATAAACTTTCCTGGCTGAGGTAATATTTTTCGCAACAAATTTCTTTACAGTTTTTCGGGATGGGATGGGAAGGGGGGATCTTACACATGCTTGTTAGCATCATTATCATTGTGATATTACTTTTCTGGTTTTAACAGCTGCGTTTCAAGTCCGAAAGTAACGGCGCGTAGTTTAAAAGAACTAGAAAAATCACACATAAAATATTAATGAGCACTAAGATATATATCTGCTATGACCGTATTTGGCCTGTTCTCGATTTTAATTAAAAATAAACTTTGTTTAGCATTAAAATATTCTTTGAAATATTCACTATAAAAAAAATACAAGTTTTACTACCAAAGAATAATTTAAAAGGACGAAATTATTGTTTTTTGAAAACGTGAGTTAACCTTAGTATGGATTTTATGCGGAGCATAATGGGATACCTTATGAAACTTGTTTATTTCTCAAATATTAATGTCCAAAACTTCTTAGAAATGATTTTTTACAACACGCAATATATGTAAAAA